>JBBGZY010000074.1:5680000-6052500 GCA_037952925.1 Lithobates clamitans
GTAGCTGAAAAGTCCGACCGTGTGTACGCGGCATTAGTGTCTTTCATGTTCTATCTTAGCCGCCCTAATTGCACCCTTACATTTCTTGTTGCATTCCTTATAAAGTATGAATGCTGATGATTATCCTTCAACCTTGTATTTTTTGAAGGCCTTCTGCTTTGCTTTTATATGTATTTTTACATTGCAGTTAAGCCATCCAGGACTTTTGTTCGCTCTTTTAAATTTATTACCCAATAGGATGCATTGGCTAATGCCATTATTTAATATGTTTTTAAAGCAAACCCATCTCTCCTCCGTGTTCTTTGTTCCTAAGATTTTATCCCAATTTATGCCTTCTAGCAAGGTTTGTAGTTTAGGGAAGGTGGCCCTTTTGAAATTCAGTGTCTTTGTATTCCCCTTATGTTTTCTATTTGTGTGATTTATACCAAAGCCAATTGACCTGTGATCGCTGTTTCCTAAATTGCCCCGCATTTCCACATCTGTGATCGGGTCTGTATTGTTGGTAATCAGTAGATCCAGTAACGCTTTATGTTGGTGCGTCTACCATCTGAACCATGAAATTGTCCTGCAAGACATTTAGGAACTGGCGAGCCTTAGACGAATGCGTGGCTCCCTCCGCCCAGTAATTAAAATCCCCCATTATGATAACACCTCCCATTCTTGCTGCTAATCCAAATTGTGATAGGAGATTCGTCTCCCCCTCCTCCCTCAGGTTAGGGGCCTACAGCATACTCACAGTATTATTTTCCCCTTAGCTTCATCCCTTTGGAGCTCTACCCATAAGAATTCCACCTCCTCCCTAGCTCCCTTTAGTGATGTCGTCTCTCACATTCACTTGTACATTATTCTTGATATATAGGCATAACCCTCCCCCTTTTTTTACCCTCTCTATCCCTGCGATAAAGGGTATACTCTTGAATGGTTGCCAGCCAATCATGAGAGCTGTTGAACCAGGTCTCTGAAATTCCCACAAAATCCAAATCCTCCTCTTACAACAGTATCTCTAGTTCACCCATCTTGTCCACCAGGCTTCTGGCATTGGTGAAAATTACTAGGAAAACTAGGACTTGTTACTATACTTACCTTGGGTTTATGTGCTATAGTCAACCTACCACTAATGCCCCCGATACTACTTTCTGGAATATGTTCCATGCTGACTATCTCTACCTCTGGGCCCTCCCCCCGTCGCCTAGTTTAAAAACCCCTCTAACTTTTTGGCCATCTTTACTCCCAGCTGATTTGCACCCTCCTCATTCAGGTGCAGTCCGTCCCTTCTATAGTACTGGTGATCGACTGAGAAGTCGGTCCAGTCCTCCAGGAACCCAAACCCCTCCTTACTACACCAGCTCCTCAGCCACTTGTTTACTTCCCGAATCTACCTCTGCCTTTCTGGTGTGGCTCGATGTTCCTGAGAATACTACCTTGGAGGTCCTTTTCCTCAATTTAGCTCCGAGTCCCTAAAATCGTTCTTTAGGGCACTCCATCTGCCTCTGACTTTGTCATTGGTGCCAACATGCACCATGACATCCGGGTCTTCCCCAGCCCTTCTCAGTAATCTGTCCACCAGATCCGTGATGTGCCGAACCCGAGCACCCGGTAGACAACATACTGTTCGGCGTGACTTTAGGTCTTTGTCACAGATTGCCCTCTCTGTCCTTCTAAGAATTTAACCCCACCACCACCAGAATCTGTCTTTCCTTTCCCTTCGCTCCCCCCCCCCACTCTCACTGGGGGAGTTCTTCCCCTGGCAGCTGGGAGAGTCCCTCAGCTCCAGCAATTCTGGTCCCTGACTGGTTTCACCAATGTCACTCAATGGAGCGTACTTACTGGATCGGCCTCCCTGGAACCTCTACCTCTACCCTTCCTGACTGTCACCCATCTACTCTTTACTAGTGCCTGCACCTCTTTGTCTCCACCCGCCTCTGTGCTGGCCCTTGCCGACACCTGCCGTGTACGTTCCTGGCTCTCCTTTAGTATGGAGGGTTTTCTCAGTGCTGACAGTTGCTTCCCCAGATTCAGAACGTGGGCTTCCAGGGAAACAATGTCCTTACATTTTGCACAGCAGTATTCACCCTCGATTGGATGATCAAGGAATGCATACATGCTGCAAGATGTACATCGAGTTGCATCTCCACACCTGCCTGGCATCGTACCTACTAATTTATTGGAGATTGGGGATTATACCCTGTCCAAATTACCTAACAACTAACTTCCTAACACTAATACTCAACATGACAATACACAGGTACTCAACAAGACAATACACAGGTACTCGCAGACCCATGAGCACTCGCAGACCCATGTGCACTCGCAGACCCACGTGACCACATGCACACACAATACACAAGTAAACACAATTACTAACGATCCACACACACTACGCAGACAACACTCAGGTACTCACAACACACAGGTTGGCCCACCCTTTGCAGCTATAGTAGCTTCAACTCTTCTGGGAAGGCTGTCTACAAAGTTTAGGAGTGTGTCTATGGGAATGTTTGACCATTCTTCCAGAAGCGCATTTGTGAGGTCAGGCACTGATGTTGGATGAGAAGACCTGGCTCGCAGTCTCCGCTCTAAGTCATCCCAAAGGTGTTCTATAAGGTTGAGATCAGAACTCTGTGCAGGCCAGTCAAGTTCCTCCACCCCAAACTCGCTCATCCATGTCTTTATGGACCTTGCTTTGTGCACTGGTGAGCAGTCATGTTCGAAAAGGAAGGGATCATCCCCAAACTGTTCCCACAAAGTTCAATATTGAACCCTACAGACTAAGACTGGGGTGCCATTAAAGATCGTGTGTGTGTGTGTAAAGGCAGGCAGCCCAATACTTTTGACAATATACTGCATCTCTACATCTAGCGATCAAATATGACGGTCTTCACATACATATATCTTCAGAAAATATGGAATGCACACTAATGAAATTTATTTGTAGTCAGCCAAACTTTTTTCAAGTCTATGTCTAAAGAACACTATAGTTCCTCTTTAACACATCTTGATGAAATTATTTATATAAAATGTATGTATATTGAAAAAACAATGATATTCTTGCCAAACCTTATTTGTGTGTCTGTGTGTTTCAGGAGAGGAGATGCCAGAACTAGACAACATGGCTGATTATTGGCTGGGATCACTGGCGAGAGCCACAATGCAGAGTTACTGTGACGTCATCCTGCAGATCCCATCCGTCACACCACAATCGAGCAAACAGCTGGCAACTGATATAGGTGAACCTGCACAAATCACTGTGTCCCATTGAACTAACAGACAATATTCATACTTGGATGATTCAGCTGTGTGACTCAGAGCTTAATGATAACCTTGTGTTACAGAACAAAAAGTCTGAGTTCTATGAAATGCATATGTATGCTCAGGCTTTCTTTAGCTTTTCCCATGACATTGCATTTTTAACACCCAGAATATACAGTATTTTTGAGTGTGATACAAGGACAGTGAAGGTACTTGGAATAACTTATGACATGATTAGTCAGGATAAGAAGTCTAACTAAAAAAATAAATTGTGCTATTTTCTTATAGGTACAGTAATACCTTGGATTATGAGCATAATTCATTCCAGAAGCATGCTTGTAATCCAAAGCACTCGTATATTCAAATGGAAACTCAGATGATTTGTTCCACAACCACTGCTGGTGTATGCAGTACTGTATGTGGCCAGAGGTGCGGGGGCACTGGAGATATTTGGAGACACTCGAGAACGGTTGACACTTTCGGGTGTACCCGTATTTAAGGTATAAGATGTACCATGTTACAGTGTTACCATATTACAATAATGCACCTGCCTGGAAGGATGGAGGTTGGTGCTGCGCTATTCGGGTGAAGTGAGAAAATCCTGCTACAGGTAGCAGTACGAGGTAAATGTTGTAGCCAAGTGGGGAATGAGAGCTGTCAACAGCAGGGTATGTGTACACTATGGTGTAGTATAAGATCATAAAAAAATAGTATTAATAAAGGACAGTCACAAGTGTGACTGTACAATAATAATGTACACTAGTTTGCAGACCTAGACGTACAGTGCAGATGCATAGATGTGCAAAATACAGCAATAAATATGCAAAAAAAAGCAATAAATAAAACTTCCTGTGCAAATAATCATAAAATAGTACTGAGCAATGTGTGCAGTCCTGGACATAAGGTGCAAATAAATGGATGTGCAAAACACAGCAATAAATAAAACTTTTAACGTGCGGTCCTTCTAGGTATGATACCCTCCCTATACTTAGTAGACCACCACTGCGCCTCTGGAAATCAACCTAGATGATGACTATCTTCAGTGGTACTTTCTACCTATAGCTGCCACTTTAGTGAATATAAACCGTATAACAAATAATTTCAAATCTTGTGACGTGCTAGTGGTGTACTACACCCACGTGAAGAATCAAAAATTGTGGCGCTATCCTAAACACACTTGTGTTAACACTGTATCCAGTGTAAAAAACTAATCTAGTGAACCAATTATTTCAGGTGTAAATCTAAAAAAATCAAAAAATGAATACTAAATAAATCAAATAAATGCATCAAATAACTACCATACCAACAGTGGCTTAGTGCTGATAATAACAAATTATATCTGTGACACCTTCATTAGATGATAAAAAATATATATATATAGATAACTTAATATAAATAATTAGCACCCTGCACATTACCAACGTGACTAATGAATAAAGTCTGTGGAAGATACACACATATGTGTGAGAAAAAGTCTGTGATAGTGGTTTAGTAAAAAGCAACAACTGTGCCACAGCAAGTCCTTAGTGTATCTTGATGTTAGATGGAACCTTCCACCACACCTCTGTGTTCAGTGCTCCCTCTCCCAATAGACAGTCTCTCACCAGCTCACTCTGCCTCCACTCTCGTATGAGGCTATAAAGCATAGGAGTATCCAGGCTACCAGCAGGGGTTAGGTCTATTCCATCCAGGGATATGCGGTATTTTGTAGGCTCAAACCAATTAATATCCGCTTATTGCGATTTTTTTACCAGGAAAATGTAGAAGAATACATATCAGCAGTTCGTGGATGGGTCTTCACCCCAAGGTTTTAACAGTCCTTGTCACCAGGTGGTGAGGAGGAGTTGTGTGGAGAAGACCTGTTTTGGAGAGCTGGGAGTCTGCTAAAATATTCGACAAGGACTGTTAAAACCTTGGGGTGAAGACCCATCCACGAACTGCTGATATGTATTCTTCTACATTTTCCTGGTAAAAAAATCGCAATAAGCGGATATTAATTGGTTTGAGCCTACAAAATACCGCATATCCCTGGATGGAATAGACCTAACCCCTGCTGGTAGCCTGGATACTCCTATGCTTTATAGCCTCATACGAGAGTGGAGGCAGAGAGAGCTGGTGAGAGACTGTCTATTGGGAGAGGGAGCACTGAACACAGAGGTGTGGTGGAAGGTTCCATCTAACATCAAGATACACTAAGGACTTGCTGTGGCACAGTTGTTGCTTTTTACTAAACCACTATCACAGACTTTTTCTCACACATATGTGTGTATCTTCCACAGACTTTATTCATTAGTCACGTTGTTAATGTGCAGGGTGCTAATTATTTATATTAAGTTATCTATATATATATATTTTTTATCATCTAATGAAGGTGTCACAGATATAATTTGTTATTATCAGCACTAAGCCACTGTTGGTATGGTAGTTATTTGATGCATTTATTTGATTTATTTAGTATTCATTTTTTGATTTTTTTAGATTTACACCTGAAATAATTGGTTCACTAGATTAGTTTTTTACACTGGATACAGTGTTAACACAAGTGTGTTTAGGATAGCGCCACAATTTTTGATTCTTCACGTGGGTGTAGTACACCACTGGCACGTCACAAGATTTGAAATTATTTGTAATAAATAAAACTTCCTGTGAAAGTTGACAATTGGCCTGGGCAGGAAAGGGGGTGAAAGTGCCCGGTATTGAAGTGGGTAAATAATCAGGATAATAAATGATGACACTGCCTGAAGTGCTCTCTCTTCAATTCAATCAAAATTGCTGCAATGCCTACATGATTTGTTAACTGGATACAGAGTGAAACTCACAGTACACAAAAATATATAAAGGTTAAAAATCAAGAAGGGTCAATCTTTGTTATTTCTGTCACAGTGGGGGAGATTTACGAAAACTGGTGCAGCAGTTCTAAGTTTTAATGTCAAAGCTTAATTGTACAAGCTGGAGCTAGAAGCGGATTGGTAACTATACACAAGTGCACCAGTTTTAGTAAATCTCCCCCAGTGTGTCCTGTTAGAAAATGGGGGGAAAAAAACTTGTCACCTGAACATAGAGTATGTATGCCTCGTTGAAATAAAGCATTCAAAAGGCGATTTGAATGCCTTTGCCTTAGTCACATCATAATAAACCATCTCCTGCGTTCCTGTTTAAAGACTGGCTTTGCTGACATCCCTTCTGGCTCCTTATCCTGCTTGCTGTTCCTCTACTTGGATCCCTGACTTCTGGCCTGGCTGATTACCCAATCTGGTTACTGAACTCTGGCTTGGCTGACTACCCGATCCGGTTACTGGACTCTGGCTATGCTTTGACTACGCTTACTCTATTTACCTTTTTATTTTTTTTAATAAACAAGTGTGATTTTACCGTACTTCTGTCTCGGTCTGGTTCATGGTTTCTGACAGCTAATTATATGTATATATGAAATTACTCTTCTACTATATATTTGTAACGAATAAAACATTTTTTACTCTTACCTCTGCATTTCAACTGCTTCATTTAAAGTCCCAAATCTCCTTTTTAATGTACCTGATATAGGGATGGAGGCGCCTTACCGTGCCTCATTTAAAGTCCCAAAATCCCCCCTTTTATAGTTGAAATAAAGCAAGGATTTGTAGGATGTTGGTCAACATGACTTAAGATGGGTGATAACTCATACTGGGCACAGTGGATCAATAAGTGTCTCTGCATGTTTCAATAACTCTTTAGCCGTTCTTTTCTTCAGGGAAGATCCGGTACAGTCAGTAGGAAGGAACATGTAGTAAGGTCGATTAGAAAAGGCCATTCATTCATTATTTCAGCCATAGCAAAAAGTGATACTGGCTTTAAAGCTGAACTACGCCCACCTATCCAGCCAAAGAAGCTGCACCCCAGTGTAAAAGGGGTCTAACTGTTTTGGCTTTAAGAATTGCAGGTGTGCACAGCAAACATTACATCCTGCCTTATGCGGGGAACAGCATGATCCTAATTATGGTATTGTTATATTTTAAAAAATCTAATAAATACTTCACTGGTAATTGCAAGATATAGTTGAACATATATCGCTACAAAATAGTACATGTTAACTCACTTTGAAAGGAATTCAGCATCTAATAACACTAATAACACCACTTATGTAAGTGTCTGGATTCTCCAGATATGAACAGGTCACTATTAGCTATACTATTCTATTAAAGATATAATTAAACATAATCAACCTAGTTTGATAATAGTCCTTATTATATATTACTAATTAAAGTAACTTTGTACGAGGTAATAATGCAGCAGGTTCATAGCTGACACAATAAGTCACTAGGTGCCTCCTACCATCCTGATCCACATCTTCAACGCCTTTAAAATACCTGTGTCTAAGAATGTTGAAATTGGCACAGAACTAGGAACGTTCCCCACTTTGTTTACATAACCGCACTAAGCCCTGGTGATTGGCTGCTCAGTGTTGGGGAGGGGCTTGGGTGTCACATGTGCCCAATATCTGTAAGTATTGTGTCTTTTGGGGGGCAATAGTGTCAAGAAAGCACAAAAAGACTTGACATGTTTTGATGCCTGCTAAAATCTAGAACAGAAAAATGAATACTTTAATAGTTATTAGTAACTAGAGGGTGTAACATGAAGGTAAACTATTTTCCTTCTCAGCTTTTGAGGGACAGGAGAAGTCCTAATTCCTCAGTTTTACTGCTGCCCACAGGAGGATTTGACAGTGGCAAACAGAAAAACTATAGGCCAGCCTAGGAGGACTCCTCCCACTACCAGCATGCCTCAGTTTTTTGCTAGAATCCAATTAGGATGGATGTCTCCTCTTCAGCTCTACTAAAGATGAACGTATCATTTTACTAGTAATCTTTTAATCAAGACTCTCTGCACTGCTGCTGGAGGCTTCCCTCAGATTGGCAGCTATCTGGTGCAATCATTCTCAACCTGGCTTTTAGACTTTACTTCATTCGAACCCTGCTGGACTGGTCTTTGAGCAGATAGGCTGGAAGTGACATTTCAGGCACTGGGTTTAGCATGTGGCCTTTTCCAGACCCAATTCTAGTTAAGGTGGTTGTTGAGCGCTTTCATGGTCCAGAACTGTTGGTATTACCACTGACTGCACTTCTCTGAATACTTAGTTAGTAGACTGGTCAGGTCTGACACCATTTCCCTCTGCTGGATGGAGAGTCATGTGCATTCTGCACTCTTCCTCATCATACAATGTCAATGAAGCATCTCCTCACTGCTGCTAATGCTGGCAGAGAGCCATGTAAAGCTTTGATCTTTGATCTATTACTGCTGCCCGCCTACAGTGACTTTGGTCACATCAGGTTGCTGACCCTCTCCTGCTAGCAGCTGTCTGGGTTCTGTGAGTACTTTAGGCCTTGCCTTTTACTGTGAACCCGTACATTGCCTGACTACGCTGAGGCTGCAACTTGGGTGTTCCACTAAAGGGTAGGGGTTGCATGCAGCAAGCCTTATGATGTTGCCATTGTCTGCAGCGTGGAGTCAGGCTGTCATTTGATGCTAGAGTCACTCCACACCTCTGGATCAGCCTTGGTTTTGTTAAGCGTGGCTAGGTCTTTGGCTCTCTTTGATTGGGTTTTTACCATGGTCATCCAAAACATTATGACCCATATTACACAGGATTCTGCTGACTCTGATCACAGAGGCAACAAACGCACTCATGAGCCCACTTCAGCAGCCATTATATTTGGTGTTACCCATTGCCTTAGTGGTTTCTGAGACATCAACCACAGAGTGCTCCTTCAGAAAGAGCGATTCCCTTTTTGTCATTCCAGATGGACCTCAGAAGAGGTCAGAGCCCCTTTCTAGGTGGCACAGACAGACCATTATTCAAGTTTGTTCTCTCAAAGATCAGGTTCCCTCTGTTAAGGCTCACTCTACCTAAGCTGCAAGTACTTCTTGGGCTTTTAGATTTGCTCCCAGATTTGCAAGGCTGCCACTTGGTTCTCTGTTCCCAAGTTCTCTAAGTTCCACAGGTGAATGCTTCAGCCTCATTTCATTCCAGCTTGGGGTGTAAAGTCTTTCAGGGTACGCTTTTAAGTCAACCCAGTTTTCTGGGAGGTTTTTTATACTCAAACAAACATTCCTATTGGCGTTTGCTGTGTTGCCCAACCTTAGTAGGGCAGCTTCTGGATGTCCTGAAGGTTACAGACTTCCTGTGTCCTTTAATGAACAAAAACAAAATCACGTTTTTTTTCTTGAGCCCATTAAGGGACACAGGTCCCATCTCTGTGTTTATAATCATGCTTACACGATTACTTTTCTACAAAACTGAGGCGTGCTGGTAGTAGGAGGGGTTTTCCTTGACTGGTCTACAGTTTTATTTGTTTGCAAGGGTCCAGTCCTCCTGTAGGCAGCAGTATGGCTGAAGGTTTATGACTTTCTGTGTCCATTGGAGTATAAATATCCTATTTCCTAACATTGTAACCTATTATTTTTTATTTAGATTATCTAATTAATGTAATGGATGCACTGGGTTTACATCCCACCCGCACTTTTCAAAACATCGTCACACTGATGAAAACCAAGCCTGAAGACTACAGGCAAGCTGCAAAGGCCTTACCCAGGAAACTGTCATCCTCCATCGCAGCCATGAGAAGCATCGAGTACTGATAGAAATTCCACCTTTCACAATATACTGCCCTCGGTGTCCAGGTTATCATGATGTTCTTGGATTTTATTTTCAGAAGGTTTATTTTATAGGTGATGAACAATCGTAGTGTGCAATGTCACCTGTCTGATCAGATGACCTAAAATTCTTCAAGCTTTATTGCCAATAAATAACATTTTATTAGATCTCGTGTTCATTTACATCATAGGAAGAAAAAGCTGGGAGCAGATCCTTCACTTTATGACTTACAAGAATTGTGCTTGGTAGAGAAGCTGTTTAGATAATGACTAGTGAGGAATATGCTTGGTGGAGAAGTTTTTCAGTGCATAAAGCTCATTCCCCAAATGCAGTTAGCATTTAGGAGTAAATCTGGAGATCATATAAAAATGAAAGTGGGACTCCAGGAAAACTGCTAAATACTACTGCAGTTCATCCATAGGAACTGTCAAATGATGTGTAATTCACACCCCTAATTATCTACCAAAGGTCTAGTACAAGGGTGTCAAACTAAATTTAATTGCGGGCTACATCAGCATTATAGTTGCTCTCAAAGGGCTGGTTGTATCTGTAAGATTAGATGTCCAGAGCACCCCACTCCCCCTTACATAAGATGTCAAGAGCCCCCCTACCATCAGAAGTCAAGAGTCCCCCACCACACCTTACATCACAGTGTACCCCCCTTACCTTGTGCTGCTGCCAGGAAAAAGCTGGGGGCAGCGCTAAAAAGCAGAAAGTGCAGGGTCTGGAGGAGGACCAGAGGAGGGTTGCAGTCAGCTGCGGGATTCTGCTGAATGCTGGTACCAGGGGAGGTGGAGGCGAAGGGGTGCTGCAGCTGCATAGAGAAGCACAGGATCCAGCAGCACAGGATCTCTGCTGCTGACTGGTGAGACAAGGTGGAGGCACAGACAAAGGGGATGCTGCAGATGCCGGAGAGGTGCGAGGGCCACATAAAATGGCCTGGGCCCTCAGGCCTTGTGTTTGACACATGTGGTCTAATAATTCACACTTCTCTGCACCGCCAGGCAGATGATACCATTATTGACTGTTCTGTCATTGCAGATTTTATGTCACTTGTCTGCTTATCAGACAGTGAATCAGTGATACAGATTAATTGTTCAGTGAACAGAAAGGTGACACAGAGAGCTGTAAAGATAGTAAATAGGGGTTTTACCTGGATGGGTGTGTGGGGTCAGCGAAATGTGTGAATCACAAGTTTGACAAAATATGATTATATCTTTTGGCAGGTGTAACAACCAAAGATACAGTATATACAGTATCTCACAGTGAGTACACTCCTCACAGTTTTGTAAATATTTTATTATATCTTTTCATTTGACAACCCTGAAGAAATGACACTTTGCTACAATGTAAAGTAGTGAGTGTACAGCTTGTATAACAGTGTAAATTTGCTGTCCCCTCAAAATAGCTCAACACACAGCCATTAATGTCTAAACCGCTGGCAACAAAAGTGAGTACACCCCTAAGTGAAAATGTCCAAATTAGGCCCAAAGTGTCAATATTTTGTGTGGCCACCATTATTTTCCAGCACTGCCTCAACCCTCTTGGGCATGGAGTTCACCAGAGCTTCACAGGTTGCCACTGGAGTCCTCTTCCACTCCTCAATGATGACATCACGGAGCTGGTGGAAGTTAGAGACCTTGCACTTCTCCACCTTCCGTTTGAGGATGCCCCACAGATGCTCAAAAGGGTTTAGGTCTGGAGACATGCTTGGCCAGTCCATCACCTTTACCCGCAGCTTGTTTATCAAGGCAGTGGTCATCTTGGAGGTGCGTTTGGGGTCGTTATCATGTTGGAAAACTGCCCTGCAGCCCAGTCTCTGAAGGGAGGGGATCATGCTCTGCTTCAGTATGTCACAGTACATGTTGGCATTCATGGTTCCCTCAATGAACTGTAGCTCCCCAGTGCTGGAGCACTCATGTTGCCCCAGACCATGACACTCCCACCACCACCCTTGACTGTAAGCAAGACACACTTGTCTTTGTACTCCTCAACTGGTTGCCACCACACACGCTCGACACCATCTGAACCAAATAAGTTTATCTTGGTCTCATCAGAACACAGAACATGGTTCCAGTAATTCATCTTCTTAATCTGCTTGTCTTCAGCAAAGTGTTTGCGGGCTACTAGTGCATCATCTTTAGAAGAGGCTTCCTTCTGGGACGACAGCCATGCAGACCATTTTGATGCAGTGTGCAGCTTATGGTCTGAGCATTGACAGGCTGATCCCCCACTCCTTCAAGCACTGCAGCAATGCTGACAGCACTCATACATCTATTTCCCAAAGATAACCTCTGGATATGATGCTGAGTATGTACCCTCAACTGCTTTGGTCGACCATGGCGAGGCCTGTTCTGAGTGGAATCTGCCCTGTTAAACCGCTGTATGGTGTTGGCCACCATGCTGCAGCTCAGTTTCAGGGTCTAGGCAATCTTCTTATAGCCTAGGCCATCTTTATGTAGAGCAACAATTCTTTTTTTCAGAACCTCAGAGAGTTATTTGCCATGAGGTGCCATGTTGAACTTCTAGTGATCAGTATGAGAGATTGAGAGCGATAACACCAAATTGAGACTGAGACCTTGTAACACTAACGAGTCACATGACATCGGAGAGGGAAAATGGATAATTGGGCCCAATTTGGACATTTTCACTTAGGGATGTACTCACTTTTGTTGTCAGCGGTTTGGACATTAATGGCTGTGTGTTAAGTTATTTTGAGGGGACAGCAAATTTACACTGTTATACAAGATGTACACTCACTACTTTACATTGTAGCCAAGTGTAATTTCTTTGGTGTTGTCACATGAAAAGATATAATAAAATATTTACAAAAATGTGAAGGGTGTACTCACTTTTGTGACATACTGTAGATATGTAAGGGTGTATGTATGGGTCTTCCATATATGTATTGCCTACTATGTACTAAGAAAGCAAATATTTTACTTTTTTTCCCCATCCATCTGTAGGTGTTGCCCATTGCAGGCAATCAAATTGCATGTTTTCATTTTCCAGTGTTGGTTCCAAATGAAAGGTAAACCGCACTGGTACTTTAGTTAAATGCCCCCATTTTTCATTTGCTACAGTTATAATTGTTTACTCTCACTATGGTGCTCACATATGTAAACTGTGCTAATAGGAACATTTCTTGTTATCCATAACCATTTAGCTTCCAACTGTAATTTCTGCAGTATGCAGTGGGGAAATACAGCAAGACTGGAAAATGTTTAAGAGGGTATATGAAATATAGCTGTGTAATCTGAATTTTCCTTTTAACCTCAATCATACCTTTTTATGCTTTCATGATTATATCCGGCAGCTATGAGTGAAGGTTAAATGTTACCTATCTGTTGTCACTGAAACAATAGCTCAAACTTAACTAAACAAACAATGTGACATGAGGACTACTAATAAAGACACTGTTAGACATTCTTTCTGCTTTTTACAGGCTTGTCATATTCTCTATTAAAACTAACAGGTGGAAGAATGAGTAAGCTCTACACAAGCTGTTCAGATCATGCAAGAAACACAGTTCCTGCCATTGCCATGCCATTTGGCTACAGTAAAAGACAGATAGGAGAACAGAGCCCCACTAAAAATGTTTTTCTTGCCCAAGATGTAGGGGAACAGATCAAAGAAGTGGGAGTGATGACATGTTACTACCTTCTATTTTGCAGAGGTGCTAATTCCAGTATTTAAAGTGATTGTAAAGGCAGAAGGTTTTTTTATCTTCATGCATTCTATGTGGAGATGTGGCTCTATGTCTGAATAGACACAGGGAGCTGTGGCACGGCTCAGGTGTCCCCATAGCAAGCTGCTTGCTGTGGGGGCATTAAACAGGAGGGAGGGGCCAAGAATACCGAAGAGAGACCCGAGATATGGGCTGCTCTGTGCAAATCCACTGCACAGAGTGGGGAAGTATAACATGTTTGTTATTTTTAACTAAAAAAAAAAACCAAGACTTTATCACTTTAATGTTAGCTACCCTATCTCCTACCAACTGCTTCCTAGCTGAAGATGCTGGCCCTCCCTGTGTAAGGCAGAGGCAGTAATTGGCAGCTCAGGCAATGATAGCCAATCAGAAGCAGTGGGTGCCCAGTTGGCTTTATGCTGTTGAGAGAAAAGTATCTGAGGGCTGTTGGTGTATTTTCAAGTGGTATTGGTTGGGGGTGAGATAATGAGTTGGATCCAGTATAAAGAAAATCTGTTGTGAGATGATCATGGAGGCTACTTTTGCTGACCATGCATTTTAAAAACTGTTGTCCTACAGATGCATTGGCTTCAGTGTTTTTAAGATCCTGTCCTGGAAGGGGTATAGAGATCAGGAATTCTGACATTTTTCTATCTCAGTTACATGCATAATTCTGGTCTGTATCTCAAAGAGTATTACACAGCTAGACAACAAACATTTTTAAAAAGGAAGCTACCGATGGCAACGTGCATACTTTTCTCATTACAGAGTTACTTTAAAAAGACAGTGCTACAGTTTTCAATATTCTAGTTGAGGCCCAACAGGTTGTGCTGCATCGTTTTACCCAAAGCCCTAGTTCATAGATGCTGTGGGTTCCATATCTCACAATAACATTGGCCAAAAGCTCAGAAACCACTGGGTGTGACGTGGAATAAATGACTGGAATTCCAGTCTTCATCTGTGCTATACACCAGTAGGTTTGGCTGCACAGTTTGCCCATGGGAGATTAATTTGCATTGCTCAGCCCATTATCCTACAATGAGGAATAAAACCCTTTTGTTTTAGCTGATTTGTGAAGAAAATAATGACATAAAGATACCTGGTTTTAAGAAGGCATCATTGTACTTCAGCTTGATTATACTGAACTACGGAACCAGAAAATTTCCCCTTTGTCCAAAATGTCGGTGGAAATGACACTGAACACTACAATCTGTACACTGTCAAAGAATTAATAGAGATCACAGAGCAGGGCATGATTGGGAGGATTCTAAAGAGGCTGTGGGATACAGATCTCAGCAGAGAAGGGAAGGTACATTGGTACTCAGTGGCGGCTGGTGCTCAAAATTTTTTGGGGGGCACAAACAAACTGAAAAATTCTGAAAAAAACCCCATCAATTGCAGCCTCACTGTACCATCAATCGCAGCCACTGTGCCATCAAATGCACCCACTGTGCCCATCATTTGCCGCCACTGTACCATCAAACGCAGCCACTGTGCCATTAAATGCAGCCACTGTGCCACCAAACGCAGCCACTGTGCCCTTCAATTGCCGCCACTGTATCATCAAACACAGCCACTGTGCCATCAAACGCAGCCACTGTGCCCATCAATTACCGCCACTGTGCCATCAAACGCAGCCTCTGTACCTATCAAATGCAGCCCACTGTGCCATATTAAATGCTCCCACTGTGCCATCAAAGGCTGCCACTGTGCCCCATCAAATACAGCTATCTTATGCAGCCACTGTGCCCATCCTATGCAGCCACTGTGCCCCATCAAATGCAGCCTCACTGTGCCCCATCATATGCAGCCTCACTGTGCCCCATCATATGCAGCCTCACTGTGCCCCATCATATGCAGCCTCACTGTGCCCCATCATATGCAGCCTCACTTACCTTACAGGCAGCTCAGTTCGGGCCGTACGTTCCACGGAGCTGCCAACATCACTTCCGGTTTCCCTGTGGAACAGGGAAACTGGAAGTAACCTCTTAACTTGAACAACAAAGCTCCCGTCCGTAGTAATACCACGAGCTAAAGCTGTTCGGCACTTTGGAATGCGCCACAAAGCAGGTCAAAAGCCTGCAAATGAAGCACCTTCTCTGCAATCTCTTGCTTGCATTGACGTGGCGCTTCCCATAGTGCACTGTCTGATGCCCGAACACAGTGCACTTAAAGAACATTTTTTTCTTTTTTCTTTTTTTTTTAAAGGGGCCTTTTTTAAAAAATACATTTTTTTTGTGTGACTGCTGGGTGGGGGGGAGTGGCGCCCGTGAGCCCCCTATGGATGGATGGGCCGCCACTGTTACATGCTACATTGTTACACTGTTATGCCCTGTACACACGATAGGATTTTCTGACAACAAAATCCATGTTTTTTTTCCGACGGATGTTTGCTCAAACTTGTCTTGCATACACACGGTCACACAAATCTTGTCAGAATTTCCGATCGCCAAGACCGCGGTGACGTACAACACGTACGACGAGCCAAGAAAAATTAAGTTTAATAGCCAGTGCGGCTCTTCTGCTTGATTCCGAGTATGCGTGGAACTTTGTGCGTCGGAATTGTGTACACACGATCGGAATTTACGACAACTCAAATTTTGTGTGATGGAAATTCCGATGGAAAATGTCCCATGGAGCCTACACACGGTCGGAATTTCCGACAACAAGCTCCCATCAAACATTTTCCGTTGGAAAATCCTATCGTTTGTACGGGGCATAACTGGTACTTTTTCTCTAATGGAGAATCAGGCTTACTATAAGGACAGGTGCACACTGAAGGTCTACTTACTGTTATGCCCTGTACACACGGTCAGACATTGATCAGACATTCCGACAACAAAATCCATGGATTTTTTCCGACGGATGTTGGCTCAAACTTGTCTTGCATACACGCGGTCACACAAAGTTGTCGGAAAATCTGATCATTCTGAACGCGGTGACGTAAAACACGTACGTCGGGACTATAAACGGGGCAGTAGTAAATAGCTTTCATCTCTTTATTTATTCTGAGCATGCATGGCACTTTGTGCATTGGATTTGTGTACACACGATCGGAAATTCCGACAACGGATTTTGTTGTCGGAAAATTTTATAGCAAGCTCTCAAACTTTGTGTGTCGGAAAATCCGATGGAAAATGTGGGATGGAGCCTACACACGGTCGGAATTTCCGACAACAAGGTCCTATCACACATTTTCCGTCGGAAAATCCGACCATGTGTACGGGGCATAAGTGTAGGGTCTACTTTATTTGAAAGGACCAACTTGGGATATACAGTGGATATAAAAAGTATATACACGCCTGTTAAAATGTCAGGTTTCTGTGCTGTAAAAAATGCGACAAAGGTAAATAATCTCAGAACTTTTTCCACCTTTAATGTGACCTATAAACTGTACAACTCAATTGAAAAACAAACTGAAATCTTTTAGGATGGGGAAGTAAAAAAATAAAATAATGGGGTTGCATAAGAGTGCACACCCTCTTATAACTGGGAATGTAGCTGTGTTCAGAATTAAGCAATCACATTCAAACTCAAGGTAAATAGGAGTCAGTACACACCTGCCATCAATTAAAGTTGGTCTATGAGTGCATGTTGATCTGCGAGTGCACGTTGGTCTGCGAGTACCTGTGTATTGTCTTGTTGAGTACCTGTGTATTGTCTTGTTGAGTACCTGTGTATTGTCTTGTTGAATATTAGTGTCAGGAAGCTAGTTGTTAGGTCATTTAGGCAGGGTATAATCCCCAACCCTCAATAAATTAGTAGGTATGATGCCCGGCGGGTGTGGAGATGCGACTTGGTGTACATCTTGCGGCATGTATGCGTTCCTTGATCATCTGATCGAGGGCAAATACTGCTGTGCAAAATGTAAGCACATTGTTTTCCTGGAAGCCCAGGTTCTGAATCTGGGGAAGCAACTGTCAGCACTGAGCAGTCCCTCCATACTAAAGGAGAGCCAGGAACGTACAGAAACCAGTCAGGGACCAGCACTGCTGGAGCTGAGGGACTCTCCTAGCTGCCGGGGGAAGAACTGCTCCAGTGAGAGTGGGGGGGGGGGGGGGGGGGGGCGAAGGGAAAGGAAAAACAGATTCTGGAGGTAGGGGACTCTTTCTTAGGAGGAAAGAGGGGGCAATCTGTAACAAAGACCTGAAGCACCGAACTGTATGTTGTCTACTGGCGCTTGGGTTCAGCTCATCACGGATCTAGTAGGAGAGATTACTGGGAGGGGCTAGGGAAGACCCGGCTGTCATGGGGCACGTTGGAACCAATGACAAAGTCAGAGGCAGATGGAGTGTCCTAAAGAACGATTTAAGGGACTTGGGAGCTAAATTGAGGAAAAGGACCTCCAAGGTAGTATTTTCAGGAATACTACCAGTACATCAGAAAGGCAGAGGGAGAAAAGGGAAGTAAACAAGTGGCTGAAGAGCTGGTGTAGTAAGGAGGGGTTTGGGTTCCTGGAGGATTGGGCCGACTTCTCAGTCGATCACCAGTACTATAGAAGGGACGGACTGCACTTAAATGAAGAGGGTGCAGATCAGCTGCGAGTAAAGATGGCCTAAAAGTTAGAGGGGTTTTTAAACTAGGCGACGGGGGGGGGGGGGCCAGAGGTAGAGATAGTCAGCGCAGAACATATTCCAGAGGGTAGTATTGGGGGCATTAGTGGTAAGTTGACTAAAGCACATAAACCCAACGTAAGTATAGTAATAAGTCCTAGTTGCAATCTCAGAACACCCAATAAGAGGATAGTATGCGACTGGTCTAAACTACGTGGCATGTTCGTTCACCAATGCCAGGAGCCTGGCGGACAAAGTAGGTGAACTAGAGATACTGTTGTACAGGGAGGATTTGGATTTTATAGGAATTTCAGAGACCTGGTTCAACAGCTCTCATGATTGGCTGGCAACCATTCAAGGGTATACCCTTTATCGCAGATACAGAGAGGGTAAAAAACAGAGGAGAGGTATGCTTTATATCAAGAATAATGTACAAGTGAATGTGAGAGATGACATCACTAAGGGAGCTAGGGAGGAGGTGGAATCCTTTTGGGTAGAGCTCCAAAGGGATGAAGCTAAGGGGAAAATATTACTGGGAGTATGCTATAGGCCCCCTAACCTGAGGGAGGAGGGGGAGACGGATCTCCTATCACAATCTGGATTAGCAGCAAGGATGGGAAGTGTTCTCATAATGGGGGATTTTAATTATCTAGACATAGACTGGGCAGAGTGAACCACACATTCGTCTAAGGATCACCAGTTCCTAAATGTCTTGCAGGACAATCATTCCATGGTTCAGATGGTAGATGCACCAACTAGAAATAAAACGTTACTGGATATACTGATTACCAACAATACAGACCTGATCACGGATATGGAAATACGGGGCAATTTAGGAAACAGTGATCACATGTCAATTGGCTTCAGTATAAATCCAACAAATAGGAAACATAAGGGGAATACAAGGACACTGAATTTCAAAAATACCAGCCTCCCTAAACTACAAACTTTGTTAGAAGGCATGAATTGGAATAAAATCTTAGGAACAAAGAACACGAAGGAGAGATGGGCTTGCTTTAAGGGCATATTGAATAAGGGCATTAGCCAGTGCATCCCATTAGGTAATACATTTAAAAGAGTGAACAAAAGTCCTGGATGGTTTAACTCCAATGTAAAAATGCATATAAAAGCAAAAGAGAAGGCCTTCAAAAAATACAAGGTTGAGGGATCATCATTCAGACTTTATAAAGAATGCAACAAGAAATGTAAGGGTGCAATTATGGTGGCTAAGATAGAACACAAAAGACACAGCGGAGGAGAGCAAAAAAAATCCCCAAGAAATTCTTTAAGTATGTAAACAGTAAAATAGGAAGGACAGACCATATTGGCCCCATAAAGAGGGTATTGAATTTATTCTTCTCCTCAGTCTTCACGAGGGAATTGGGGGGCTTCAGTAACCAAAACTGCCTATCCTCATGACAAATCACAGGAAGCACCTCCATGGTTAACAGAGGACAGAATTAAAATAAGACTTGGGAAACTTAACATTAATAAATCAGCTGGACCAGATTGCACCTGAGGGTACTTAGGGAACTCACTCAAGTAATTGCCAGACCATTGTTCCTAATTTTTACTGACAGTCTACTGACTGGAATGGTACCGGGTGATTGCAGAAAAGCCAATCTAGCACCAATATTTAAAAAAGGCCCAAAATACATCCCTGGGAATTACAGACCAGTTAGTCTAACATCAATAGTATGCAAGCTCTTGGAGGGGATGATAAGGGACTATATACAAGATTTTAGTAACAAGAACGGTATCATTAGCAGTAATCAGCATGGATTCATAAAGAATCGTTTTTGCCAAACCAATCTATTAACCTTCTATGAGGAGGTGAGTTACCATCTACATAAAGGAAGGCCCATAAATGTGGTGTATCTGGATTTTTCAAAAGCATCTGACGCAGTTCCCTATAAACGTTTACTGTACAAAATAAGGTCTATTGGCATGGACCATAGGGTGAGTACATGGATTGAAAACTGGCTACAAGGGCGAGTTCAGAGGGTGGTGATAAATGGGGAGTACTCGGAATGGTCAAAGGTGGGTAGTGGGGTCCCCCAGGGTTCTGTGCTGGGACCAATCCTATTTAATTCGTTCATAAACGACCTGGAGGATGGGGTAAACAGTTCTATCTCTGTATTTGCGAACGATACTAAGCTAAGCAGGGCAATAACTTCTCCGCAGGATGTGGAAACCTTGCAAAAGATCTGGGGTGGGCAACTACATGGCAAATGGGGTTTAATGTAGAAAAATGTAAAATAATGCATTTGGTTGGAAAAAATATCCATGCAATCTATACACTGGGGGGAGAACCTCTGGGGGAATCTAGGATGGAAAAGGACCTGGGGGATCCTAGTAGATGATAGGCTCAGCAATGGCATGCCAAGCTGCTGTTAACAAAGCAAACAGAACATTGGCATGCATTAAAAAGGGGATCAACTCCGGAGATAAAATGATAATTCTCCCGCTCTACAAGATTCTGGTCCGGCTGCACCTAGCATATGCTGTCCAGTTCTGGGCACCAGTCCTCAGGAAGGATGTACTGGAAATGGAGTGAATACAAAGAAGGGAAACTAAGCTAATAAAGGGTCTGGAATATATTAGTTATGAAGAAAGGTTACGAGCACTGAACTTATTCTCTCTGGAGAAGAGACGCTTGAGAAGAGATATGATTTCAATTTATAAATGCCGTACTGGTGACCCCACAATAGGGATAAAACTTTTTTACGAAAGGGAGTTTAACAAGACACGTGGCCACTCGTTAAAATTAGAAGAAAAGAGGTTTAACCTTAAACTACGTAGAGGGTTCTTTACTGTAAGAGCGGCAAGGATGTGGAATTCCCTTCCACAGGCGGTGGTCTCAGCGAGGGGCATCAATAGTTTCAAAAACCTTTTAGATAAGCACCTGAACGGCTGCAACATACAGGGATATACAGTCGTATGCAAAAGTTTAGGAACCCCTGACAATTTCCATTATTGTCATTTATAAATATTTGAGTGTTTGGATCAGCAATTTCATTTTGATCTTTCAAATAACTGAAGGACACAGTAATATTTCAATAGTAAAATTAGGTTTATTGGATTAACAGAACATGCGCAATATGCATCAAAACGAAATTAGACGGGTGCATAAATTTGGGCACCCCAACAGAAAAATCACATCAATATTTAGTAGATCCTCCTTTAGCAGAAATAACAGCCTCTACTGTAGATGCTTCCTATAGCCTGTAATGAGTGTCTGGATTCTGGATGAATGTATTTCAGGTCTGGGGACTGGGATGGCCATTCCAGAACATTGTACTTGTTCCTCTGCATAAATGCCCGAGGAGATCCCGAGTAGAGGGATCTCATTGTTAAAAGGTATCAGCAAGGAGAAGGGTACAAAAGAATTTCCAAGGCATTATATATACCATGGAATGCAGTGAAGCCAGTCATCATCAAGTGGAGAAAATATGGCACAACAGTGACATTACTAAGAACTTGACGTCCCTCCAAAATTGATGAAAAGACGAGAAGAAAACTGGTCAGGGAGGCTGCCAAGAGGCCTACAGCAACATTAAAGGAGCTGCAGGAATATCTGGCAAGTACTGGCTGTATGGTACATGTGACAGCAATCTCCCGTATTCTTCATAGGTCTGGTTTTTGGGGTAGAGTGGCAAGATGGAAGCCTTTTCTTACGAAGAAAAACATCCAAGCCCGGCTAAATTTTGTAAAAACACATTAGAAGCCTATCAATAGCATGTGGGAAAATGTGTTATGGTCTGATGAAACCAAGGTTTGGCTTTTTGTCCATAATTCCAAAAGATATGTTTAGCACAAAAACAACACTGCACATTACCAAAAGAACACCATACCCACCGTGAAGCATGAAGGTGGCAGCATCATGCTTTGGGACTGTTTTCTTCAGCTGGAACGAGGGCCTTAGTCAAGGTAGAAGGAATTATGAACAGTTCCAAATACCAGTCAATATTGGCACAAAACCTTCAGGCTTCTGCTAGAAAGCTGAACATGAAGAGGATTGTCATCTTTCAGCATGACAACGACCCAAAGCATACATCCAAATCAACAAAGGAATGGTTTCACCAGAACAAGATTAAAGTTACGGAATGGCCCAGCCAGAGCCCAGACGTGAATTAGATTGAAAATCTGTGGGGTGATCTTAAGAGGGCTGTGCACAGGAGATGCCCTCGCATTCTGACAGATTTGAAATGTTTTTGCAAAGACGAGTGGGCAAATATTGCCACATCAAGATGTGCTATGCTGATAGACTCATACCCAAAAAGACTAAGTGCTGTAATAAAATCAAAAGGTGCTTCAACAAAGTGTTAGTTAAAGGGTGTGCACACTTATGCAACCATATTATTAATTTTTTTGTTATTTTTACTTCCCTCCACCTATAAGATTTCAGTTTGTTGTTCAACTGAGTTGTACAGTTTATAGGTCAGATTAACCACTTGACCACTGGGCACTTAAACCCCCTTCCTAACCAGACCAATTTTCAGCTTTTGGTGCTCTCACACTTTGAATGACAATTACTCAATCATGCAACACTGTACCCAAATGAATTTTTTGTCCTTTTTTTCACACAAATAGAGCTTTCTTTTGGTTGTATTTAATCACCGCTGGGTTCTTTATTTTTTGCGCTATAAAAGGAAAAAGACCGAAAATTCTGTAAAAAAAAAGCATTTTTCTTCGTTTCTGTTATAAAATTTTGCAAATTAGTAATTTTTTCTTCATATATTTTGGCCAAAATGTATACCGCTACATATCTTTGGTAAAAATAACCCAAATCGGTGTATATTATTTGGTCTTTGTGAAAGTTATAGAGTCCACAAGCTATGGTGCCAATCTCTGAAAATTGATCACACCTGAATTACTGACGGCCTATCTAATTTCTTGAGACCCTAACATGCCAGAAAAGTACAAATACCCCCCAAATGACCCCTTTTTGGAAAGAAGACATTCCAAGGTATTTAGAAAGATGCATGATGAGTTTTTTGAAGTTGTCATTTTTTCCCACAATTCTTTGCAAAATCAAGATTTTTTTTTTCTTTTTTTTTTTTCACAAAATTGTCATATTAGCAGGTTATTTCTCACACACAGCATATGCATACCACAAATTACACCCCAAAACATATTCTGCTATTACTCCCGAGTACGGCGATACCACATGTGTGAGACTTTTACACAGCGTGGCCACATACAGAGGCCCAACATGCAGGGGAGCACCTTCAGGCGTTCTGGAGCACCCAGGCCAATTCTGACATTTCTCTCCTACATGTAAAAATCATCATTTATTTGCTAGAAAATTACATAGAACCCCAAAACATTATATATATTTTTTTAGCAAAGACCCTAGAGAATACAATGGCGGTCGTTGCAGCTTTTTATCTCGCACTGTCTTTGCGCAGCAATTTTTCGAACACGTTTTGTTTGAAAAAAAAACAGTTTTGTGCTTTCAAAAAAAACAAAACAGTAAAGTTAGCCCAATGTTTTTACATAATGTGAATAATGAAGTTATGCCGAGTAAATAGATACCTAACATGTCACCCTTCAAAATTGCACACGCTCGTGGAATGGCGCCAAACTTCGCTACTTAAAAATCCCCATAGGAGACGCTTTAAAAAATTTTACTGGTTACATGTTGTGAGTTACAGAGGAGGTCTAGGGCCAAAATTATTGCTCTCGCTCTACCGATCGCAGCGATACCTCACATGTGTGGTTTGAACACCATTTTCATATGTGGGCGGGACTTACGTATGCGTTCGCTTCTGACTGCGAGCACACAGGGACACAGGGAAATTTTTTTTTTTTTTTATTGTTCATTTTACGTTATTTATTTTAGTTTGAGGCTTTTTTCCAAAAAATAAATTTTTTGATCACTTTTATTTCTATTACAAGGAATGTAAACAATCCCATGTAATAGGAATATGGCATGACAGGTCCTCTTTACAGTGAGATATGGAGTCAATAAGACCCCACATCTCACCTCTAGCCTGGGAAGCCTGAAATAAAAAAAAAAAAAAAAGATCCTGGCTTCGATCGTAGCGGTGAGTCGGTAGAAGCACCTGAGGGCGGCGAGAGGGGGGGGGGCGTCCCCTCTCGCCTCCCGTAAGAATGATCAAGCAGTAGAACAGCCGCTATGATCATTCTTATGGTGTAGGGAATCGCCGGCTGAAAAAGATGATATCTGAATGATGCCTGTAGCTGCACCCATCATTCAGATATCCCCGCACAAAGTCAAGGACGTTGTATGACGACATACCAAAAATGACACCCCAAAATAGATTCTCCTGCTCCTCCTGAGTACGGCGATACCACATGTGTGAGACTTCCACAGCCTGGCCACATACAGAGGCCGAGTACAGCCAAGCATGGCCGAGTATGGCTGAGCATGGCTGGGTATCGCGGGGCATGGCGGAGTATGGCGGGGTATTGCGGGGCATGGCGGGGTATGGCGGGGCATGGCAGGGCATGGCGGAGCATGGCGGGGTATGGCGGGACATGGCGGAGTATGGCGGGGCATGGCGGGGTATGGCGGAGTATGGTGGGGCATGGCGGAATATGGCGGGGCATAGCGGAGTATGGCGGGGCATGGCGGGGCATGGCGGGGTATGGCGGGGCATGGCGGGGTATGGCGGGGTATGTCGGGGCATGGCGGAGCATGGCGGGGCATGGCGGATCATGGCGGGGTATGGCGGGGTATGGCGGAGTATGGCGGGGTATGGCGGAGCATGGCGGGTATGGCGGAGCATGGCGGGTATGGCGGAGTATGGCGGGGCATGGCGGAGTATGGCGGGGTATGGCGGAGTATGGCGGGGCATGGCGGGGCATGGCGGAGTATGGCGGGGTATGGCGGGGTATGGTGGAGTATGGCGGGGTATGGCGGAGTATGGCGGGGTATGGCGGAGTATTGCACAGGGTTGCACAGGATCATTGAAGAGTAGTGCACAGGGTTGCACAGGATCATTGCAGTGTATTGCACAGGGTTGCAGAGTATTGCACAGGGTTGCAGAGTATTGCACAGGATCATTGCAGAGTAGTGCACAGGGTTGCACAGGATCATTGCAGAGTAGTGCACAGGGTTGCACAGGATCATTGCAGAGTATTGCACAGGGTTGCAGAGTATTGCACAGGGTTGCAGAGTATTGAACAGGGTTGCAGAGTATTGAACAGGGTTGCAGAGTGTTGCACAGGGTTGCAGAGTATTGCACAGGGTTGCAGAGTATTGCACAGGGTCGCAGAGTATTGCACAGGGTTGCAGAGTATTGCACAGGGTTGCAGAGTATTGAACAGGGTTGCAGAGTGTTGCACAGGGTTGCAGAGTATTGCACAGGGTTGCAGAGTATTGCACAGGGTCGCAGAGTATTGCACAGGGTTGCAGAGTATTTCACAGGGTTGCAGAGTATTTCACAGGGTTGCAGAGTTTTGCACAGGGTTGCAGAGTATTGCACAGGGTTATAGGGGGGGGATGGCTGAGCATGGGGGGATGGATGTGACTGTACATGTCACTGAGCTGCGCTGTGGGCACTACACATCCAGCCCACAGCGCGGCTCACATCCGATCTCTCCCCCTCTGTACCGATCGGTCATGACGCCGGTTTGTTCACATGTGATCGCTCCGTCATTTGACGGAGCGATCACATGGTAAACGGCCGCGATCAGCGGCCGTTTACCGTGATTGTGATGCGGTCACGGATGTTCCCGTGTGCGCGCCCCAGGGGGCGCGCGGGAGCCGTTTTCTGGAATCACGTCATATGACGTGATCCCAGAGTTATCCAGCCGCCCTGTAGCCGTCATTTGGTTATAGGGCGGTTGGCAAGTGGTTAAAGGTGGAAAAAGTTCTGAAATAATTTATCTTTGTCTTTTTACATCACAGAAACCTAACATTTTAACAGGGGTGTGTAGACTTTTTATATCCACTGTACATTGTACACAGTATGTTGAAATGACTTAATAAAGAAAAAAACTAAAAGCTGACCTTTCATTCCAAACTGTTTGCTCTCCCCACCCCTCCCCATGAAAAATTGTATACCTCTAAACTAAACTTAAAAAACTATTTACATAAAAAGTTACTTACCTTAGACTCTGGCTTTCATCTACAGTGCCTTGAAAAAGTATTCATACCCCTTGAAATGTTCCTCATTTTGTCATGTTACACCCAAAAACTTAAATGTTTTTTATTGGGATTTTACGTGATAGACCAACAAAGTGGCACATAATTGTGAAGTGGAAGGAAAACAATAAATGGTTTTCAAAATTTTTACCGAATAAATAAGTGAAAAGTGTGGCGTGCATTTGTATTCAGCCCCCCTGAGTCAATACTTTGTAGAACCACCTTTCCCTGCAATTACAACTGCAAGTCTTTTTGGGGATGTCTCTACCAGCTTTGCACATCTAGAGAGTGACATTTTTGCCCATTCTTCTTTGCAAAATAGCTAAAGCTGTCAGACTGGATAGAGAACGTCTGTGAACAATTTTCAAGTCTTGCCACAGATTCTGAGCGGATTTAGGTCTGGACTTTGACTGGGCCATTCTAATGTCGCGTACACACGGTCGGACTTTTCGTCTACAAAAGTCAGACGGATGCCGACGGACCAAATCCGGCGGACAATTCGACCGTGTGTGGGCTTCATCGGACCTGCAGTGGAATTTTTCGGTCGAAAATCTGACGGACTTTAGATTTGGAACATACTTCAAATCTTTCCGACGGACTCGAGTCCGGTCGAAAAATCTGCTCGTCTGTGTGCTAGTCCGAAGGACAAAAACCCACACTAGGGCTGCTATTGGCTACTGGCTATCAACTTTCTTATTTTAGTCCGGTGTACGTCATCACGTACGAATCCGTCGTACTATTGTGTGATCATATGTAGGCAAGTCTGTTCGTTAGAACGTCAGCCGCAAGTCCGTCGAAAGTCCGTCGAAAGTTTGTCGGACGGGCTGTCTGACTTTTGTAGCCAAAAAGTCCGACCGTGTGTACGCGGCATTACACTTGAATATGCTTTGATCTAAACCATTCCATTGTAGCTCTGGTTGTATGTTTAGGGTCGTTGTCCTGCTGGAAGGTGAATCTCTGCCCCAGTCTCAAGTCTTTTGCAGATTCTAACAGGTTTTCTTCTAAGATTGCCCTGTATTTGGCTCCATACATATTCCCATCAACCCTGACCAGCTTTCCTGTCCTTGCTGAAGAAAATCTTCTCCACAAAATTATGCTGCCACCATCATGTTTCATAAAATATAAATAAAGGTGCCTGCGCTGAAAAAACAGATATATCCCAATAGTTGGGAGGTGCATATATGTGTAAAACTATACTACAAAATTTCAATATAAAAAAAAAAAAAAAAAATGCTAGTAATATATAAATTATAGAATGAATACAATCCTTATATAAAAGTATCCCATAAAGTGCAACATGCAAAAAAACAATATATACCGTATATACTCGAGTATAAGTCGTTCCGAGTATAAGTCGAGGCCCTAATTTACCACAAAAAAATGGGAAAAACTTATTGACCCGAGTATAAGACGAGGGTGAGAAATGCACAGCTACTGTAAGTGGAAAAGAGGGTCAACAATGCCCATTTGCAGCATCACTGTGCCCATTTGCATGCCTCACTGTGCCCATTTGCAGCCATAGGTCCCCTGAACTTCAAACTCAGTAGTTAAGGGTTCCTAGATGCCCCCTAGCTGCAGCCAAAATTTGGGGTCTCTGAACCCAAAGGGTCCCGAAATGACATTGCTGCAGATAGACACAGTTTACCGAATTTGGGGCCCCGTATCTTGGGGCCACTTAGTACTAAGAAACCCAAATTTGGTGTGCAAACCCAGTGGAACTAGCACCATAAATTTCCAAAGCTGGGGTTTCTAGCACTAAGTGGCCCCGAGATACAGGGCCCCAAATATCAGTTCAGAAAATGTCAAGCACTTTTCTGCAGCAGAAAATGACATTTTCCGAACCAGGTTTGGGGCCCAGTATCTCAGGGCCACTTGGTGCTAGGAACCCCAGCTTTGGATATGTTATGGTACCAGTTCCACTGGGTTTGCACATCAAATTTGGGGTTCCTAGCACCAAGTGGCCCTGAGATATGGGGCCCCAAAATCGGTTCAGAAAATGTCAAGCACTTTTCTGCAGCAGAGAATGACATTTTCCGAACCGATTTTGGGGCCCCGTATTTCGGGGCCACTTAGTGCTAGGAACTTCTGCTTTGGATATGTTGTAGTACTAGGTCCACTGGGTTTGCATACCAAATTTGGGGTTTCTAGCATCAAGTGGCCCTGAGATACGGGGCCCCAAAGTCGGTTCGGAAAATAAATTTTTTTGCTGCAGAAAAGTGCTTGACTCGAGTATAAGTCGAGGGGGGCACTTTCAGCTCAAAAAAATGTGCTGAAAAATTCGACTTATACTCGAGTATATACGGTATATGTGGTTATAAATATAAGATCAAAGTGCAAAATCAAGTGTCCACATTTAAAAAGTTAAATTCATTGATATCAACACATAAAGTGCAAGTAAGTGGTGTCCACAAAAAACAGTGTTCCTCATGCTCCTCCTTAATGGTGTTCACAATCCAGCATGCTTCAGTGCTCTCCTGTGACCCCCCACTTGTGCTTGCGCTCACCTCTGAGCGTGTGACACGGTAATTAAACGGTGTCTAAACACGCATTGGAGCCACCCCTTGGGCTCATACAGGGTATGCTGGTATAAACTCCACCACTCTCAGATGTCATCAGATAGTCTCACATACAAGAAAGAAAAACCCCATAGTGTGATACAGTAGGGATTTATTTAAAATATATTAAAACTTCCCTCCAGAAGGGTACTCACAATATGTAGGTGCGTGAGTGCACCAATCTTTCCAGAGAGTGTTTGTATAAAACAAGCGTTTGTATGGCGTGCGGTGTGTCGTTCCTCATCTACCTTTGTTGCTGACAGCTCCGAGTCATATCACCTGAACGGTTGATTAGTATCCCACAATTTATCTGTTCATTCAAGCTCTGGTACTGCCGCCAATCTCATTAGCTCATGATATAGGGGGAAAAAAAAATAGTCCTCATAGCGTGAACCTGTTTAAGTATTTATTCCCATAAAATGCCCCCCTTTCAATATTGCACTTATAAGAACATATATAAAAAATTGCATCCAATGGTATAACCATAATAGCTGTATAGCATGGCACGATACCTGCTCATCGATCCTAGGATTCTCATCTGCGGTGATACCCGGGTAGAGATCGAGGCAGCTGACAGATTCACAAGCTGTATGGTCATGCCTAGACGCGTTTTGTCATTCCGTCTTTGTCAATAGGCTGATAAATGATTATCGCGCCATGCTGTACAGCTATTATTGTTATACCATTGGATGCAATTTTTTATTGTAATACACCGAAGAGCGCTGCTTTAGCTTTATGGATCACTTATGATTTATAACCTCTATACTTGTTTGGGGTCCTTGACTCATGGAGGCTACAAGAGAGGAATAATAGCCAGGAAACTAGTATTATCAGAAAAATTTGTAATAGAAGCCTCTGTACCTCTTCAGTACAGTCCCCATTAATCTGAGATCTATGTAAGAGTTTTAGCGATTTTGCTGCATTATGGGCCCTTTTTTGATAATTTTGCATGTGGGAGTCCTAATGCTTAAAAATGGAAGATTAGGAGTAGTGTTAATGGTTGTTTCTAAAAAGGAAGCAATCAAAACTACAATTAAAATAGGAGTACATAAAAAAATAGTCTTTCAAACTTCAGCAACGCTAGAGGTTTTGCATAAAGGCTTGATAGTCTGTAAATCCAGCTGAAACCGAAATTCAAACACAGACTTTTGCATATACCAATTAATATATGATTCATCAGCTGTTTTAAACGATCGACCGTCGATACATCTAGTGCTTATGCTCCCTCTAGGAATTGCACTCACCAGAAAAAAGAATAATCAAAGCCTCATAGTATATGTGGGGTGGCTACGATCGCTGCCAAACGAACATCCATCCGATCCTCGGTAAATGATCAGCCGATATGGAAACAGACAGTCATGTCTTCTGATTCACCAGGAGCTGAGAGTTTCCCATAATACAATTATTAGATGTGATGGCTGCATTTGTTTCTTTTTTTTAGGCTTTCTTTCTTCTATTTTTAGCTGGTAATCCAGTCAGCAAGTCTGTTTTTCCACAAGCTCTCCAGCAGAATCTCCACAACACCAAGTCCTGAACTTCTGGAAAAACAGACTTGCTGACTGGATCACCAGCTGAAAATAGAAGAAAGAAAGCCTAAAAAAAAAACAAATGCAGCCATCACATCTAATAATTGTATTATGGAAAACTCTCAGCTGATTGGATCCTGGTGAATCAGAAGACGTGACTGTCTGTTTCCATATCGGCTGATCGTTTACCGAGGATCAGATGGATGTTCGTTTGGCAGTGATCGTAGCCACCCCCCATATACTATGAGGCTTAGATTGATCTTTTTTCTGGTGAGTCCTATTCCTAAAGGGAACATAAGCACTAGATGTGTCGATGGTCGAAAGTTTAAAAAAGCTGATGAATCATATATGAATTGGTATATGCAAAAGACTGTGTTTGAATTTCGGTTTCAGCTGGATTTACAGACTATCAAGCCTTTATGCAAAACCTCTAGCGCTGCTGAAGTTTGAAAGACTATTTTTTAATTTATTCTTATTTTAATTGTAGTTTTGATTGCTTCTTTTTTAGAAATGTTTGTTTATACTATAGCAGCTGCTCTTCCACTTTATTAGTATATTTTCCTAAGCGCCAGATAAGTGATCTTTTTTGAGAACTTCTGAGTTGTTAGTGTTGATGGTTGGTTAAAAGACAGCACTTGTTTTTGCATTTGAATGTTAGTGGTTTTGGCACCATTGCACAATTTATAAGTTGTAAAAGGTATTACACTATATATTTTCTATTTTTTCTTTTGGAGGTTTTTTTCATTCATATTCTTGGACATAAGGGGTAGGAATATTCATCAGGGTTGGTTGATTGCGCAATGAAATTCTTATATCTGGTAGGGTGCATGGATTGACTAATGGATCACAATACACATGGTGGAGTTATAACTGGGTTTAAAGGAATACGCACGTTTATAAACACATTTTTGTGAGTAGCACAGATTATACTTTGTGAAAAAAAGATTTTGGTGGTATTACACTATATGATTAAAATTCCTCTTTGGGAGTTTCTGACACCCATTTGGCGGAAGGGGAGGAACATATATAAGAATTTTTGTTTTCTATTGGAGATGTTTTTTATCATTTTTGATGTAAGCATATTATAAGACTATAGTTGGTGCATACAGCATCTCACAAAAGTGAGTACACTCTTTACATTTTTGTAAATATTTTATTATATCTTTTCATGTGACAACACTGAAGAAATTACACTTTGCTACAATATAAAGTAGTGAGTGTACAACTTGTATAACAGTGTAAATTTGCTGCCCCGTCAAAATAAGTCAACACACAGCCATTAATGTCTAAACCGCTGGCAATAAAAGTGCATACATCCCTAAGTGAAAATGTCTAAATTGGGCCCAAAGTGTCAATATTTTGTGTGGCCACCATTATTTTCCAGCACTGCCTTAACCCTCTTGGGCATGGAGTTCACCAGAGCTTCACAGGTTGGCACTGGAGTCCTCTTCCACTTCTCCATGATGACATCACGGAGCTGGTGGATGTTAGAGACCTTGCGCTCCTCCACCATCCGTTTGAGGATGCCCCACAGATGCTTAATAGGGTTTAGGTCTGGAGACACGCTTGGCCAGTCCATCACTTTTACCCTCAGCTTCTTTAGCAAGGCAGTGGTCATCTTGGAGGTGTTTTTGGGGGTCGTTATCATGTTGGAATACTGCCCTGCGGCCCAGTCTTCCAAAGGGAGGGGATCATGCTCTGCTTCAGTATGTCACAGTACATGTTGGCATTCATGGTTCCCTCAATGAAATGTGGCTCCCCAGTGCCGGCAGCACTCATGCAGCCCCAGACCATGACACTTCCACCCCCATGCTTGACTGTAGACAAGACACACTTGTCCTTGTACTCCTCACCTGGTTGCCACTACACATGCTTGACATCTGAATCAAATAGGTTTATCTTGGTCTCATCAGACCACAGGACATGGTTCCAGTAATCTATGTCGTAAGTCTGCTTGTCTTCAGCAAACTGTTTGTGGGCTTTCTTGTGCATCATCTTCAGAAGAGGCTTCCTTCTAGGACAACAGCCATCTGGACCAATTTGATACAGTGTGCAGCTTATGGTCTGAGCACTGACGGGCTAACCCCCCACCCCTTCAACCTCTGCAGCAATGCTGACAGCACTCATACGTCTATTTCCCAAAGACAACCTCTGGATATGACACTGAGCATGTGCACTCAACTTCTTTGGTTGACCATGGTGAGGCCTGTTTCTAGTGGAACCTGTCCTGTTAAACCGCTGTATGGTCTTGGTCACCGTGCTGCAGCTCAGTTTCAGGGTCTTGGCAATCTTCTTATAGCCTAGGCCATCTTTATGTAGAGCAGCGATTTTTTTTTTAAGACCTTCAGAGAGTTCTTTGCCATGTTGAACTTCCAGTTATCAGTATGAGAGAGTGAGAGAGTGATAAAACCATATTTAACACACCTGCTCCCCATTCACACCTGAGACCTTATAACACTAACGAGTCACATGACACCGGGGGAGGGAAAATGGCTAATTGGGCCCAATTTGGACATTTTCACTTAGGGGTGTACTCAATTTTGTTGCCAGCAGTTTAGACATTAATGGCTGTATGTGGAGTTATTTTGAGGGAACAGCAAATTTACACTGTTATACAAGCTGTACACTCACTACTTTACATTGTAGCAAAGTGTCATTTCTTCAGTGTTGTCACATGAAAAGATATAATAAAATATTTACAAAAACGTAAGGGGTGTACTCACTTTTGTGAGATACTGTATGTGGAGCTGGACATCATCTTATTAAGTGGAGCACTACTAAAGACTCAAAACCGGTGAGGACGGTGTGGAATCCCATGGTCTATATTAGACTTTAAGGTGTTCATGATCTCTAGAATGACACTTTTATGGACCGGGTGTGAAGGATTTTATTAGTGCTGATTTTATATTTGTTGTTTTTCTCTGCTGGGATTGCGGAGTCTTTTCAGCTGCTGTTAAGATTGAGAGATTTACTTTTCTAGTCTCTAGTCCACAAAATGTCATTGACCATCCAACAGGGTCAGTAGAAAGGAAGAATTGTTGTGCTTCCTCAAGTCTGTACTTTAAGTTTTTCTATTTCTGTTTCCTATATCACCAAACAAATTCAGATTTCTAAAGCAGGCTAAAATGTGATCTGTGGTCATGAAGAACTTTTCTTTTTTGGAATTTATTTGCATCAGACTTTCCATATATGAGGGGCAGCAAGAAGTAGCTTTTTAATGGATCACTAGATTACAGGCACATAGGACTAGTGTGGACTGGCTCAGTTCCGCAACACCTAGAGGAAAAAATTAGCTATTGACTAGGTAACCTGGGGGCCCTGAATGCGTCTTAGAGCTTAAAGTGATTGTAAAGTCTTGTTTTTTTCCCCTATAAAAATAACAAACATCTTATACTTACCTGCTCTGTTACAGTGAATTTGCATAGAGCAGCCTGGATCCTCTTCTTCTTGGTCCCTCTTATGTGCTCCTGGCCCCTCCCTCCTGTTCAGTGCCCCCACAGGAAGCAGCTTGCTATGGGGGTACCCCAGCCGAGTCACAACAGCTCCCTGTGTCCATTCAGACACGGAGCCCCAGCCCCGCCCCCTCTCTCCTCTGACTTTGGCTAGCTGACTTTGATTGACAGCAGTGGCAACCAATGGCGCCGATGCTGTGTCTCAGCCAATCAGGAGGGAGAATCTCGGACGGCTGAGACACTCATGGACATTGCTGGACAGAGAGTGACCTCAGGTAAGTGTTAGGGAGGCTGCTGCACACAGAAGGCTTTTTATCTTAATGCATACAATGCATTAAGATAAAAAACCTTCTGCCTTTACAACCACTTTAATTTCATTTTTAAAAGAAGTATAGTGGAGTCGTGAAAGATCAATTACACAATTTTCATACAACGGTTTTTACAGGAGTTTTATTAACATTCATTCAAGTTATGTCAAAGGAAGCTAATGGAAAATGTATGGTTTACTTCTTAAGCAATCTCCTAGAAAATAACTCCCCAACTTTAATGTGCTGCCGAAGTTAGCAGACAACACAAGGCAATATACTTTGCAGCACATTTACATGTAATGTATCTCATTTTTTGTATATACGGTATGTGTTTTTTGTTTTTTTTTACATACAAAATTGTGAAACATATTAGCTCATTCACATTATGTAACATTTGTATAATGGCCCTTTAAGTAAAGTTTAGTTACCCAGGCACATTGTTTTTACCATTGCTTTTGTACAGTATATCCCTCTACTGGACCAGATTAAAAAGGTACTGGAAAAGTACACATTTGGTCTCTTTGGTCAAACTTCTTCAGCACTGAACATGTGCTTCTTGTGGTCATGCCATATAACTATTACTCAGTAATTATAATTTATTCTTACACAATATTATAATAGTAGATTCGTTGAAAATATTGACTAGTTAATAATTAAATTATTAACACTGTGCGTTAGTAGTCATTATATAATTATAACATTATTCATCATCACTGGATATGACATCGATTGTATCTATCTGTCTCAAGCGTAGAGAGTCGTAATTTGGAGGTGGAGTGCCAGGTATTGGCGTGCTAACTTGATTTGAATCTTCATGCTGGAAACCAGGATTAGAATAGGCCTCTACCAGCTCAGCCACGGTTGGTGGTGGATCATTATACTGTGGACGTCGCTTCTTTTGCCTTCTGTCTCTTATCCAAGCTAGGATCTTGAGGATAGTGATCCAAATGCAGTCTATGATGATCTCTCCAAACTCAATGATGCACAAGACTGAGCCCCCCATCCAGAATCCAAACTGACCTCCCAGATTTGACAGCAGCCACACTACCTGTTGGATAGAAAATACACTGAGAGATGAGATCAGGGTAAGGCTTATCAGAAACCAACATTTAACCAATTAGGACTGACGCTGCTCATAAATTCAACCTATGCTCAAGTGGAATGTAACCAGAAGAAGATTTAATGTGACCCTGTCAATGAAATAAAAATGATAGACAAATACTTCCTGTAACAGAAGACTCCTAAAGTATACATACCGGTCTAAGTGCTCATTTGTGGAGCCATTCTTCTACTGCACTGCAAAGCTGCCAAGAGTATGTCAGATACCAGTGTTCCCACCAAACTTAATGGTTCCTCCCAGTAGCCTCTACATCATTACAGGGCGCAGAATTGATAGGGACTCGTGGGAAGGACCCATAGGCGTGCGCACAGGGTGTGCCAGGTGTGCCCAGGCACACCCTAATCACCCTGTGCAGCACAAATTCCCCCTACTACCTTGGCTTCCCCTCCCCCCCTTCTCCCCACAGTGCTTCTGGCTTCCCTTCTCTCCTCTCCTGCTGATTGATGCTGCGGGGATGAGTGGGGGAAGTGGCCGGTAAACATGTAATTTACTGTCCCCTTCTATTTCCGAGTGAACATCATGAGTGATCAATAGTGTGTGTTTGAGCTTTGGGGTGCACACCCTAATGCAATAGGCTGCGCACACCTATGGAAGGACCACAGAGCATGGTGGCAGGGGTGCAAGCTTCTGTCACATCCTGATGTTTTTGGGTGTAGGAGCCTGGAATAACATTTCTCTGCTTTACACCCTTAACTTAAGCATTTAACCCCTACTATCCTGGGGGGCGCCCAAAAGTTATTTTAAAAAGCTGCCCAGAGTTCAGCTTTAAAGCAACCCTGTTGCTATAGTATAGAATTTCGATTAGGCCATAAATATAAAAAACATCAGTAAATACCTTTCCTGCTGCCAGGTATGCCGATCCTGAGAAATCTTCCACTGAAGTTCACACTGAAATGGACAGTTCTGGGAGTGTCCATCTCCTGGGTTCTAGTTCTCGCTGGTTCTTCCCTCTGACCTCCATCCATTAAAAGGTACATGAGTGACTGGAAAATCAATTGGAGGAACCAGTGAGAGTAGTGGGGGACCACAGAGATGGACACCCCCAGAAGTGTTGGTTTCAGCATCTTCAGCAGATTTCTCAGGATTGAGGAAGCATTCAGAGATGCTGGCAGCAGGAAATGTTAGCATTTGCTGACTTATTTTACAGGTTTGGTTTCATCTAAAATCTATAACATAGCGAAAGGATCACTTTATGCACAAACTGTAAGGAACAGACTTTTGTTCAACCAGAAAAAGCCCTTTTAATGGTAAAGTTGACAGCAGATTTTGGATGGTGGTTGGTTGGATCTCCCTCAGGATAAAGTATCTTCTGCAGTGACTGCATCCCTGAAACTTGTAATTTCACTTGTGAGACACATACACATTTATTTTAATGGATGGGGGAGGGAAGAATAAGGCTAATACAGGTAAATTGGGATAACAATAGTGACAGTGTTTGGATCTAGTTGCAGGCCAAATATTTAAACATGGATTGGTTCAATGTATTGCACAGCCTCATGTGCTGTCCTTTCTATGCACACCTATCTTTGCTTTTCCCTTGCTATCTGTGGTACTGTATAGCTCCTGTTCATCACTTGGTATCTCCACCCTGCCCCATCCGATTCTCACCTGTCTGGTCTTTCTGTTCTTTCTACTGCTATTTTATCGGGTGTGTCAATTTGCCTCTTGCTGGAACATACTCGTCTGATCCATGTCCAGTTTCTATGTGCTTAGCTCCTGCTTTGTTTGCTATGACCTAAGTATTTAGCCTTGCTTTTGTCTAGTCTGTTTTCCTGATAACCTTATTTTCCCAGCACTAGCTGTCAGGTTATTTGTGTCGTCTTTTCTGGTAAATGTCTTTCCTGGCACATGTTGTTTGGTAGTTTAGGGTGGTGTGGTCTCTCCTGACCACCTTCTTTCCAAGTACAAGCTGTCAATTTGTATTTGTCTTTGTGGTTATGATTAATGGCCTGTTTGTACACCTGGAGTCCATTTGTGTTGGTTAATCTGTTTGTTATGGTGAGAGTCGTAGTCTGAGGAGTGTTTTTGCATACATTTCTATCACCGCTATCAGTTGCCATTACAAAATCCAGTTCTTGCCCACTTACAATGAGCCATGTCCACCCACTAGTGACACACTGTTTGGTCACCGTTCCTTCTGTCTCTGTGTATCATAGTTATCTAGTCTAGGTTCACATGGTTTTGATCCCTGGTCTTGGCTGACTAGGTCCTTTGGCATTTGACCCTCAGTAAAGCTTCAAGTCACAATATTGTCTACATTTTCCCTCGGTACTGCATTAGAAGCATCAAAGCCTCTTAATCTGACCAACAGTCTCCTGCTGGTCCTGACACACCAGACTAGTTTTTCATTTTCCCCAGCAGCATGATCAGTGGTTACCCACAGAAAGAGAAGGTCACCCATAAAGCCGACAACAAACTTGGAAACTATTGTCTGCCTGTGGCTTGTTTTTCAAAAAGGAAATTATGTTGCATTTTTGGTGATTGCAAATCTTGGCTTTAAAGTAAATTTATGTGACATTCACATTTTTACACCTTTGCTCCTCCAAATCTTTTTCTTTCATAATATTAAATTTGTAAATTAGTCACTAACACTGCCCGCTTAACAACTTTTGAGATATTGTCCACACTTAGTGAGGAGCAGTAAAAGACAACCACTGTATATGACTATAAAGCAGGAAAAAAGAATATAATGAGCAAATATAGCTGCCCCTAATAATATGTATAATGGTCCAATTTACAGAGAAAAAAAACACTTTAAACCATTAATACACATTGATAATGTTGTTTCTATTAAGCCAATCTTTCACATGCAACTTAAAAAAAAATATATATATATATATATATATATATATATATATATATATATATATATATATACTTTTTTTTTTAAACAGCAAACAAGTCTAAGTGTGTGCATGCTATAGCTGGACTAAATACTTACACTGTATAAAGGATTGAGGCTGGAGTGGGGAGTAATTCACTTTTATGGACAGTGATATTTACAGAGAGATTACAAAGTAATTAAATGGTGAGAAATGATATCTCTGATAACACAGTAGAATCAATATTTTCTTAACACCAACAAAAAGGTCAGACATTTCCTCTTCCTTGTGTATGGAAGTGTTATACAGAACACCGGCAATCGCCTTGCTACGTGTAGCAATCAATCAACTTCCACTGCCTATACAATTGCGACTCAAGTCATATTGTAATGGAATGCCACTATAAATTAAGTTTCCTTTTCAATCTGCAGGTCTGTAATTTTTAGTAAATTGCAATATGGCAACCTGGAGGTGTTCTGTACACAGAATGTGTACAGAACGCCCCCCAGAAACATCATTTCCTGTTTGTGTTATTGGCCCACTGATTTTCCCAGAAGTCTGCACTAAGATACAAATCAGATATCAGGCATCCCCGGCAAGAAAATTGTAATTTTTGGTGAGATACTCTGAATAAGAAATCATGTTTCAAGGGATGCCGACCCTGGAATTTTCCTCATTAGAGCCCTGCAGGTGAAGCTGCTGGTTAATAATTAAGAAACCACTCCAATTAGATTACCTTTCCACAAGCCAGAAGTACGGCTCCCATTGTACATATTGGCAGAACTCAGCAGTGCTTAGAGATCTTTTGAAGTAATAACATAATGAAAATGTTAATTTTAATATTAAAGGAACAAAAAAAATTGTTGTGCCTGGAGTTGGTCTCTAAAGCTGAAAGTTTAGGTATTTTACATAGTTAGATTGGTCTAGCTAGCACCAATGTAAGTATGTATTTGCCATATCTGTGGGATCCTCTTGAAAGCTGGCAATCCCTGTAGTAAACATTGCTACTGTATCGATTGCTGCTAGCCTCTTGGCCCCGTGCCGAGTGGCTGCCCTGGCCCTGCTCTTTACTGAGCACAGGAGGTCACCTGCTCGGCACAGTTGCCATTCAGAGAACACTTTGCATGTTCTCAAGGAATGCAAAGTGTTCTCTCATCGAATGAGGTGGAGATTGTGACATCACCACCCACCTCAATACCTAATTTATTCATGGACCCCTTTGAATTTATTGAGAAAAAAAAGTGTTCCCTAAATGGCACCTGCATCAAGTGAGCAGCTTCATATGTTTACAATGAAGCAGGGCAGCCGCTCGACAAAGGACCCGGAAGATAGTGGAGGTCATTGTAGTAGTGTTGTCTACTACAGTGATTTTCATCTTCCATTGAGATACCAAAAATATGGATTTACACTCCCCAGCCACTTTATTTTGTACACCTTGCTAGTATCGGGTTGGACCCCCTTTTGCCTTCAGAACTGCCTTAATCCTTGTACATACATAAACTGGTCCAAGCTGGACCAATGTAAGTATGTAAAAATTGGCATACATAGATTTTAGCTTTAAAGCTGGAGTCCCGCAAAAATTTTTTTAGATGTCAGCAGCTGCAAATACTGCAGCTGCTGACTTTTAAAATAAGGTTACTCACCTGTCCCGGGGTCCAGCGATGTCGGCACCTGAGACCGAACCGTCCCTCGGTCCTCGGGTGCTGCCGCCGCCATTCTCAGTGAGGGAATCAGGAAGTGAAGCGTTGTGGCTTCACTTCCCGATTCCCTACTGTGCATGCGCGAGTCGCGCTGCGCTTTCTCAATGGTCCCCGCTATCTCCTGGGACCTGTGTCTTTCCCAGGAGACAGCGGGGGAGTGCGGGAGGGGGCTTGACTCCCGCGGGAGTCTATTCCCGGAAGTGGGTGCAGATACCTGTCTTAGACAGGTATCTGCACCCCCCTCCCCCCTGAAAGGTGCCAACTGTGACACCGGAGGGGGGGAGGAATTCGATGAGCGGAAGTTCCACTTTTGGGTGGAACTCCGCTTTAAGACAGAACATGATAAATAGAGTCTGAATGGTGGTTATAAGAAAAATTACTCTATAAAGCCACTTTACATGTAAGATCTATTTGCCTTTAGAGAGCAAATTGTGCTATTACTCAAATACTTCCTATAGTGCTTCCTTCCAGTCCCACTTACATTGGTGGTCGGTGACTCTGAAATACTTCGGTAGTTAAATTCTTCAAAGTAGATATTCAGCCTCATGATGCCGTCCCTGAAAACAGTGAATGAAAAGTGAAAGGTTTAAAATAGTGATTTCCTGAATTCTACAATACAATAGAATTTTAATAGTCGAAATGTGTGACCACTGAGCCTACTGCATCTGGATTATAAGAATTTGGCAAGGATTTAAAGTAAATGTAAACCTTAACTGGATGACATTCAGTTTGTTAAAACACTGTGTATAAAAAACAATGGCCATTTGAAAAAAGTACCATTTTCACATATTTTACATTTTATTTTTGTATCCTAGCAATCCTAGTCTCATGCAGCCACTTTCTGTCTATATGCACTCCAGCAATTGCTGCATAAAATTTACCAGGGTGGGTTTTTTGATGGCAACAAAAGTGGATCGTTCCTGTGTAATGTGTGTTCTCCTGTGGTCTCCATCAAATAGACAATGCAGGAGCACAAATGTAAGACCAGACCAGAGAGTTGTCATGCTTTAACAGGACGTCCCTAAACAATGACCTGCATGGAGGGTATTATTTTAATGAACTATAAGCATATATTAACATTGTTATTTGAATGACATTAGTCTGTTAAAGCGTATGTGAAATTTTAGTGGTTGGGTTTGCATGTATGTTTAAAGTGATTGTAAAGTATCGTTTAAAAAAAACAAAAATAAATCACACATGTTATAATTACAGTACCTCCTCTGTGCAGTTGGTTTTGCACAGAGCAGCCCGGATCCTCCTCTTCTCAGGTGCCTCTTTGCTGCTCCTGGCCCCTCCCTCCTATCGAGTGCCCCCTCAGCCAACAGCTTTCTATGGGGGCACCCGAGCCGAGTCAGAGCTCCGTGTATCCATTCAGACAGGAAGCCTCGACCTGGCCCTGCCCTCCTTTCTCCCCTGATTGGCTGACTGACTTTGATTGGCTGACTGACTTTGATTGCCTGCTGTGTCTCAGCCAATCAGGAGGAGTTAAAATAAATAAGTGATCAGCGCAACTTAATATTATAAATATAGATGATTTAGCACTGTGCAATAATCTGTGCAAAAATTGCTAAAAAATGCGACTGTGCAAAAAAACGCTAAAGATGCTGTGCAAAATTGCTATGTGCAAATATGAGCTTGTGCTCAAATAAAACAATGTCAATGAACGCTCATACTATAAATATATGTAGATGATTTAGCACTGTGCGATAATCTGTGCAAAAATTGCTAAAAAATGCAACTGTGCAAAAAAAAAAACATTTAAAAAAATAAAAAAAAAAAAAAAAACGCTAAAGATGCTGTGCAAAATTGCTAAATGCAAATATGAGCTTGTGTTCAAATAAATCAATACCAAGGAACGCTCATGGCGCTGTGCAAAATACAAATATGAATCTGTGCACATAAGATGATTACAGTGCAAAAAAATGATATAAATATCAATAATAAATTTCTATGCATATGCAATATATCAATGAGACACATGTAATTATTATAGATGAATGTAGCAACAGTCGCATTTTTTAGCAATTTTTGCACAGATTATTGCACAGTGCTAAATCATCTATATTTATAATATTAAGTTGCGCTGATCACTTATTTATTTTATACCAATTTAGTGCACTCATACACTTTAGATCTAGCTGCAATTTATCAGAGTACTATATTATTCATTCACTTTGATAGCGCAAAGGACCTTACTTACAATCAGGAGGAGTTTCCCGGATGGCTTAGACATTCGTGGACATTGCTGGAGAGACAGGGGGCTCAGGTAAGTAATTAGGGGGTGCTGGGGAGGTTGCTACACACAGAAGGTTTTTTTTTTCTTAATGCATAGAATGCATTAAGAGAAAAAAACCTTCTGCCTTTACAACTCCTTTAAGTGAACCTGTGAGGACAGACAAATGGGGACTGCCATTGCTGTTGCTTGTTTTTCTAGGTGCAAAATCCTGGTATCTTCATCATGGCTTCACTACTTAGTCAGACACTGGCCTTGAGTAAGCATGCAGCCAGTAGGGTGAAAAGCCAGAACTAAGGCTACATACTTGTTTCAGTGAAAGGTAGTGTAGCCACAAGATCAACATGATAGTCAGGGAACTTGTATTTTCAAAAGGCAATGGAAGCCTACATACTTCCTCAATACAGGTTTCATTTAGAGGTGTTTTAGGGGGTTTTAATTGTATACATTTTTTTTTCATTGAGGGACACTGGAAGTCATTCACTTTCAATTGGAACTTTAGTCAGAATATTAAGTCCTGCTAGATCACTTCAGGCTGGCCCCTGTTGCAGGTATAGCTATGTAAAACATTAAAAATAAGCGCATATACTGTTTAAAATTCAGTAATACACTATCTCACCCTTGCTCTTTATTTTTAGGCACCGCTGAATTTGTAGAAGCTGATCTGCGGGCTGCCTGCAGGTTTACTGCTGTTCAGTGGCTCTGGGTTCTGAAGCTCTGGCTTCAGTAAAATGGCAACCTCAGGCAAGAAGAAACAGGAATACTGCTGGAGGCAATTTCTAGCACACACTAAATTTGGTAGTATAATTAATTATGTGAAATGTATGTTTCTTGCTAATGAACATTATTTTTATCAAATTGTTATGAGTAAAGTTCCACTTTCAGTTCATACTGCCAACTACAGGACAATTGGACACTGGCAAACAAAAAACTGTAGGCCAGCCCAGCTTAAACTCAACAACTACCAGCATGCCTCACATTTTTACTAGTGTCCTAGGAGGATGGACATCTTTTCTTCAGTTCTATTTTTATCTTCAAGATTTTTTTTTCAATTTCCTCTCTACAATGTTGCTGGAGCTGATCTCTTTGATTGCAACTATCTGGCTTGGCCTTTCTAAGCTGGGGTTTTGAAGTACAACACCTGGACCCTGCTGGACTGGACTTTGTGGGGATAGACTGGCAGTGACTTTTTGGGCACTATGATCCATACACTGGGCTTTCTAGACACTATTCTGGTAACAAGTTAGCCTAGGAGCACTTTCCTGCCTCTGCGCTTGCCCGGTCTCTGAAGGCTCACTCCATGACCAGGCCAATTGGGCTGGACACCAGGCGACTCCTCATCCACTTAGATAAAATGCCCTCCTTTTTTTCTGGTTTCAGCTGTGGTAGGGGTTAACAGTGTGGGACTAAGTGCTGAGGTCAGCTGCTGGATGGGCTTTAACACATGTGCACTCCGTGCTCTTATTCCTTTCATTCAGGACCAAGGACGTATCTCCCTGCTTTTTCTCTTGCTTGCATAGAGCCATGTGGAACTACAATCTTTGGTTTGTTCCTGCTTCTTGCCTTGCCTTGGGTCATCTTTTGCAATCCAACCCTCCTTTCCTATCAGCTGTTTGGGTTTCATGTGTACTTGAGGCCTTACTTTGTACCCTGGGGTCAGGTTGGGTTCTGCCTCCTCAGCTCCCGTGCTGGATATTTTTTGTTGTTCTCCTTTGGGAGGCCAGCATTTGGTAATCTGGCCAGGCCGATTGGTAAGTATGGGGTCTTCTACCCTTAGACGCCCTCTTGGCTTTTGTCGTAACCATCACCACTGGGTCACATACTTGTTTATTATCATTTCAGGTATACGACACATGCATCCACCCCTGAAGAAGCGAGCCTTGTCTCGTGAAACGCGTATGGTTATATTAGATGCTTGTGTTACTGCTTTTTTTATGTATTGTATGTCCATGACAATTTTTACATTGTACTGTACTATTTTATCGGCTTGACACCCATCTATGCTATTTATATGTATGTTTATATGCGTATGACATTTTTTATATAAATATCGAGAAGTTTACTGGTATGCTTAATGGCTATCCGTATTCACCTCACTCAAAGTCCCAGGGCAACTTTTCTGTGTTCTGTTACACAATATTGGGATGAAGGTGTTCTACGGGTGACACCAGACCTTTTCTCCCTTGCATTACTTTGTACCCTGAGCCTTCCTTTGCCTAGCCACCATGTGGCTGCAGCATGACTGACTCTGGTCATGGGAGGGGAAGGGAAACAATTCTGTTGTCTCTGGTGCACTAAACCCATACTCTACTAATGGCTCTAATGCTACTTGAAGCAAGTCTGGTGATGTGGCAGACATCTGCAGCTTAAAATTATGTTGTATCTTGCTACTAGAGTCTATTGCATCATCTGAGTCTTCTATAGCTCTGTTGGCAATGGTCACTTCCTTTGCCCTCTAGGCTGAGGTTTTATAATATAGTCATGCAAGACACCGTGGCCCAAATCAACTAATTATACTAGTATTTTTATAAGGCAATGGCAGTCTACATATTTCCTCCGTACAGGTTTCTTTCTGAGGAGGGGTTTTATGGAAAAAAAATTTAATTTTCACCTCTTCCAAAAATGTGCTTTTAATTTTTCATTATTGTTGAAAATGCACCTTCTGTATGGACGTATTTACCTATTTACAGTGATGTCCGTGCTGGCATCCTTTTCATATGAAAGGACATGAAAAATCCAGTCCTATAGGAAAGAGAATGAAGAGCTGTCAGTGTGAAGTGCCAAAGCTTGTAGAATACACTGAATCTTCTGTGCCAGCTCAGACAAAGTTTCATATCATAATTTAGCCATATAACCCCTACTCACTTTATTTCACCTTTCCTTTTAAATACCTACTTACCAGGTTGTGGAATAGGCCAAAGATGTTCATGCAGTCTACAAGAGGACAAGCATATGTCTTATGCCCTGTACACACGATCGGACATTGATCAGACATTCCGACAACAAAATCCATGGATGTTGGCTCAAACTGGTCTTGCTTACACATGGTCAAACAAAGTTGTCGGAAAATCCGATCGTTCTGAACGCGGTGATGTAAAACACGTACGTCGGGACTATAAACGGGGCAGTAGCCAATAGCTTTCGTCTCTTAATTTATTCTGAGCATGCGTGGCACTTTGTGCGTCGGATTTGTTTACACACGATTGGAATTTAACCGATCGGATTTTGTTGTCGGAAAATTCTATATCCTGCTCTCAAACTTTGTGTGTCGGAAATTCCCACGGAAAAAGTCACATGGAGCCCACACACCATCAGAATTTCTGATAACAATCCAATCGCACTTTTTCCGTCTGAAAAATCCGACCGTGTGTACAGGGCATTACAGTCCATCATTGTAAATAAAAAGTCTTCCCATTTATGGGCAATTAACATCCAAATATGCAGACGTGACCTAATTAGCCCCCAGGCTAATGAAAAAGAAGACAGGAAAACAAACATGCATATCTAGGAACTATCCTCATTTCAAGGAACTGTCCTTCTTTCAGAACCAAATCTCTTTGTCCCTCTTTCCTGCTTAGTTGTTCCTTATTTTTGTCTATTGCATAAAACTTCTATAAAAATGCACTTAACTGCCAGCATTGTTACACTGCATTAAACGGCTTATCCAACCTCTTAAATATTGCATTTGTTATTTTGAAAAAACAGAATAAGGGGTGTTTTAAAAATCCTTGAGGTTGGGGTTTGGTATATTCATTCATAGTGGGGTACGTTACTAAGAGCATGGCAGTGGTGTGTCCTCTGCTTATATACATTGTGATAAAAGGTATCTAATCTCAGAAAGATGGGAGTTTACTTGCAATGTATCTCTATGAAGAGTGAAAAATAAGATACAGCTCCAACAATGGTTTACCTGGTTAGACATGGCTATCAGAGCATACCACAGACATGAGATGGTCCTCAATCTAGCCATTTTCAGCCAGGATGGGGACACTCATCTCAGGTCTATAGGTACACTAGGCTATTCCATAAAATTGCAAGAAAATTACACAAGTATTTAGGTTAAAAAAATGTTAAGGCACCTGCTTACAAGAGGTAGGATTTCCCTAGTGAATAAAGCCTTGTGGGAACTAGCAGTGTGGCTACCAGATCTCACGACTTTGTATCAATCTCTGCTTTGTGCCTGCATACTAGCAAAGTGCATGACATTGGTTGAGCAAACTCTTTTGAATACAGAAATACTTGGCCATAGCAATCAGTAAAATGCAGTTTATTTCATAACTTGCAGTAAAAAAAAATCTTCCTCAGATGATATAATTTTCCTGTGTATATACAGTATAACTGATAACATTTTATTGTGATTTATCACCTGTGCAATTCCAGTATTGCAGAGTAATAGAAAGAGTTCTTCCAATTAAAGATAACTTGTCGCGAGAGAAATACACTATATTACCAAAAGTATTGGGACACCTGCCTTCACATGAACTTTAATGGCATCCCAGTCTTAGTCCGTAGGGTTCAATATTGAGTTGGCTAACCCTTTGCAGCTATAACAGCTTTAACTCTTCTGGGAAGGCTGTCCACAAGGTTTAGAAGTGTGTCTATGGAAATGTTTGACCATTCTTTCAGAAGCAAAGTTGTGAAGTTAGGCACCGTTGTTGACTAGAAGGCCTGGCTCTCATTCTCCACTCAAATTCCTCCCAAAGGTGTTCTAATCGGGTTGAGGTGCAGGCCAGTCAAGTTCCTCCAACCCAAACTCACTCATCCATGTCTTTATGGACCTTGCTTTGTGCACTGGTCCAAATCATTTGGTGGAGGGAGGATTATGGTGTGGGTATCAGGAACCATGAATCAGACCGAGACAGAAGTATAGTTAAATCACACTTGTTTAATAATAATATTAATAATAAAAAGGTAAACAGAGTAAGTGTGGTCAAAACAAGCCAGAGTTCAGTAACTGGATCGGGTAGTCAGCCAAGCCAATGTCATAGATCCAGAGATGAACGTAGTACAGCAAGCAGGATCAGGAGCCAGAAGGGACGTCAGCCGAGCAAGTCTTCAACAGGAACGCAGGAGAAAGTCTCTGTGATGTTGACAAAGGCGAAGGCAGAGATCAAGTGAGCTGGACGGCTTTAAGTAGGCAGGACTGATGAGCAGAATCAACAACAGCTGGGTAACTGTGGAGAGAGACGGAAGCTGGCAATTAACTGACAGCTGAGTGGCCAGCTCAGAGAAGGAAGGGCTGAGCCCAGCCCTGACAGTGGGGTTGTCTTTTAGGGGTTGGGCTTGGCTCCTTAGTGTAGGGAAGGGAACTCTTAAGGCATCTGCATACCAAGACATTTTGGACTATTTCATGCTCCCAAATTTGTGGGAACAGTTTGGGGATGACCCCTTCCTGTTCCAACATGACTACACACCAGTGCATAAAGCAAGGTTCTTAAAGACATGGATGAGTGAGTTTGGAGCGTAGGAACTTGACTGGCCTGCACAGAGTCCTGACCGCGAACCCAATAAAACACCTTTGGGATGAATTAGAGTGGAGACTGTGAGCCAGGCCTTCTCATCCAACATCAGTGCCTGACCTCACAAATGCGCTTCTGGAAGTATGGTCAAACATTCCCATAGACACACTCCTAAACTTGTGGACAGCCTTCCCAGAAGAGTTGAAGCTGTTATAGCTGCAAATGTTGGGCCAACTCAATATTGAACTCTACGGACTAATGCTGCGTACACACAATCGGATCCTCCAACAACAAATGTTCGATGGGAGCTTGTGGGAAATTCCAACCGTGTGAAGGCTCCATCGGACATTATTTGTCGGAATTTCCGACAACAAAAATTTGAGAGCTGAATCTTAAATTTTCCGACAACAAAATCCATTGTCGGAAATTCCGACTGTGTGTACTCAATTTCGAAGCACAAAATTCCACGCATGCTCTGAATCAAGTACAAGACGGAAGCGCACTGGGCTGGTAAAGCTAGCATGCGCAGCGCATTCTCTTCTTTATGATGCTAGAATTATGAAGTTGTCTTGCAGCTGATATTCTGACAAACTGATTTCTTTATTATTTCTTGTGATCTCATGAATAACTTTTTTTTTCCCGCCAGATCTCCAGAATAATGTTTTGAATTTTTGTTTATAGTAATCTCCTTTTTTTTTTTTTTTTAAATCAATTTTTTTTTGTTTTTTCTAGTGATCTCCTTAATATTTTTTTTTTCGATTTGTGTGTCACCACAACACCATTATTATCTTGTATTTTTTAACCTCAAGGAGATTGGTTGGTGTTGGTGTCCCTTGTTAATTTTACATTGTCTTTTTGAAATGTACCTGCCTACTAACAAACAAACTGTCCTTTTTTAATTTTAACACATAGCCAATGATTTTAGACAAAAAAATAGACATTTATTAGGAGTCATAATAAAATAAAGAGGAAGGCAACGCTGGATAAACTTGTGAAATTTGCGTAGCCTTTGTACCCCAGAGCACACATCAACTATTTTCCAGGCAAAATTGGCAGCCTGAGGAGTCCATTTAATAAGGAGCACAATCCAGTCCAGGACTCAGAGGGATCAGGAACAGCAGCAGATGACATATATGTCCCCAGGCTGTGGGCTTTCAACAGCCTGCGTCTTTTGCCAGACCAGACTGAACCCAGGCCATCACTCTCTTGTCTTCCTTACATGCTTGCTTCAACGCTTGCTTCCAGACTGTGGCTCTGGTGTTGGAGTTGTGGCAGAAGGTGGAGAAGGAGGAGGATAGTCCAAATCACACTGGTGGGTTTTGCTTGTGAGTTCGCCCCTCAACACCTTACTTAGAACCATATATATCATTTCCTAACAAAAGAGGCATTGGCCCACCTCCATTTCCTGCATTTTGTTGGCAGCCATGCATGCATAGGCCTCAAGAAGACTGGGGGGTTGTGAGGGCCACAGAAGCCTGCCGAATTAACCCAGGTGCTGACTCCTCCATGCCCCTTCCTGGGCCTTTTTTGTTGAAGGAGGAGGGGAGGGACCTGGGTTTTGGTCAGACTTCTGGGCCTGGCCACCTCCTGGCTGCCACTTACCCCCACCACCTTCTGGCTGCCACTTACCCCCGCCACCTCCTGGATGCCACTTTCCCCTGCCACCTCCTAGCTGCCACTATCTACAGCCTCCTTCTGGCTGTGGACTTCCTGTGTATGAAAAAGGGACATAGTTTTAGTTTATTGATCATCAATCACACAATTTTGAGAAGCATGTTGAACGATGCTATACCTGACTCAAGCTGGGCTCCTCCACATCTTCTTCCTGGGTGGAAGGCCCAGGTTGGACGTCAGAAGCCTCAGCTGGGGTGGAAGGAAGAGTGGAAGGAAGGGTTGAGAGTGATGGCCTGATTTCAGTCTGGTCTGACAGAAACCGCAGTCTGTTGTAGTACCACAGCCTGGGTACATAAATGTCACCTGCTGCTGCTCCTGATCTCTGGGACTCCTGGACCTTCTTGTGCTCCCTATTATATGTGCTCCTCAAACCACCAATTTTGCACTTCAAATAGTGGATGTCTGCCGTGGGGATCACGGCTTCACAAATTCCAGCAATTTATTCAGTGCTGCCTTCCTCTTTAGTAGATTTGTATAAAAGGGGTGTTTTGTCTGCCACAGACAGGGCAGCTCTGGGTACAAATCAATGAATTGGGGGAGGAAATCATGATCGTTGAATCGATCCATTTTTTCTGCAAGACACAACACAAGACAAACCCTAATGACAGGCTAAACTCACATTATCTTGTCCCAATATATGCCTCAATCTCTAAGCAGTATAGGACACTGATGCCCCATCTTAAAATTGTACCTTCGTTAGAACGATCAGCGCTTCCACTACTTCGTCCTCCGCTCACAGATCATACGCACAATGCACGCGCGTTATGCTTTATGTACACTGCGCATGCGTGAAACTCCGCCCGCCCCTGACCTTCTTTATAGTATATGCCCTGCCACTTCTCTTTCGGCGCAGTGGGAGAGCACATGGCAGAGAGACAACAGGTGCATGAAGACAGCAGCAATGACGAAAGCCCAGAGCCACGAACGTCCCGATCCCGGAGGAGATTTAAGGCCTCTAATATGTCCTTTGTAGAGATGGTGGAGATGGTGGACATCTTGAAGAGGCCGACTATGATGGGAAGCATGGACCTTACCCAAACCCAAATGTCAGAAAGGCCAAGATCATGACTAAAGTTGTGAAAAGTCTGCAGAAGAATTTTGGATCAACTGAGGAAACGATGGTCAGACCTCAAATTGAAGGAGCAGGATCAGTACAGAAGAATCAGGAAAGTGCTGCAAAAAAGTAAGTATTTGTTGTGTGTTCCTATTCTTCTTATTACGTTTGTGCTGTTCCATGTGGTTTTCTTTACTGTTGTACAGTTTAAAATGGCAACTTTCAGGTTCGTGGGCGCAGTAATCGTTCGTAGTAAACATTGTTCGTTCGCCCACTAATACAATGTTTGTTGCAGATGCAGGTTACATTTGTTCAGGCCTATTTGTATTAAAAGAAGTTTAGAACATTGTTGTCTAGATGGGTTTGTAACTAGAAGGAAATGCAAACTTGATTCAGTGTAAGGAGAGGACACTCAGCAGCTGTTTACACATCTGGAAGCATGAACACTAGTGTGGGACACAGAACAAACTTTTTAGGGTGTCCCACATAGGTGCTCCAGTGGATACTAGGGATGTCTCCATGTGTAAAACTTTACCCAAAAAGGTAAGTATTCCAGCTTGAAGAAAGGGAAAAAATCATGTCTTTAGCTTGGATCTCTGCCAAAACAAACAATTGTACGACACTTCCAAGCAATGTTTCATATTCCTATTTCTTGCCTCAAATATCTGTGTGCTAAGTATACCTTTATTTTATTCACATGGGGAGAAAAGAATCAGGACGTCAGAGGACACAAGGGACCTCCAACCTCATAAAGAAGGAGAAGTCACCACACCACAACCTCAGGATGTGGAGGAAGGAGAGGTTTATGAAGTGGGCGAAATAGTGACCACAACAGGTGAGTGTCTGAGACCACAGCTTCAGGTAATAGATGGATGCCTGCATATTTATAATACATGGTGTGTTTTTTTTTTTATTTTAGGTGATGTGGATGTTGTGGAAGAAGAAACTCATTTCACCAGTGCAAGTGCACACGCCCTCATTGGGGAGATCATGGTGTGCAATCATGATTTAGAAAAGATAAAGGAAAACATTAATGATGTTCAACAAAAAATGAAGAACATCATTGATGTTTTAGGCAGAATATAAAACACACCAAAATTTGTGCTTTTTTTATTTTTATTACAACTTTTATAAAAAATGTTAAAAGCCAAATTTTGAAGATGCTCACAGTGTGTCAACATGTGCTATCTACCATAACGGGATATCAAGGTACGCGTTTTATGGGTGCAACCCCTTCCTCGCAACTCAAGTAGCTGAGAGGAAGGGGTTGTACCCTGAACCGCGTCCATTGATCCCCCATGATGGGAGGTAGCACATGTTGACCTTAGGCATGGGATCAGGAGTGAAATACACATTTTGACTCCCAATTTGTGTGCATCTTCAAAATTTGGCTTTCACAGGGGTGACATCACCCTATCTGCTGAAGGCAAGATCAACACAGTTTGGACATACTATAATGTCTGATATTACCTTCAATTTCTCAGAGTTGAACTTTGTAAGTTCCTGAGTTGTGTATTGTTGTATGGTTTAAAAAACATGCCTGTTTACCACAAAAAAGGATATTTCTACTGTCCAAAAAAAAAAGGATTTTAAAAATATGTTGGATTGTTCAAAAACCCTTTTCTAAATGCACATGTGAATGTGCACAGAGTAAAAATTTTACAACTCAACAATGTGTGGCTTCTTCTTTCAATGCTTAAGAGCAGTTTTTTGCTTAAGATGTTGTTTACAGTAACAATGGGTGTTATTTGCTCAAGGGAAATCCACTTTGCACTACAAGTGCACTTTCGGTGCAGATTCAGTTTTTGTGACCCAAAAAAAAGCCTCTGGCACTCTGCCTGAATTTAAGGACACAAATAACATTTGTACATATTTTAGGGGGTGTTTAGGGTAAAGCACTACAACGGAGCTGTCAAAATACATTGTTAAGTGACTAGGCTAGGTGTATATGGGCCCAGGATAGCATGCTGGGGAGGTTAGTGAGGGCAAATATGCATGAAGAACAAAAATGGAGCATTAAAAACTCCCAGGATGCATGAGGACAAAGAGGACATTCACAGCATATTACAATCATGGTAATTCGGGAATGATAAAAGAAATACAATACATTAGCAAACATTAAATACATAGAATGTGATGTTAAAAGATAAAACTTACCATAATATAGTCCTTCTGCAGGACCTGAATGATGGCAGAACAGGTAGGTAATGATGGCAGAACAGGTAGGTCTCTGGAATAATGATCCCCAGAGCCTGGGGGGAGATGCCTGTCGAGAACTTGATGTCCTGCAGACTTCTCCCTGTCGCCAAGTACCGCAACATGGCGACGAGCCTCTGCTCAGGAGTGATGGCTTGCCTCATGCAGGTGTCCTGCTTGGTAATATAAGGGGACAGCAAAGCCAACAGACGGTGAAAAATGGGGTCCGTCATCCTGAGATAATTCCTGAAATCATCAGGATTATTCTCATGGATCTCCCGCAACAAAGGCATATGAGAGAATTGGTCACGCTGGAGCAACCAATTCTTCATCCATGAACTCCTCCTCACCCTGTTCATGGACTGGGCTTGGGTCAAAGTAAGAACCCCAACACCAAGCCCCTGCACAGCACAAACTCTACGATCAGTACGTACCCGCAACATGGCTTCAAAACAGTCGGCTGGTCAGAACGAACTAACAGACTGCACTGAAAATCAGAAAGGCCTGAGAAGAGCGAGGTGAAATTCAGAAACGAGCAGACAAGAATGCACTGATAATCAAATACGTACTATAAATAGCACGCACTGAAAACCAGATACGAACTGACTACATGCACTGAAAACCAGATACGAATCCACAAGCACAAACTGAAGAGCAGTAACGATCTGAAAAGCACGAGGCTAAAAAGCGTGAATCATCTCTCACCAAACTTCTACTAACACGAGGAGCCCAAAGGGTGGCACACTGGCTATTGAACTACCTCTTTATAGTGCCGTCATACGTCTTTTACGTCAGCGCATTCTTGACGATCGGAATTTGTGTGACCGTGTGTATGCAAGACAAGTTTGAGCCAACATCTGTCGGAAATAAATCCCAGGATTTCATTGTCGGAATGTCCGATCGTATGTACGCAGCATAAGACTGGGATGCCATTAATGGGATGCCATTAAAGTTCATGTGCATGTAAAGGCAAGCGTCCCAATACTTTTAAAAAAATAGTGTATGTAAGGTGGCCTCTCATCATAATAATACTTTTCCCAGCTGCCATGATGTATGTCTAAAGCTCCCATATTTTTTTGTGACAAGTGATTAACCACTTCAACACCGGAAGGATTTGCCCCCTTAATGACCAGGCCATTTTTTGCGATATGGCACTGCGTCGCTTTAACTGACAATTGCGCGGTACCCAAACAAAATTGATGTCCTTTTTTTCCCACAAATAGAGCTTTCTTTTGGTGGTATTTGATCACCTCTCTGGTTTTTATTTTTTGCGCTATAAACAAAGAGTAACGATTTTTTTTTTACTTTTTGCTATAATACATATCCAAAAAAATATATATAAAAAAAACACATTTTTTTTATCAGTTTAGGCCAATATATATTCTTTTACGTATTTTTGGTAAAAAAAAAAAAAAATTCGCAATAGGCGTATATTGATTGGTTTGCGCAAAAGTTATCGTGTCTACAAACTATAGGATAGATTTAGGGACTTTTATTTATTGTTTTTACTAGTAATGTTGGCGATCTGCAATTTTTAGCAGGGCTGCGACATTGCGGTGGACAAATCTGACCCCAAATTACACTTTTTGGGGACCAGTGACATTATTACATTGATCAGTGCTATAAAAATGCACTGATCAATGTAAAAATGACACTGGCAGGGAAGGGGTTAACACTAGGGGGCGATCAAGGGGTAACTGTGTTTCCTGGGTGTGTTCTAACTGTAGGGGGGCTGGGCTGCCTGGGACATGACAGAGATCACTGTTCCCGATCACTGGGAATAGTAGATCTGTCATGTCATCTGGCAGAACGAGGAATCGCCTTGTTTACATAGGCATTTCCCCGTTCCGCCTCTCCTCACCGCAATCGCGGGTCGCCGGCGGATATCGAGTCCATGGGACCCGCGGGCACGCCTGTGCGAGCCACCGTACAGGTACGGCAATTTGCGCAGGAGAGCCGACCTGCCACAGTATATCTGCGTGAGCTGGTCGGCTAGTGGTTAAAATCCAAAAAGTCTCAAAAACATTTTTTGAACCAGATGAAAAAATGAGTATCTTATTAAACAATTAATAACTATCAGTAGCTGGCACTGGCAGATGGATCTGCATCTGTTTTATGATGTGATCATGCAGAGCCACAGAATAAAAAGAAAAGCCTGATGATATTTGAGTACCTGAGTAATTCAGATTGGTAAGGGCTGATAAATACAAGTGCCATTTTTTGAGCTTTGGGAAAGACCCCCCCACCCCCACCTCAATGCCCATTGACTTATGTCATTATTTATGATATAAGCATACCCACAATCCCTTACAAGTGAGCCACTTTGCATTGATAATTTCAGATGGAACTTTTTCCAGTTATAAGATGCATCAGTGCTAATAATGCAAGTCAATGGAGCACTAAATAAACAGCAGATGGCTGGTAGGCATCACAGCTTTAACTGTATTATATAACAGCCCTTGGAGGACTATAATACCAAAATGCACACGGAGAGCATTGCTCTAGCATCAGAAAAGCTTTAAAAAATTATAATAGACATTGACAAGCTTTGGTAATTTTTTTTTAATGTCCATAATTATTAACCCTTACCAGTAGCCATGCATTTATTTCTAATGCCTGTGCTTTGCAGAGAATATATTCAATTACATATTTTGTGTGTAAACATCTTCACATTTGGGTGACATTTGTAAACCTACCTCTGCTGCTGCGGATGGCCAGTCAGCCATGGAGATAGTCATTTTGTAATTACTGTCACTGTAAATGAAACAAGTGAATATTTAGAATGATGTGTACCTTTCTTGGTGCAGCTCCCTAATATGTTTTATTTTATTTTTTTCAATTATTTTATTTATTCAAAGAACACGGTCAAAGACAGACATCTGGTTTCACACAATTTGTTGTCTTACATCACATTGCAGGTATACATTATATACGAGAGCACATTATTACATCCAAAGGACAGTATGGCATTCTGCTATCTAAGGCGTCTCTCATATTCCGTGTAGGGTGCCTGAAACAACGCCTTGGTACTGAGTGTACGCAAGGTGGCAAGACTAGAGGTGTAGTTAGCTGCCCTTTAGTGGGTCCCGGACTGGTCCTAATCCATTTTTTAAAATTTCATATATTAGAAAAGTTTTGGAACCCAGAAATTCGGGTCCATAGAACCAAGAAAGAGGAGAGAGAGGAGAATAGTAAAGAATTAAGGAGGAGAAAAGAAAAGAAGAAAAGAGGAAATAAAGAAGTTAGAGGAGAGGGATTGAGTAGAGGTGGAGGGAGAGAGAGGGGAGGGGGGAATGAGGGGGATGGGAATGTGGAGGTTAACTTTGTGTGGACCTGCCAAACACGGGGGGAAACAAGGCAGGGCCCCTGGATGCTCTGTAGCTGGTAGGGTCATTAGTGGGGTGATGTTAGTCATTCAGGTCAGTGGTCAAGGAGGGTTCTTTATTCGTCAGAAAAGATAAAGACGTTCCAGAGTGACCAGGTCTTGGAGTCTCACTCCTGTTTGTGTCGCTCCATCAGGACTAGATCTTCCATTCTACTTATTCCCTTTACTTTTCAAATCCACATCCCTATTGTCAGGGGTGGGGATTTCCACTTAAGAGGGATGCAGGCCTTAGCAGTGTCAAGAAGGTGACGGATAATAGATTTTTTTTATATCTCCCCTGGTATATTAGAAGCATGTAGGAAAAAGAATGCTGGGTCATTCGAAATTTCGCGTTCTGTGACTTTTTGGAGAATGCGTTGGACCTCCATCCAAAAGTGTTGTCGTTTGGGGCAGGTCCAAAAAATATGTATGATGGTGCCCTTGTCTCCCTGGCATCTCCAACATTGATCAGAAGTGTCTGGAAAGATTTTCTTCAGTCTCACTGGGGTTCTGTACCACCTGGTGAGAATCTTAAAATTGGTCTCCTGTGTTCTCGTGCAAATAGAAGATTTGTACATGAACCTGAGAATGTGTTGTCGTTGAAAAACTGAAAGTTTTTCCTAGGTCACGTTCCCATTCCCGTATGCAGTTCAAAACATGAGGCTCCGCAGGGGTAACTAGTAAGTTGTAGTTAGCAGAGAGTGTGTGGGGCATTGCCCCCGTTTCCGAACATAATTCTTCGTAAGTGGAAAGGGGTCTGGTAAACAGTCCCGGGGCCGGGAGAGTTCTGAAGAAGTGAGAGAGCTGGAGAGCACTCCAGAAAGCTAGTCGGAAAGAACCCGACTGGTCTATCATTGTCTGGACTGTCAGCCACACTCCCTCTTTTATGTAGCAGGAGGCTTGTGTGAGGCCCAAGTCCTTCAGGTTCCGGAAGTTGGCATCGCCAATTCCCGTGGGGAAAAGGGAATTCCCCAGAATTGGGTACAAAGGTGACGTCTTTGAGGATATGGGGGTGGATGAAAGTAGGACTGAACATAGTTTGGCTGTGTTGCCTATTAGAGGGTGGTTCTCCTTTGAAAGGGAGGTATAACACCAGGGGGCTCCAACAAGAGGAATATCTGATTGTGCTTGTTCGATACGAATCCATAGTTTAAAATCTGCGTGTCTGTTCCAGTCTACCAGTAATCAAGTGTATAGCTTGGTAGTACTTGCGTATGTCCGGTACTGCCAGTCCCCCGTATTGCTTAGGTAGCATTAACTGGCTATGCTGTAACCATGGACGTTTGTGTGCCCAGATGAAGTCAAAGAATGTCGTTTGGATCTGGTTGATATAGCTAGATGGGATATGGGCTGGGAGCGCCTGTAGAAGATAGGGAAACTTGGGGAGGTTGCTCATTTTAATAATGTTGCAGCGACCTAACCAAGAGTAAAGACCGGTATTCCACTTGTCTAGAAGCTATTTAACTCTACAAAGTAGTGGGGGGAAGTTTAGCTCAAAGATTTTGGCTGTGTTGGAGGGGACCAATGTACCTAAGTACGTCAGTGCTTTGTCAGTCCATTTGAATTTGAAATTGTTCTGTAGCTGTACGATTGATTTTTGTGGAGAATTAACCCCCATTGCTTCGGACTTGGAGAAGTTAATCTGGAGGTTTGAGAGAGCTCTGTATCTCTTAAACTCTGTCATCAAGTTAGGAAGTGAAACCAGAGGGTTCATAAGGGATAATAACATGTCTTTGGCGTAGGCCGAAATTTTGTGTTGGGAAAAAGCCCCACCAGGATAAAGCACCTCAAAGGCTACTGATAGCGGTATAAAAATATGATTTATTGGACATCAAAAAATACAAAAGACATTGACCAAGTGAGTCAGCAACTCCAGTTAGGGGGAACCCCAGCCCACCTACACCCCCCTCACAATATTCAGCCTGGCCAGGCACATACTGGGCATTTTTGCCTCCCACTGAGTGCTTTTTTGGAGATTATCGTCCGCTGCTGGACAGGAGGATTGGGACTAAGAGGGGGTGTTGGTGACAGGGCATACTTTGGAAAGCTGGAGTGGGAGGGAATCCCTGATAGTCACCAAAACTAGTGTCCTTAATGGAATATTTTCCCTTTATTCCTGTTGTAAACCTATTAAGTAAAGCTGTGGGAGGGACCCAGCAGTTCCCACTACAGGCTGCCTACAGAAAATTTAATGAGGAAGCAGAAGCTGTTTGGAGGTTACCAGGAAGCATAAAGAATTACAGATTTTGCAGCATAAGCAGGAACCTGGACCAGAGGCATATTAAGGCGGAATAGGGCCCTAGACAAGGTAGCATCCTTGATCCTCCAATTACTTTGACTGACATTATTAGGATTCAATTAAATACAGAGGAGCCACTTTGTTTGAACTGTGCTGGCATGGTCCCATCAGACACTAACAAGTGCACCCACCCTTGTGAAGTAACAAGCATATGTGCAGCTTTGGCAAATTGGCTATTTCAATGGTTTACTGCAAAACAGGAAAGTTGTAGTATGGTCCCTTAGACATCCCCTGGGATTTAGGTTCCTGCATAGGTTTGACTTTGGATGAATTGGCTCTAATCTGTACACCACCCACAATAAACTGTAAAACAATGTTCCCTTTTCTCATGTACTTGCATTGCTCTCCTCAAAACAGTCAGTTTACTGATGCTTGGATGCTAGAGGTCTGAATCTGAAAATACCTTGTACCTTCAATGGTTCAATCTCCAAAAGATTCTATCTTTGACACCTTAGGCCCCTTTAACATTTGTGCGACTTGTCCTGCGACTTGGGACTGCAAAGTCACATGACAAGTCGTTGCCCATGATTTCCAATGATAATCATTCATAACTGTGCGACTTCAAGTCGTGACGACTTCAAAGTAGTCCCTGTACTACTTTGGTCCGACTTTCATGCGAGTTGAGGTCCATATACCTCAACTTTACACAGGCATTCCCTGAAATTGCGTCAAAATCGCTGCTGCAAAATCGCTGCTGCAAAATCACACAGCTTTGAAATCGCAGTAGTTTGAAAGGGGCCTTACCTGCTATAGAATACCACTTTTCCTGCAGCAGTCAGAGCTGACCCTAAACACTGATGGGGGGGGGGGGCATTTTATGCTTTAGATGAGGCACCATTAATGGAAGAGATAATAGAAATTGCTCTGTTAAGAATAAGTAGTTGGGGGTGGGGGTATGGTTGCCACCTCATCCCTTTAAACCAGAACACATATTAATTACACATGTTCTGTGGCTGATAAAGGTGGTAATTAAATTCACCTGGTGCCTTATCTGCATTTAATTAGCCTTAGAACCTGTGTAATTCAAAGGTGTTCGGGCTTAAAGGGATAAGGTGGCAACTCTAGGTGTGTGTGTGTGGGGGGGTATTATATTATGTCCTATTGACGCCCCATGACAGCAGCTGTTTTATCTATAATATAAAATTAAACCTCATTCACAAAAGCAAATGCAAGCCACTAGAAATGGAAACTTAAGCCGCGTACACACGATCGGATTTTCCGAGGGAAATGTGTGATGACAGGCTGTTGGTGGAAAATCCGACCGTGTGTATGCTCCATCCGACAATTGTTGTCAGACTTTCCGCGGACAAATGTTGGATAGCAGGCTTTAACATTTTCTGCGGACAAATGTTTGTTGTCGGATTTTCCGAGCGTGTGTCCGTCGGAGAAAAGTCCAAAGTACAAATACGCATGCTCGGAAGCAAGGACGAGCCAGAAGCGGTCGGTCTTGTAAACTAGCGTTCGTAATGGAGAATTAACATTTGTGACGCAGCAAATTATGAAATCTCAAAATGCAGCGCACAATTCTCTTCTTCTTTAATGGGATAATGAAGCTGCTTTGCTGGTGATACTGATGGAGTTATTGCAAACAAATTTTCAAAGGCTTTACTTTTTAGTGATATCAAGAATATTATTATGCTTTTTTTTTTTTTGGGCAAGTTACCACAACACCATTATCCCGTAGTTTTTAAGATCAAAGATACAACTATGTTGGTATCCCTTGTCAATTTTACATTGTATTTTTTTAAATGTAACTACCTACTCCCACATTTTCATTTGCAGTATAACACATAGCCAAGTATTATTCTACACAATTTGTTTTATTGTGCATTAAAAAAAGAAAACAAAAAAATTAGACATGCTATCTGCCAATAGAACTTAACCAAAAAGTGCATTCTATACACCCAAAAATATAGAAAATATAACAAATCAAATGATTATTATTCAACCAAAAAATAAAATAAAAGCCTCATGCATGTGTCCTGCTTCTTAATATAGGGGTCAGCAATGCCAAGAGTTGGTGAAAGCAAGGGTCGGTCATCCGGAGATAATTCTGAAAATCGTCTGGTTATTCTCCTGGAGCTCCCGCAGCAAAGGCATATGACATAATTGGTCACTATTAATAAAGCAACAATTTTTGGTCCAAGTAACCCTCCTCCTCTTGTTCCTGGATTGGACTTGGGTCAAAGCAATAACTCCAAGGCCAATAATATACGTTATCTCCTCCGATTCCGCAACATGTCTGATTGACGAACGGCCGTTCAGAAACGAACTGAAAAGCACAAAATGAAAAGCGCAAACTGAAAAAGCGCGAAACTAAAATCAACACTCAAACTTCTACTAGCATGAAATTAGCAGAAGGAGCCCAAAGGGTGGTGCTAAAGAGCTGAAAAAACACGTAGTACGTCATTATGCTTGTGTTTGTTGGCCGACAATTCCTTGCCTTTTGTATACAAGACAAAATCTAGGCACACGCCTTCGGACCAAAGTCCGAGGTTTTGGCTGTGGAAATTCCGATCGTGTGTACGAGGCTTAAGATTTGGAGAGAATTCCTGATACATATAAGTTGCTGGTGGGTGATTCAACCTACCAGTATTTACTCAAACTTAAGGGTGATAGGTAGTTTCACACTTTATTTTAATGATTTTAGGTAGATCCCTGATCCTTTACCAGGTGCAAACTCTGGAAAGGATAGCTACTAATAGCATGATGGTAATAGAATAGATGACTTAGCACACTTACTTGCAGGGTTGCTGACACATGTTGATACATCGTTCTCTTTGTGATACAGTGTCCCATATCTTATAATAGCATGGCACTGTGAAGAAAAATATACAGACAATTTCACAATTCTCTTTTTCAATCCTTAGAGATAATTAATCATCATATCTTGTGCATATATTGTTAAAGATACAATATAATATAAACCTGTTCCTGGGGACTCCATTATACTTACTGGCATCAAACTGCCCAAGTTTACTAGCTATGCCATCCTTGTACTTTTTTTTTTTCTTGTTCAAGTATTTTATTGAGATATAGCAAAGTGCAAATGGCACAAATGAAGGAAAATAAAATAGAATGGAGGGGAATAGCCCCTTATAACAGTGGGGAGAGTTTAACAAATAGCATGTTCATAATAACATAAAATGATAGACCTGGTAGGTATAGTGATTATGATACAATGATGGATCAACCATGTAGTAATATGAGGGATAAGTTAGAACATGTTTGTGGAAAAAGGAGTACTTCCCAATTTCATCCTTTTTCTAGTATTGGCTTCAGTACCATGACTAACTATAGATCTCATGATATATTGCCATTGGTTAGAATCATTTAATGGCACAGACTTCTTTTTAGACTTCATATGCTGCATAGCAGTGGTGTACCTATACCACAGAACACTACCCTGGGTACCCTATCAGTGCTCATGCATGGACACAACCTCAGGACAGGGCTCTGTGCTCTTCTCAGCCTAGAGCACTTCTCTTCACATCATAAGTATTTTGGATCCAACTTCTGATAAGCTCATGATCAGGATCTAACATATCTTAGTAGACTCCTGACATCCAGGCACTTCATCATTAACCAGGCCTTCAACATGGCTTCCTCTGTATTTAACAGAGGATCGTTATTATGTTATTTCTCATCTTCTAGGGCCCCTGTGTAGCCCCTGTGTTGTAGCAAAGGCTGCACAATCCTTCAGCACACAAAAAAATAAAGTGATGTTCATCAAAATGTTTGTCACACTTCAAATGCATGACCAACGTTCTACCACTAGCCATGAAAAACTGGCAGATAAGGTTTGCAGAGTTTTGTTTTTACTTACCCCAGTCAGGGTCGTCCTCGTTATTACAGTAACGAGCACCATCTAGTAGTGGAAATAGGTAATAGGCACACTTGCAGTACTTAACCATAATTTCTTGGAAACAGGATCGTAAGCAAGACTAAATATAAAATGCAAAAAAAATCTATTTTTAAACTTGCAATATATCTTAAATATTAATATGTTTATCAGCATTTTAACACAGAATAACTATTTATTTGCTACAATTAACAGACTGAAAGAAAATAAAAAGGACAAGTGCAAAATGTTTAGTACTTAATAACAGCCTCTTTGTCAGAAATTCTCCCTGGCCAGTGCTCTTGGTCCAGAAAAATGGTATGCTTGGAATCTACCTACAATTTGAAATACTTTTCGTGTCTAGAACACAAAGGAAGAATGGGCACCAGCCTAGCGCATTACTGTATAACTGTTTATTAAATAGTAAAAAGAAAAACCATTGTAGTCACAAAAGGAGAATAAGCACAGGTGTTAAATTGTACAAGACACCACCAGACGCATGACCTTCGAAAGGGGCACAGCAAACACATTTTGAGTACCATGCCCTCTTCCTCAGAGTTGTTTTTTTTAGTTTTGGTTTCCCTGAACCAAATAGGGCAGCAAGGTTTTAGTGCATATATTGATGGTTCCAGTTGGTGGAAGCCTATAGTGGTCCCTACTGTTTCCCTAAGATGGAAGACTATTTGGGCCCCATGAAGATTGGACTGTCAAGAAGAGTATCACATCTGTAGCGTGGACATTTCTTTCACTTATCTACTTTTCATGTTTATTTAAGTCCACTGCAAGAATGGCAGTGTTAGGGCATTGTCCATGGCAGAGGTGTCCGAAGACCTGGCATTCCTGCCAGTACTTTGCATGGGCGCAGGAATGCACACTGATGCAATTAGGGGAAACAAGGGCGCGCATGGATGCATCCTGGAACACGCATACGCACTGCTTCATAGTTATGCATGCTGTCAGCACAGTTTGGCTCCAAACAGCCTTTATAAGGAAGTCAGTCACTCTCTGCAATTGCTGGTTGATCTTTGGCTCTACCAGTGCGTTTGTTCCTGTGATCCTCTTGCTGCTATGAATTCCTATATCTAACTCAGCTTGCCCTGCACGTGTCTTCTGTTTGCCTCCTGATCTGACCCCAGCTTGTATAACAGATCTTCTGTCTCTGCTCTCCTGTGTATGACCTGACTATCCACCTGACTACGCTTGCTCTGATCCCCACCTGGCACCTGACCTTGGTTTTGAACTGACTTCTCTCCTTTTCGCTGTGCTACCAAAGACCTGCTGCTTCTCACGGGTACCACCTGTCTGCAGACACCACTCCAGTCAGCTGTACTCCTGGGTGTTCCTCTGACAAGCATCCTAGTCAGAACCTCAGCAAGCATTCCAGCAGGTGACCTGTGCTACTAGCTCTGAGGAAGAGGGGTCACCCTTGAAATGCATCAGCTCACTTTCAACTTTCACATCCCAACCAAGTCTACTGGTCAGCAGACTCTGTTGGATGAGGTCAATGTTGGACTTTGTATTCACTGTTTGATTTTAACACTAGTTTGTGAGTATATTTTTATATATGTTTAATAAATTTTCCATGTTGCAAAGGTAATGCGCAAGGCTGGTGCACCCTCTGTCCTTGTATTCTTTTAGATGTATTTCTGGGTTCCCCTGACCTGATGAGGAACTGCTATCTGACACCGAGAAGTGTCAGCAGCTCTGCCCAGAACTCTTGCAGTAAGCAAAGCTTTCCCCTTCTACATTTAATTCTACCTGAAGATTTTCTAGTCTTTTAGATCTTGTCCAGACTGTAACAATTTCATTTAGGTACCCATTACAGCACCCCTGATGAAACAGTTTTATTCCTGTATCAATTACCATTTTCCTGGAGCAGGCTGATTCCAGATCTAACTGCCTACTGTTTCATTTTTAATTCCACATGTTTCCACTGCTAAGGCCAGGTTCGATGTGAGGCAGAATCACCATTTAGGAAAGGACCAGCTAACCCAAGGTCCACTTTAACATCTACCTCTTAAAGGCACTCCAGGTAGTTTCAAAAGTAGGAAGCATTTAGATATACATTCTCCTGCCAATTTGTTAGGTACACCTGTTCAATTGCTTGTTAACACAAATTGCTAATCAGCCAATCACATGGCAGCACATGACTTGCTGAAGATCAAACCAAGCATCAGAATGGTGAAGAAAGGGGATTTAAGTGACTTTGAACGTGCATGATTGTTGGTGCCAGACAGGCTGGTCTGAGTATTTCAAAAACTGCGGATCTACTTGGATTTTCACGCACAACCATCTCTAGGGTTTACAGAGAATGGCCCGAATAAGAAAAGAAAAATATCCAGTGAGCGGCAGTTGTGTGGACAAAAATGCCTTGTTGATGTCAGAGGTCAGAGGAGAATGATGATGATAGAAAGGCAACAGTAACTCAAATAACCACGTGTTACAACCAAAGTATGCAGAATACCATCTCTGAATGCACAAAACATCTAACGTTGAAGCAGGTGGACTACAGAAGCAGAAGACCACACCGGGTGCCACTCCTGTCAGTTAAGAACAGGAAACTGAGGCTACAATTTGCACAGGCTCACCAAAATTCTACCTGGTCTGAAGAGTCTCAATTTCAGCTACGACATTCTGATTGTAGGGTCAGAATTTGGCATAAACAACATGAAAGCATGGATCCATCCTGCCTTGTATCAATGGTTCAGGGTGGTGCTGGTGGTCTAATGGTGTGGGGGATAATTTGTTGGCACATTTTGGGCCCCTTAGTACCAATTGAGCATTGTTTAAATGCCAAGGCTCACCTGAGTATTGTTGCTGACCATGTCCATCCCTTTATGACTACAGTGTACCCATCTTCTGATGGCTACTTCCAGCAGGATAATGCACCATGTCACAAAGCTCAAATCATCTCATCACTGGTTTCTTGAAGATGACAATGAGTACACGGTACTCCAATGGCCTTAGTCACCAGATCTCAATCCAAAAATTGTAGATTAGAATCATGGTCCCCCCTGAGCTTGAGTCTTGGGAGAGTGGAGCCACGAACCTTGGCCTGATGAGCATTTTAACTACATATGTTTGTGAGTAGATATTTATTATGCTTGACTGTCAAAAAAATTGTGTTGGATAATGCACTAGGCCAGTGCGCCCTCTGTGTTTATCTATTTCCATAGTGTTTCTGAGTACAACCCCAGTACTAGAGGGCAGTAAGTCTTCAAGGGGATTATCCATTTCTGCAACTGAGCGACTTTTCCTGTTGGGCTATGACATTTATGCGCAGGGGATTATCATTGATGCTGTTTTATATGCTTGAGAGCTTAGCAAATAGGTTTTTAAACAGATCAGAGTTTAATAATTTGGATGTTCTCATTGTTAAAATAGTCATGCAATATTTGAAAACACATATTAATGTGCCTGATTTTAACTTGAATGATAAGTAAACTTTGCATGTTCTTACCCCTTCCCCTCTCCCACTGTACACTCACATAGTTCTGGCACTGCATCTATCGACGCTCCACTGAAATTTTTACCTGCTGGCAGTGCCACAAGAAATGGGTGAAAGGAGGCATCCTTGGCAATTGCTCCATTAAATGGGAAAGCCTAATGTTTTAGTACCCAAATACCTAATTTTTGGGGTTGGGTTGGCACAAAAGTTGAAAATCCAAATTAAGAAAGGATCCCCAAAACCGCATTTAGTTAGGGTGTCTTTTATATAGTCCACAGAAATAGTTAAAAGCTGTTTGTAGGTCTAAAGATAACATTAAACCAAGTATATTTCTTTTATTCAAGATATTGATTAACCACTTCAATACCAGACACTTTCGCCCCTTCCTGTCCAAGGCAATTTTTAGCTTTTAGCACTATTGCATTTTAAAAGACAATTGCGCGGTCATGCTATACTGTACTCAAACATTTTTTTTATCATTTTGTTCCCACAAATAGAGTTTTCTTTTGGTGGTATTTTATCACTGCTGGGGTTTTATATTTTTGTGCAACAAATAAAATAAGACCGAAAATTTTGAAAAAAAAAAGTTTTCTCCTTCACTGACGAGCATTGATAAAGCGGCACTGATGGGCACTGATGAGGTGGCACTGATGGGCACTGATGATGGGCACTGATAGGCGGCACTGATGGGCACTAATAGGCGGCACTGATAGGTGGCACTGGTATGCAGCACTGATGGGCATTGATAGGTGGCACTGATGGGCACTGATAGGCAACACTGATGGGCACTGATAGACGGCACTGATGGGTGGCACAGATGGGCACTGATAGCTGGCCACTGATGGGCATCACTGATGAGGAGACATCTGGCAGGCATTCATAGTGGGCACAGAATGGCACCATTTGTGGGCACTGATTGGCATCTTTTAGAGCACTGTGTGGCATGCCTGTTGGCCATGGGGGGCATACCTGCTCATCAATCTGTGGTGGACATCCCTGGTAGTCCTGGCGGCATCCCTGGTGGTCCACTGTGGGCATGCGTGTGGGGGCTGCACTGATAAACAATCAGTGCAGACCCACCCTGTCAGGATAGCTGCCGATCGGCTCTCCACTACTCGCTTCTGTCAGACACGAGTGAGAATAAAGCCTATAAACGGCTCTTCCTTTTTACACTGTGATCAGCGGTGATTGGACATGGCTGATCACGTTGTAAAGAGCCTCCTTAACCACTTCAGCCCCGGAAGAATTTACCCCCTTCCTGACCAGAGCACTTTTTGCGATTCGGCACTGCGTCGCTTTAACTGACAATTGTGCGGTCGTGCGACGTTGTACCCGAACAAAATTGACGTCCTTTTTTTCCCACAGATAGAACTTTCTTTTGGTCGCCTCTGCGGTTTTTATCTTTTGCGCTATAAACAAAATAAGAGCAACAATTTTGAAAAAAAGCATTATTTTTTACTTTTTGCTATAATAAATATCCCCCTAAAATAAAAAAAAAGCAATCTTTTTCCTCATTTTAGGTCGATATGTATTCTTCTACATATTTTTGGTAAAAAAAAATCGCAATAAGCGTAAATTGATTGGTTTGCGCAAAAGTTATAGCATCTACAAAATAGGGGATAGATGTATAGAAGTTTTATTATTTTTTTTTTTCTACTAGTAATCGCAGCGATCTTCGATTTTTATCGTGACTGCGACATTATGGCGGACACATCGGACAATTTTGACACAATTTTGGAACCATTGGCATTAATACAGCGATCAGTGCGATTAAAAATGCATTGATTACTGTAAAAATGTCACTGACAGCAAAGGGGTTAACACTAGGGGCGGTGAAGGGGTTAACTCTGTTCCCTGGGAGATGATTCTAACTGAAGGGGGAGGGGACTAACTAGGGGAAGTGACGGATTGTGGTTCCTAGCTAAAGTAAATACACACTTCCTGTCAGGGAAGTGTGTATTTACACACACTCGTCCCTGTTTTTGTCTCCTGGCCAAAATCGCTCGTGGGTGGTGGTCATCGCGACTGTCGGCAACAAGCATCGGCACCCACACTGTGCAGCGGGCGTGCGCGCGCCTGCTATCCGGACCCCGCAAGACCACGTACAGTAACGTGGTTTGGCGCAAGGGAGCCAACCTGCCGCAGTAAAACTGCGGCGGCTGGTCCAGAAGCGGTTAAGAGGCTCTTTACTGAGAACGGTGTAGCGGTGTATCAGACTGACACGCCGCACAACTGATCGCCGCACTGCACTCGATCGTGGCTTATCCTGCTGAACGTCATATGACGTCCAGTCAGGATAACTGAACCACCGCCCGGCCGTCATTTTGCTATTAGCCGGGCGGGAAGTGGTTAAATTAAGCATTTGTGTACGTTCTTACGAGCTTGCTTTTAGGGATAAACCCAACTTACTCACAACCTTTTGTCTATAATGAGAAAAAATACAGGTCTGTAGTTACTGGAATCTATGTTATCTTTGTTTGGTTTTTACTGCAATATATATTAATAGGGAGAAGAAATAGAGATTTTGGTTGAATGTCAAAGTAATGAATAGCCAGATAAGTTGATGAGCTAGAAGAGGGCCAAAAAGCCATCAGGCCCTGTCATCTTTGAAGGTTTAAGGGTTTTAAATCGAGTACAGGACCACCTCTGTAATAATGACTGGGTTTAAATGGTTTTGAATGTCACTTGTAATTTGTGGGATTATAATAGTTTCAAAAAAAGTTCAGCTTTGTGGGGTTGAAAGGTTTCTAACATATAGGGTCACCACACTTTTATAGGAAAGTTGGACAATTTTAATAGACTTAGCAGTAACTAGACATGTGCATTCGTTTTCGTCGGAATGCATTTTCGTCAGAATTTCAAGGAAAGTGCAGAATCCGAAAAACGAAAGATCCGACATAAACAAATGCTTTATTTTCGTTTTTGTTGCTACAACAATTCGATATAGATAGGAGATTCGACATTATGCTGACAATAACAATCTGTGTCCATCAAACCTGTGGTCGAATGTCCTTAACCTTAACTCTATTAGTCCAAGATTATTCTACATAGAGAGAAAAGATTTGACATAGGGGAGAAAAGATTCGACGTAGGGGAGAAAAGATAAATAAAAATAATGATGATGATGAATGTTATTGGCTGATTGTAACCAAAGAGGAAGAGCAGTAAGCTTGAACTAAGTACACACGTACTTTGGCTTATGGTGTCTGTTGAAAGTTCTAAGAAGATTCGATGGAGCAGGTAAACTATACGGCGTTGTACAGTTCAGCTGCTTCGTCGAATCTTCTTTGAACATTCGACAGACACCATAAGCCTTTAATGACAGATTCAACCTTAATTTGGATTTTCGGACGAATGAAATTTTTAACGAAAAACAAAATAAATGAAAACGAATTTCGGGAGTAACTAAATAAATTTATTTTTCGGACGAAAACGAAATTCCGAAACGAAATATTTCAGTGTGCACATGTCTAGCAGTAACATGGCCACTATTATCTCTTAGATATATTGGAGTAGAGTATATAGGTAGTAAATTCAGATTTCTTTCTAAAATAGTGCCTGGCTTAATTACCCAGGAGTATATGTTTTGTTTGGCCTAGATGAGAGATTTTTCCGATTTCTGGTATAGTAGTAGATTTAACTCTGTCTTTATCGATATTAGTTGTGTTTCTAGAGTTTTATTACATGTTTGTTTCCAGATGTGTTCTAATTTATCATAAAGCTTTCTTATGTCTAGAGGCTCTGTAACCTCTTCTCAACAGAAAATAACTTTAAAGGATGTTTCAATAAAACTGCTCTTTAGAAGTCCTTTCCAGAAATATACAAATTTGAAATACTCATTAACAATTGCTTGCAATATTACAATGATTCGACTTGTACAAATTACAGGCTTAACCCGCTAATATGAACACAACAGTCCAATCTATTCTTCTCTTGACTAATGGCTGATGTCTATTAAAATGCACCCCGGTATTTGCAGGACTATAATTTGGATAGAACGGAAGAATGATCACAGAGCTACCTGGGCACAGTCACAAATCTTTCTTAACTGTTTGCCAGCCAAAAACACATATTTTAGCTATTCCGTATTGAGTTATTTTTCTCCTGGGTTAACGTACACTGTGTTCTTATGCAGATCCCCTGTGGCTTGACAAGAGTTTCTATGTCTTATTATTTTAATTAAGTCACTGCAAAACAAGAGCAGCTATTAAGATTTTCAGTTTCTCAATGACCTGGCTCTTCCCCACAATACACATTGGAGTACTCGTCTCAGCATTGTAGAGAGACTGGCTCAGCATTTGGCAAGCTATGAACACCAAATTACTGGCATTATGACCAGAGAAAACATACAGGAATGTTGCATCAGAGATGGGCAGATGAACTGTGCAAAAACAGAGTTACATTTTAAAATATTTTTTTTTCCAGAAAAGTAAATACCCTTGCTTAATAACCATATAATTTTCAAGGACACACAAGTGAGTTGTAACCTCCTACAAAATCTCCAATAATTGTAACCTTTTTTGCAATTTTTTTTGTAGGCAGATTGTAAAAACACATATAGAACAAAACAGAAAAAAATCCACGCTATCCAGGCACTAACTAAACAATACGGATTTCTCTCTGGCAGATGAAGGGCTTCCCCCAGTCACAAATAAAAAACAAGCATTTTTCAGACCTTTTCTTACTCTTACAAAGCAATTTCCACATCAAAAACGTGGAAAAAGTTAATAAAAACAAAACAAAACATATATATATATATATATATATATATATATATATATACATATATATATACACACACATATATATATATATATATATAATTATATATATATATGTGTGTATATATATAAATATATATATATACACACACATATATATATATATATATATATATATATATATATATATATATATACACACATATATATATATATATATACACATATATATATATATAATAAATATATATATATATATACTGTAAAGGTACATTGTAATCTAAAAAAATGTATAAAGTAAATAATAAAGAAGGACTTCTCCCAGTCACCAAAAAATAGGCGTTTTGCAAACCTTTTCTTTCTCTTAGACCCCTTTCACACAGAGGAGCTTTACAGGCCCTACAGCGCTAAAAGTAGCGCCTGCATAGTACCTGTAAAGCGCCTCTCCTGTCTCTCCAGTGTGAAAGGCGCAGGGCTTTCACACTGGAGCGGTACGCTGGCAGGACGCTTAAAAATGTCCTACAAGCAGCATCTTTGGGGAGGTGAAGGAGTGGTGTATAAAAGGGTCGCTTTAACCCTTTTTCGGCCGCTATCAGTTAAAACCGCACCTCAGAAACCGCCGAAAACCCCTGCAAAACGACGCTTTACCACCGACAGCCCCGACGCCCCAGTGTGAAAGGGGTCTTACAGAGAAATTTCCACGTGTAGTTCTCTCTCAGGTAGTTTTCCTGAGTCCCAGGCCAGGGCACCCTCTTGCTCCAGCCCTTCCTTATTTATCCCACCTGCTGCTGGTCAAAAGTGGGAAGCAAATCCGCCTCAGATTCCACACCGCCAAGGTGGCTTGGAAAACATGGACCGTATTCCACCTTAGTTTCCTACATATGAAAGCATGCAGGTGAAACATACCATTCCTTAACCACCTCTCCTTTCATTATGTTACAATGATTGAACTTCTAGCTATACAATATCAATATGTATAACAAAAAATAAACCATACAACATAGTTCAAACCACAATTTGGAAAATAGTTGTACTATTGACTAGCAAATTACAAACTTTGCCAAACAACTCAGTTTATACTCCTGATCCAGATCCTTCTCTGTAGTTCTTCTCCTTTTCCAATAGCTGCTTAACCGTTATGACTGGGACAACTGCAGTTTTTTTCTCTTCTGCATCCCACACACTGAACTCATTGGCTCACAGCATGTTATTTGATGTCCTAGACCCATAATATGTGCCTTTGTGGAAGACAGAAACCTGCTCACCTAAATTACACCACTATACAATGCCCATTGTATAGCAAAGACAAAATAATAAAGCATTATTGTATTGGTAATGCTATAAAAAAAAAGTATTTTGTTAAGTGCATTGGTATAATATACAATGGGGAAAATAATTATTTGATCCCCTGCAGATTTTGTAAGTTTGCCCACTTACAAAGAAATGAAGGGTCTATAATTTTTATCATAGGTGTATTTTAAATGATAGAGACAGACTATCGACCACAAATCCAGAAAAAACACATAATACAAATGTTATAAATTGAGTTACAGTTTGGTGAGTAAAATAAGTATTTGATCCCCAAGCAAAACATGACTTAGTACTTGGTGAAAAAACCCTTGTTGGCAAGCACAGAGGTAAGATGTTTCTTGTAGTTGGTTACTCAGTTTGCACACATCTCAGGAGGGATTTTGGTCCACTATTCTTTACAGATTTTCTCTAAATCCTTAAGGGTTCTTGGCTATCACTTGGCAACTCGAAGTTTCAGCTTCCTCCATACATTTTCTATAGGATTATGGTCTAGAGACTGGCTAGGCCACTTCATGACCTTAATGTGCTTCTTCTTGAGCCACTTCTTTGTTGCCTTGGCAGTATGTTTTGAGTCATTATCATGCTGGAAGACCCATTTACGACCCATCTTCAGTGTTCTGGCTGAGGAAAGAAGGTTCTCATCAACGATTTTATAATACATGGCCCCACCTAATGGCCCCTTAATGTGGCAAAGTCAGCCTGTATCTTTTGTAGAGAAACAGCCCCAAAGCATAATGTTTTCACCTCCGTGCTTGACTGTATGTATGGTGTTCTTAGAGTCATAGTCAGCATTTTTCTTCCTCCAAACACGGTGAGTTGAGTTAATCCCAAAGAGCTCAATTTTGGTCTCATTTGACCACAGCACTTTCTCCCAATTCTTTTCTGAATCATTGAGATGTTCATTGGCAAATTTTAGAAGGGTCTGTACATGTGCTTTCTTGAGGAGGGAGACATTGTGGGCGCTGCAGGATTTCAATCCATGGCGACGTATTGTGTTACCAATGGTTTGTTTGATGACTGTGGTCCCAACTGCCTTGAGATCATTCACAAGCTCTGTGTAGTTCTGGGCTGCTCCCTCACTTTTCTCATGATCATCCGTAACTCATTAGGTGAAATCTTGCATTGAGCTCCAGACCAAGGGCGATTGGTTATTTTGTATTTCTTCCATTTGCGAATAATCGCTTCACCAGCTGTCTCCTTCTCACCAAGCTTCTTGCTGATGGTCTTGTAGCCCATTCCAGCCTTGTGCATGTCTACAATCTTGTCTCTGATGTCCTTTGATAGCTCTTTGGTCTTGCCCATGATGGTGAGGCTTGAATGGAAGAAAGAGATTCTGTGGACTGGTGTCTTTTATACACATAACGAGTTTTCGTTAGAAGCAAATCAAATGCTTATTTTACTCATTGAATTGCAACTTAATTAATAACATTTGTATCATGTGTTTTTTCTGGATTTTTGGTTGATATTCTGTCTCTATCATTTAAAATACACCTATGATAAAAATGATAGACTCTTCATTTCTTTGTGAGTGGGCAAACTTACAAAATCTGCAGGGGATCAAATAAGTATTTTCCCCACTGTATACATGAGGCAACTAAACTTCACCCGAAAGCATTATTGAGCATATCACATTAATTAGTGCGTGTCTACAAATTCTGAATAACAGTGGAGTGTTTTTGTTAAAATGCAAATGTGTTCTTTGATGTAAGGAATCAGACTCCTCAATTGCCCTACACTCTCTGCTAGGGTTCCCAGTTACGTCGACCTTGCCAGTGCCAGGACACAGTCATCCAGTGCCCATGGCAAAGATGGAAAATTGTCCTTCCCCAGCACCCCACCACCACACAACCCCCCTCCTAATGGACACAGATTCCCTAAGGGGGAATCGGTTGGAGCCAATAGTGGCGCATGCCAAAATGTTTGCAATGTTTGTACCATGCAATGAAATAGTATCACTGTTTGTGGTACACTGCAGCGAACTGAAAAGTTTAAAATTAGTGCCAAAATATTGGACTAACAGTGGTGAGGAAACAAAATGTCCCTGGGTTGTGGTGTCACTGAAAAGAAAAAAATGACCCTGCATCAGGGGTGTCATTGAAATGAAAAAATGTCCCTAAGTTGGCAGTGTGATTAGAATTTAAAAAAATATCCCTCAGTCGGAGCTGTCACAGAAAAAAAAATATGTCGATGGTGTCACTGGAAGGAAAACTTTTTCCTGTATTGGTGATGTCACTGGAAAGAAAAAAAATGTCCCTTAGTCTGTGGTGTCATTGCAAGGCAAAAATGTCCCTCCATTGGTGGTATCACTGAGAAGAAAAAATGCCCTTGTGATGGTGGTGCCACTGAAAGGAAAAAGTGTCCCTGCATCAGTGATATCACTAGAGTGCAGAGTGGAACTCTTTAGCTGAAGTAGGTGGAGTAAAATCTTCAGTGAAAGCACATCATTGCACCATTAAATATAATAAGCCATAGCCAATTCTCTGGCATACCCTCATAAATATTATTTTTGTATGAACTGACCCTTTAAAGTGATATTTAACTCAAAATCAAAAATGTAATCTATTGCAGCTTACCTTGCTTAGGTAAGTATAAGGGGGGATGGGTGGCTGCATACAGAAGGTGTTTTACCTTAAGGTGGATGTAAACCCAATGTCATCCTTTCTAAACTACTGCCATAGGGGTTATCTATAAGGATATACATGCCTACTGCATATATCTTTACCTGTCAAATGTCTCCCCTCTGTCTGTTATGAGACCCGAAAAACTGCAGATTCTCTGGGTGGGTCTGTTGTCTGGAGCTCGGTGGGTGGAGTCGTGATGTCAGAAAACTCCCCGCCCACCTCTACACTCCCCTTGTCAATATGCATTTTCTCCTGTGTATTTCTAACACTGAACTATGATCTCTAACATCCAGTGAAAAGACAGGAAAGTGACCACATGACTTCAGCATGCCAAATCATGCTGAGGTATGAAACAGCAAATCCTTGCAGAGCTGCTGAAGAAAGGAGTGGGAGGGAATTAAAAAATAATGCCTCTGTCTTAGGCTAGTGCACGAGCTGTAAATCACCTGTCACTCACAGCAAGGGGGAGGATTTGACAAAGTTTTTCTCAGATTGTCAAGATTTATCTCACTGAACAATAAACGAGGATTGCTCAGAGATGGATTAACTCTTTGTGGCAAGACTGGGCTCAAATGATAGGAAATCTTATACTCTACATTATGATATATATATATATAAAAAAAAAATCAGGTTTACATCCACTTTAATGCAGCATTAATGTAAAAAAACCTTCGGCCTTTAAAACAACTTTAACACCCCTGTCAGTGTTATATTGTTTGTCTCATCCCTGTAACTGCAAGAGTTTTTTCTGTTGAAAATAGAACAAAGAAAGCCCAAAAAAGGAAACTAATGCAGCCATCACATCTAAGAATTGATAGGCTGGAACACAATAAATGTTTGCTTTTGGGTTTTATACTGCTTTACACACTATTTCTTTTGACTCTCTACCTACGTTTGACCTTGCATTTTCTGGCAATGTAGATATTTAATTTACATCTCAAGATATTAAATTAGATTTGCTGGCTAGGTATAAGTAGGAGACCAGAGAAAAGGACTTCAGCGGCTGTTCGATACATTCTGAGTTTTTCTGCTGCCCAAGATGTTCTTTCCCAGCTTAGTGTTATTTCATGCTTGTGATTTTTGTTGAACACCACTCAGCCATGAATGCCAGATGCCTGGAGCACTGAACTGGTTGTGTTCTTCTGTAACATTATAATGCTGCCTTAATAGACATCTGATTACATAACATGATAACGTGTTCTTTTAATTACAGCGAATATGGAATAAAATAAAGCTTGTGGATTTTAAAAGCCTGGCATAACAAGAAGGTCAGATTGTGAGTTCAAAGCATCTTCTTAGTGCATAAGGACAGGCATCCGCAGAAAGATTCATCAAAAAACGAATGTCTATTAAAGAGATAGAGATGAGGGAGTATCCAGGCAGATTGGCATTTCATTGACCCATCAACAAATCTAAATATACAATTTAAAAACATGTGGCTAAATTCAGAGAACATAACTGAGCAAATGCTAAAAGAACAAACACATAGGAACAGACGGAGGAAATGTAAAGTCATTAATCACCGGTAACCTGTAGCAGCCTCTTCTTCTTAAAGTTACCACTAGGTAAATATAAGTATATATAATAATCCTGCAAAACCTGAGAAAATCCCACAAAGCCAATCAAATTTACTTAAGGACAATGGACTATGGGTTACTGATTGTGTACCCAAAGTCCCAAGATCAACCAGTCAAATCAACCCGTTCAGCTGATGATCATCTAACATTTATTGCTACATGAAGCTAGACCATTGAAGTTCACAAAGGAGTAGAGGCGAGCTTCCCATCTACAAAATGTTTCAAAGTTGCAATAGTATTGAAAAACAAATGCCCTCATGTGCCTATTTGTACCCTCTATATTTTTTTTCAGAGACCCAGTACCCCAAAACCTGAGGTGCTCCAATATGCAAATTTTTACTTCCTCAGCAAAAGTGAAGTACTGGCTTTACCCCCCTCCCCCTCTTTGTTTTTTTTTTAGTGGTATCCATCATGCTTATTGACCAATCACTAGACACAGGTAGAAGAAAACAAGCCTGTCTCTACTTGTTTCAGGGGTGTCATATTAGAGTGCCCCAGGTTTCAGGGATCCCTGGGTGATAAAAAAGACATTGGGTGATACATGCAGGTACCTGCGAGTTGCGGCTTTGCAACATTTGGTGAATAGTAAGGTTTGATTCATAATTTTCATATACATAGTAAAGTCTTTGACAATACCTGGATTGAGTAGGAACTGTTGAATTTTGAATATATATTTGCCACTGGAATATCCGAACCATCTACTGTACATGAGGAATATGGTGCCTCTAAATGTTGTGTTTTATCCTATAATGAGAAACACATAACAATGACCATTACGTTTCCACAGTCATAAACAGATATTAGCATTTTGTAGCAACACGTCACCGAGGGCTGGGTGTCAAAGTCAAGAAGTGATGATCCTAAATCCAAGATGATGGTGTGGAAAAAGAGACACACAAGTAAAACTTTGCATACGAGGAAGATAGCTTTGGATTTTATAGACTGGTAAATATACATTTTTTTAACATTTAACCATTTATTGTTGCTAATTTAGATTTTTGACTTTTAGGTGAAAGGTCCTCTTTAAATATTGCCATTCATGGTTCCTCATAACTGTTACTGAAAGTCACCAATATATTTATAATTAAAATTATTTGAAGATTTAATGGTATATTCTTCAGGAAAATATACGCCGGACTTCATAAAAATTAACAAGCTTTAAAGTGAATCTTTAACCACATTTCTTTTTTTTTTGTGAATTAGGATAGAGTAGGGAAGGGTGAAAACTTCTGTCAAGTTTTTATCCCTGTCTGTTGTCACCAGCAAGGACACTAGATGAGGACACTTACCAAAACTTATACTGTATGTGTTTTGGATAGCACGCCCATGCTGAGCAATATGGTTCCCCCCACAGGGGCATAGTGAGAAGTGAGTGCATAGTGTTCTTATTGCGTGCCAATCAAAAAAAATGAAACTGCATGCAACACAGTATGCAGGATATCCAACTGGAATGTGTATCTAATCTCACGATACCACAATGCTTAAATGTAAATGGTCTTTAAAGGCTCATTTATACCTTTGCATTTTCATGCTTTTTTGCCTGATGTGAAAATGAGAAATGCATCTAAGTGCATGTCAATGCAAAGCCTCACATTTTACCATGACTGCAATGCACTTTTGATTGGACATTGCATAGTGACCTTTCAATGAAAAACGCATCAATAACATCAGTAAAAAGAAAATAAACAATAATGTGCATCTAGTCAAAGACAGAGTTGGGATGTCTATAATTTTACTTTAAGCTCTGACCAAATTACAGAAGGTAAATATCCTATTTACACCTACATGGCATCAGTTTCTGTAAAAACACACCTGTCATTGTAGGGGTACCAGACACTAAATGCTTAGCAAGGTAGTAGGTTCTATGAACTGGCTATTTCAATTAAAGTAATACACGAGAAGTGTTCCACTCATGTTTCCACTGCACTATAAGTAGTGTTTTCATGCGCCTGTCACATGAGACATCCCCAAGGTTAGATGGTATACTTTCCTAAATTTCCTCCTATCACCTTTTACATTAAAACTCTTATGCCACGTACACACGATCAGATTTTCTGACGGAAAATGTTGGATGTGAGCTTGTTGTCGGAAAGTCCGACTGTGTGTATGCTCCATCGAACATTTGCTGTCGGACTTTCCGCCAACAAATGTTTGATAGCAGGTTCTCAAATTTTCCCCCAACAAAACTTTGTTGTCGGAAAGTCCGATCGTGTGTACACAAGTCCGTCGCACAAAAGTTCACGCATGCTCGGAATCAAGCAGAAGGAGCCGCACTGGCTATTGAACTTCCTTTTTCTCGGCTCGTCGTACGACTTGTAGGTCACCACGTTCCCACATTCGTAATTGTTGGCCAACTTTTGTGTGACCGTGTGTATGCAAGACAAGTTTGAGCCAACAACCTTTGAACAAAAATCCACGGTTTTGTTGGCGGAAAGTCCGATCGTTTGTACGCGGCATAAGAGTTCCTCTTTAAATTACAAGAAGGGTTATTCATTAAAAGAGTGCTATGAAAAAAAATGTTTTCCATAGCAGTCAATTAGCTTCTGTATGTAATTTGTGACCTGGGGTTCTAACCCACTCCCACAACTAAAAAAAAGTTTTGGCTTTTGATATACAGTAATGTACTTTTCATACTTCTTCCAAACAGGTCACTTTATGCACACATACCATGCTTGCCCTTGCAGTTCCATAAAGAAAGGCTAGATGTTATTCTATTAATTTCTATCTTTTTGCTGTCTGTGACTTTACCATACAAATTCATGGTCTTTGTATTTGTATTCACAGCTTTATAGATTGCTGCAAAAACAGCCACCACGTTCTTTCCTTTTATAAATTGGCGCCTATCTCAAGAATTGCAGAATATTGTCATCAAATGTATCCCAGTGCAGGTGAACAAAAAAGTTAAAAATTAATTGCATGAAATGTACTTTATGATCATTATCCAACCCATGTATATATTGTGCGCTCATGCATATCATGAAGAGGAGAGGGGCATCAAGAGATACTTTGCTGTGGCAATACTGAACCTCTGGCCTATAAGGTAGCTCAGTGCTTTATCAGCACCTCCTCTTGTTGTTGGCAATTGCATGCTATGCACACATCACTCACCCCCCCAACTCCCAGGGAGTTTGAGAACAGGAAATAAATATACAAGATAACATCCACCTTCAGTGAGTGAACATTGTTATAACAGCGGCTATAAACATGTTTGAAAGACTATTATGAGGCTGTCTCATTTTGGTTTCACCCAGTTCCAACCAAATCAGTAGTTGGCCGGCATCCCATCAGATATCATTGTTCTGTGTGTATTTTCCCATCAGCGTACCTCAAGGACGGCTATAGAGGTCTCCGTTCCGGGCATGGCATAAATCCCCAGATCCTTCAAAAATGGGAAGCTTCTCTGCTGATGAAGAATAATTCTGGCAGCAGCTGTGCTCTGGAGGAAGGGGATATACTCCTTCTGGTCAATGTCAAGAACCATCTTTAGCCCTAGAGAAAACACAGAAGACGATCACCGTTACTCAAGCAACACCTACATGAAAATGAAGCACACTACACAGAAGACATGTCATTGCTTCCGAAATCTGTCTTGTTGCTCATGCATGGTCAGGTTGGGACCCCTAAAATGTCCCCGTGTTGACTATGTTTTGTCTGATCTGAAAAAGAAATTCTGTCTGGCTAAACTTGAAACGTACAATTTGGCACATACAGTGACACATCCATTCTCTTCGCTTCTCCCAAGACCTCCTGCCCTCTTATCTCCTCCCAAGCTCACCTATAGGACTTCCCAAAGTCTCTCCCATCCCTTGGAACTCCTTGACCCAACTATTTCCTAGTCCAGGGGTAGGCAATCTCGGCACTCCAGCTGTGGTGAAACTACAAATCTCATCATTTCTCTGCCTCTAGGAGTCATGCCTGTGATTGTCAGGATTGTCAGGGTCTTGCAATGTCTCTTGGGACTTGTAGTTTCACCACAGCAGGAAGGCCAAGGTTGCCTACCCCTGTCCTAGTCTATTTGCCTTTAGGCGATCCCTGAAACCCATCTTTTCAGAGAGGACTATCCTGATTCTAATAAAATGTACTTTAACTTTCTCCATTAACTCATCCCTAACAGTTATTATTACAGCTATGAGTAAGCACCAGTAGTCACAGTGTGAAAAGCGTTAGCCATCTGTTTTATCCCTTTTGCTGTATGGACTGTTATTAAAAAAGGGATTTTTTTTTGGAGTGCGGCCATCCGGATATTTTTTTCTGCTATAGGCTACTTGCATACTGAGTCGGCACCCGTACCTGTTGGGGGAGGAGATATCATAGCTCAGACACCTGGAGCGGGTTTTTCTGTTTGCAGTTATTACTGTTTGTATCACTTGACCCTCCCTTTAAAATTATAAGCTATAACAAGCAGGGCCTTTTGAGCCCTCTTTTACTGAATTTTATTATAACTGTACTGTCTCCCTCCATTTTTGTGAAGTTCTGTGCAAGCTGCTGGCACTATATAAATCCTAAATAATAATACAGTATATGCAATTCAGGTGGGTGCCAATACCTATGGGAACTACTGTATGTAAACAATTGCAACAACAACTCTATGGATGTGCTATGAAATGATCTCTGAATGGCTATGAAATGATTGTTACCTGCCGTAAAAACATCAAAGTAAATAAAAATCCAGATGTGCCAATAATCTAAAACACGTATTTTCTGCAAATACCGTATTTATCGGCGTATAACACGCACTTTTTTCCCCTTAAAATCAGGGGAAAGTCGTGGGTGCGTGTTATACGCCGATCCCCGCTATCGCTATGTGAATGTCGGTCGACATTTACATAGCGAGTAGTTTCAAATATGGCGCCGCCGGACTTCGGAGAAACTCGGCGGTGCTGAACGAGTGCCGCCGAAATCACAGAGCCGAGATACACATAGTCGGGTGTATTCGGCTTTTTCCGGCGCCGCTCACTGTCACGCCCAGTCCCGCCATTGGACCTGTGTTATGTCCATCATAGGGCGGGACTGTGAGCGGCGCCGGAAAGAGCCGAGAACCCTCGGCTATGTGTATCTCGGCGGCGTTTGTTCACTTCCGCCGGCGTCGAGTCTCTCCGAACTCCGCAGCGCCATATTTAAAACTACTACCATGTGTATGGCGGCGGCGGCAGGAGGCATGGACACTGGGGACAGGGCTGCAGGGACAAGGCTGCACTGGGGACAAGGCTGCATTGATAAGGCTGCACTGGGGACAAGGCTGCATTGATAAGGCTGCACTGGGGACAAGGCTGCATTGATAAGGCTGCACTGGGGACAAGGCTGCATTGACAAGGCTGCACTGGGGACAAGGCTGCACTGGGGACAAGGCTGCACTGACAAGGCTGCACTGGGGAAAAGGCTGCATTGACAAGGCTGCACTGGGGCAAAGCTGCACTGACAAGGCTGCACTGACACTGAAAAGGCTGCAATGACACTAACAAGGCTGCTGATGAGGCTGCATTGATGGGCATTTTAATGTAAGTTTCTTTTCCTTAAACTTCCCTCCTAAAAGTTTTTTTCCTTAAAATTCTCTCCTAAACTTGGGGTGCGTGTTATACGCCGGCGCGTGTTATACGCCGATAAATACAGTAATCTGCACAGTTTTAGGTAGAATAGTAATAAAAGACGACACGGACTAGCTATGACAGTCAAGTAGTGTGGTACATAACCAAATCCACAATGCTCTTCCATCAGCTTCTTCTATTGCAAGGGGTTATATTTTGTTGGTTAAAGCCTTGGGTGGCAAATTTCAACATGCCAGCAGGATTTCCACTACTTAATTTACTTTTATAGCACTGTAAATTTACAGAGCGCTTTACATATATATTGTACATTCACATCAGTCTCAAGGAGCTTACAAGCTAAGGTCCCTAACTCACATTCATACATATATATACTAGGGAATATTTAGACAGGACCCAAGTAACCTACCAGCATGTCTTTGGAGTGTGGGAGGAAACTAGAGTACCCAGAGGAAACCCATGCAGGCACAGGGAGAACATGCAAACTTCATGCAGGTAGTGCCGTTGTTGGGATTTGAACCGACGACCCTAATGCTGTTAGGCAGAAGCGCTAACCACTTAGTCACTGTGTTGCCCCTCTTATCTTCACTTAGTTCATTACTATGTACAAGCAAGTATAAAACCAACCACACTTTTCTTTAAAATATACATATGAAGCACTGACCCCCGAAGGAGCTGCTGGTTATTATTTTGGGTCTTTGCCATCACCCCTTACGCACAGTTCACCATACCAGAAGCTTAGAGTTTATACTGGGCCTTGCGCCCACCAATGTATGCACCAGTCAATCAGTTCTTTTTCCAATGCTTTTTATTAAACAACTTGAGTAGTAAAGGGATGGAGACTTAGAGAGTTGTTGAACAATCCTCTGCCACAGGATTTAGTGTTAATTGGACGATCCTCTGCTATAGGATTTAGTAATGTAATGAATACAGCAACACAGTACCAAAGTTCCTTTAAGCCATCCGGCAGTACTGTGAGGTAGATTGGTTAGGATGCATCCTCCAATTAAGTCACCAGGCTCCTCTTGAGATACCAGCCTTTCGCTTGGTCCTCTCCAAGATGAGCCCTCCCCCGGATCTTTCAATTGCTCAGCTTCTTCCTGCAGGACAGACAGCACAGGACCACCTCTGAACCAGTAGGCCCCAGACAGCTTCTGGGCCTGCTTGCAGTCATGTAGCCTCAGGCCAGCAGGGCCCCGAGGCAGAAAAGGAGTTGTCACATACCTTAGGCCAGGTGGACCATGAGGTGAGAGAGCGAAAAAATGGTGTCTGTCCCTTAAGTATTCTTTCCCAGAACGCACAGCGGTGAACCACTCCCACTGGGCTGTTTCTGGGGAAGAAGGACACTCAATACACCTTAGCCTGTTGCCCTTCCATCACTGGCCTGTGGTGACAACGACACCTACAGACGACAGTGTGGAACTGCATGCAACACAGCCAATGCTGGAAAGGAGGCTAATTTAGCCATAACATTGAATCTGAACTATGTACAGAACAGATAACCCACTAAATTTACATGCGAGCACCTGGTCAACAGGAGCAGGGCGCTACACATACTATACATGTGTTTATTTTATACAAAATATTGGGAATTGTGTAGCAAGAATAACACCACAATGTGGGCTAAACTAAGCAGTGTAAATTCATTGTTTTGTTCATGCCAAAGATGTGATAGCAAGTTCTCTACCACTTTCAATGAATAAGAGTGTGATTACCACCAGCCACCAGAGAGAATGCAAACTTTCCAAAAGAAATTGCTGCAAGGTGATAAGCAGAAAAAAAGCCTAATAATGTTTTATGCAAGGTTTCTTTAAAACAAACTCCAGCCTTTGATTAGCACATCTGGGTACTCCACACATCCAGTAGGGGCAGTCATGTCCTACAACCACTGTATAGACAAATCTCACACACCACAGCAAAATAGAGGAACCATAATGTAGTATTTTTATTAACCAGCTTCATATAAAATACTGTAATAGTAACTCCAAAAATTAATAAAAAGAAAATCTGTTCTAAACCCAACAAAGTAAGCGGCTAGTTCACTCACTAGTGAAGTGGCCGCCGCTTGGGACCCAATGCGGCAGGGTGACGTCATATGTAAAAGCTCATCCTAATGCATTTCAAACATATGCACGTCTTCAGGGGCCTCTAGTGTTCCGGAACAGTGACCATGTTTATGCAGCATAAAACCAGAACTTCAACCTCAACCGCCATAATGGCGTTGCCTACTCCCATATGGTTAAAGAGACACTGGACATAGGTGAGCACACAATGCTATTTAAATATAAAATTTACCAGAAGAAGCCAATTAAAGTTGAATATAAGTATGTGAAGTTCAGGCTACAAATCACATAAAAAGTAGTATATGCAATATTATGAAAATGATAATAAATAAAACAGAAATATAGCTATCATATATGAATCAATATAAAGATACATATGCAAATATTAATTAAAAAAGAAGATAAAAATAAAAAGATAAAATCCTTAATCTAGAAAAGACAAAGGGGCAAACAATGGAGGGGTTAAATAACCCATATAAATATTTATAGCGATAAATCTCACCTATTTGAAATCATTAAAGGGAACCTGAGACCAAATACGTTTAAAAATACCCTAAATTAAAAAAGGGGAAGGTAAAACACAAGTAGAAACATAAAAAGGGAGACAGAGACTGGGAAACAATTCTTAACTCGTATCTATGAAACTATTAATATCCCAGTCTTCATTAAGATCATAAGGCGTAAATGTCTTTAGTGCATGAATCTAGCACATTTCTAATTTTGAGACCTCCCATGTGCGATTGCACCTACTCCAATGGGGTTGTAACTTATCAATCATCTATAATGATGTTTTCAGAAATACGCTGACAGACTGATTCTTATTAACCTCTCTTGATATTGTAAGTATGCTCACTAAGTTGATCCCTTACTTTCCTAGTTGTCCATCCTTTATACTGTATTGGTGCCACATGGCCTTTGTAAGACATATATCACATTCCTGGTATTGCATGAAATAAAGGAACCAATCTCATAGTTGTTGAGAAAAACTGTTTACTTTTAAAACATCTGGTTCTTTCTAAAGTGCATGTATTGCATTTGCAGTATTACATAGGAAAAAAAGTCAATCCTAAAAAAAATAGGGGGAGAATCGATTATACTTGGTGCAATTCTAGCCCTTAAATTTGGGACTCTTCTAAAGATTACTTCTGGGTTATTATAAAGAAAATTGTTCAAAACAGGGTCACTTTTAAGAATGGTCCACTGTCTTTTAATAATCTGTCTAAACTGATGATATTGTACACAAAGATTAATAATAAAAGGACACATTACATCAGACTTAGGGTCTGGTTTGTTTTTTCTTAGGAGAAGTTCCCACCCACCTGTTGGACGATCTTGACTAGATGCCTCTCCCAATAACCTTTCTCAATAAATCTATTTTTACCCACTTAAACCTCTTAGGACATACCCGTATGTCCGCGGGTTGAAGTGGATACACCGAATTGATGCCTGCCCCTGCAGGCATCATCCCAATATCAAAATTTTCAGCTGGCGATGGGCTTTCATGTAAAAGTGATCCAAGTGGCTATACAGCCTTTTCCAGGCTCTCCTGTACAATCGAGGAGCATGGTACCACCACCATTAGGATCGCTGGTGCACTGAAAGGGGAGGAAGATACATTCTTGCCCACCTCCCCTCTGTGATTTCAAAATCACATGAGACGGGGATTTTATCACTTCTGGTTTTGGTCTGATGTTTACAAGTCGTTACTGGCTTGTAAAGCATTTGATCAAACCGATCTCAGTTTGATCAGATGCTTTCAGGGCCAAGGAGAGATCTGGGATCTAATAGACCCAGATCTCTCAATAAAGAGGACCTGTCACAGTCCATGCTATCACAAGGGATGTTGTTCATCTTGCACTTATGATAATCTCTTTTAATTTTTTTTTATAACCAACAATGGGATCCTTATTAGGGGTAAGTATGTTTCTGTATCTTTCAAAATGTTATACATTTCTTTAATCGTTTCCCGTAAGGCCATAGGACATAAACAGCCAGATGGAAATAGCGCCAATGTGGGTGGATGTACCTGTACATCCTCCCGCATCGCCCACTCATGAATACACAGCAGCAGGATCTGTGACTTGCTGTGTCCACCAAAAACAACAGATCACTGATCATTGTACCAGGCTGCTGTGAGAGGTGCTTTGTAATCACTGTGACCAATTACAGCAAGCACATGAACAGCAGTGAACAATGTTGTCATTGTTTAGTACTGTGTGAGCTCAGTGATTGGTCACAGCAATCACATGGTACCAGAGCCAATCACAGCGGGCCTGTACTATGTGACAGCTGAGACCAATCACGGCATCATAGTAGTACACAAGGTTTTATTAAACCTTTACACAGTATTTTACCGATTGCTTATTACAGTGATCATCACTGTATTAAGTAATAGTGTAAAAAATATCATGATCACTCCCCCAGAGTAGTACAGTGTCACTATGGTAACATTGCACTTGGTGACAGTATTTAAAAAAAGAAAAAAAATATATATATACCGTATATTGTGGCAGGGTGACCACGTGCCTCTCTGTAAAGTGGTGGTTTACGCCAGGTCTGATAGCACTAATGGCACAGGGGTGTGCTGCCTTCATATGAGAGTCAGATGTAGAGTTTAGGGCCCCACCCACCCGAGGAGGTTTGTGTATGAAGGGAGCCATGAAGGGTGCTGCCATGCACTATTCTGCCCAGGTTGGGACAGATCAAGGGCCAAGCCTGCGAAGGAGTCCAGGAGGGGCACAGCAGCTATCAAGATGCAGGGAAAGATGCAGAGCTGAGGTACAGCCTCTGTGCACAAACACGGGGATGTGCTTGATTGTCAGGAGGACCACTGCGGTACTAATCAGAGCAAGTAAAGCTTTCACAAGAGAGCCAGGGGGCTGAATGTTATGTTTATTGCATTGATGGTGAGAAGCCCATGTGTGGAAAGACATAACTGTATGAACTTTGACTTTCCTTTAAATAAAAGTGGGCAGGAAAGCTCTGAAAACAATATCTGGCATGGAGTCACAGTGTCCCTTATCACTGCCACACCAATCATACTGTCCCTAATCACCCCCCCCCCACCAGTTACAATGTCCCTGATCATGGCCACACCAGTAACAGTGTCCCTGATTGCCGTCACATTGGTCATATTGTTCCAAATCACCGCCACACAAATTACAGTGTCCCTGATCACCGTCACATCAGTTAGTGTCCCTGATCACCGCTCCTTGGATTTTGGGCATCTCTAAGTTCTGGTTTAAGGCTACACAAACATGGCCACTGTTCAGGACACTTGAGACCTCTGAAGATTTACTATTGTGTGAAATGCATCGGGCATGATGTCATGCCGCCCGGGTGGGGTTCCGTGCGGTGGCCACTGATTTAAAGAGGAGTTCCACCTACTTTTACAACTTTATCTTAAAGGAATGACAACCTCTCCACCACTCGATTTTGGATATTTTTTTTCCCCTTACTTAACCTTTTATGAAGTACCTTGTGTACTTCCGCCCCAGCCTCGCCGTGGCCCAGTGCATCATGTCCTCTTCTTCCCCGCTGCCTTCTGGGACCTTTGTGTGTCCCAGAAGATGACGGGCCATTCAGGAAGTGCCCCTGACTCGCGCATGCGCAGTAGGAAACCGGCAGTGAAGCCTGAAGGCTCCACTGCTGGTTTCCCTTAGTTGGAATGGCAGGGACGGATTGGCCTCTGGGCATACATCACAGGCTCCCTGGACATGTAAGTGTTCTTATTAAACATCAGCAGATGAAGTGTTTGTAGCTGCTGACTTTAAAAAAAAAAATTTTTGCAGCTGGAACTTCGCTTTAAGTGAAATAGCGGCTTACTCTGTTGTGCCCGGAGGGTCTAGAGCTCCTACTCCTCATTCCAGAATCCCGGTTTTGGCTACGGTATTCTCCTTGTCTGTCTGTCCACCTCCAAGGTGATTGATGTGGCCAGACTTTGGGTGGAGACTATACCTGATATAAGCCAGCCAAGCTTGCAGTCTATTGCTTGTGATAGCGTGTGTAATACCTGATCAAGCTCACTGTCTTTCCTGTTCTGCTGTTTGGATTCCCTCATTGATGACCTTAAAATGGATATCGACTATTCTCTGAATTCTGCCTGCCTTTTTGACTACAGATTAACCTTGACTATCCTTAACCCTTATATAAATAAGGAGCTAAGTGGGGTGAGGTGTATTTCAGCCAGCATCCCAAAAGTACAAATGACACAGTATGCACATGATGCCACGTGTCATCAGGCCGGTGGACCCGCCCACGTCCGGTTCCCTCCACCTCTGGGGCTGGCGGACCAGATAGACTGTGGACCAGGCACCATACTATCAGGGGAAGGGGAGTCTTCCTCCCCCTACTCCATTAAAACATACAACCCTCCCCGGATATAAATATGGGCTAGATACCCGCCCACTCTCATTTGGGACCCCACCAGTGCCCTAGGCTAACGGTAGCTGTCTGTACCAGACAACTTTACACAGATATATACCTCTTCATTTATTATATTCTAATCTACAGCATACCTACCTGAGCCCTATGTGGCTTACACAATGCCACTATAAGTTTTGCAGACTACCACTCTGTTTCCCCTACCTTGGTTCCTTTGTTGGCCCCTTGGGGGTCCCTGTGGATACACAGGGGGTTTGCACGCTGCTGCTCCTCCTGCGAGCCAAGAGGTGGCCCACACCAGCCCCATCTGAGAGCATTGATGTATACTACATTTTTACTTGCCACATGTAAGTTGATTTGTTTTGTTCAGTAGCCTGTATAACTACAGCCAATATCATGCTATATTTACTGTCTGCTTGTATTCACCTTATGCTGTGCGCATTATTTGTGTATATGCTAATTTTGACTTATTGTATTTTTAGATTCTTTCTACCCAATAAAACCCCTGAAGAAATAGATAATCCGAAACAAGGTGAGACGAAGATCTTCCCAGCTGACCAGTTGTACCAGCTGTACCAGTTTTAGGCAGTACTGTTCTGGGGGGTATCTTAATACATAGCGTACTATTTTGTAAATGTTTGCAAGTATTTATGTCCTCCACATGTTTTAATGTGATGATTTCTCTATGGACTAATGCCCCTATTTCAACTTTATACTAATAAAAACTTCACCTGTTAATCGTATGACTTTGTTTGCATTCTACCTCAAAAATATCTGTGGGGTGTTTTTCTTGCACACATGTGCATACTGTGTCATTCAACTATCCTTATCCTTGCCTGCCTTGTACCTGGGCTGTCATTGAACCACTCTGCCTGTCTGCCAACTGCAAGTACCTGTTTGCTTTGCTCAGTTCGCGCCAGGCCTGGTGTAGTGGCCAGGCACTATAGCATTGTGTAGAAGTTCTGGGGGCAACCGAGTACCGGTAGGCTTGCTTGCCTTATGGGAAAGGGGGCTGCTATAGGTGAGGGACACAGAAGCCGGCTATAGTGCCTGATCATCTGCGTTGGGGTAAGCGTGACATATTGTTTTTTAAGTGTTTTTATTCACATACCAAAGGCTTTAATTAAAAGAAATTGTAAATCCAAGTTAGAGAACATAAGTTTATCAAATTATCATTCAGTGGTAATCACAAATTGCATATAGAATCAATGCTGAATTAGGGAACAAGTAAGAACTAATTAACCGCTTTCTGTCCGCCCCATAGCAATTTTAGTGCTACAGGGTGGCAGCTTTGCATCAGATCACGTATACAGTGCCTTGAAAATGTATTCATACCCCTTGAAATGTTTAGGGTTGTTGTCCTGCTGGAAAGTGAACCTCCGCTACAGTCTCAAGTCTTTTGCAGACTTTATCAGGTTTTCTTCTAAGATTGCCCTGTATTTGGCTCCATCCATCTTCCCATTAACTCTGACCAGCTTCCCTGTCCCTGCTGAAGAAAAGCATACCCATAAAAGGATGATGCCACCACCATGTTTCACGGTGGGGATGGTGTGTTCAGGGTGATGTGCAGTGTTAGATTTCCGTTACACGTAGCGTTTTGCTTTTAGGCCAAAAAGTTAAACTTTGGTCTCATCTGACCAGAGCACATTCTTCCACATGTTTGCTGTGTCCCCACATGGCTTCTCACAAACTGAAACGGGACTTCTTTATGGCTTTCTTTCAACAATGGCTTTCTTCTTGCCACTCTTCCATAAAGGCCAGATTTGTGGAGTACACGACTAATAGTTGTCTTGTGGTCAGATTCTCCCACCTGTGGATCTCTGCAGCTCCTCCAGAGTTACCATGGCTGCTCTTGGCTGCTTTTCTGATTAATGCTCTCCATGCCCGGTCTGTCAGTTTAGGTGGACGGCCATGTCTTGGTAGATTTGCAGTTGTGTCATACTCTTCCATTTTCGGATGATGGATTGAGCAGTGCTCCGTGAGATGTTCAAAGCTTGTAAGTTTTTTTATAACCTAACACTGCTTTAAATATTCTCCACAACTTTATCCTTGACCAGTCTGGTGTGTTCCTTGGCCTTCATGATGCTGTTTGTTCACTAAGGTTCTCTAACAAATCTCTGAGGCCTTCACAGAACAGCTGTATTTATAACGAGATTAAAATTACACACAGGTGGACTCTATTTACTAATTAGGGGACTTCTGAAGGCAATTGGTTCCACTAAATTTTAGTTAGGGGCATCAAATTAAAGGGGGCTGAATACAAATGCACAACACATTTCAGATATTTATATGTAAAAAAAAATTGAAAACCGTTTATAATTTTTCTTCCACTTCACAATTATGTGCCACTATGTGTTGGTCTATAACATAAAATCCCAATAAAATACATTTACGTTTTTGGTTGTAACATGACAAAATGTGGAAAATGTCAAGGGGTGTGAATACTTTTTTGAAGGCACTGTATATACGTGATTCCGGACTTCCACCTGCATCTCCCCACCAGCGGGCTGCTTCTTCTGTAATAATTCACAACAAAAGCCATTCTGCGAGTACTGGGCGCGCACCTCTGGCACCCGCCGATCATCAGCAACACACAGGGAACTGAGATATGCCTATGTAAACAAAGCCTATCTCAATTCTGACAGGGGGAGGGATTCTGTGTTCCTGCAAAGCAGTGACTAGAGTCCATTACTTCCCCTGGTAAAAACAGCACACAATTAACACACAAACACTGGCTAGGCACATAGTTAACTCTTTGATCGCCCTAGATGTTAACCCCTTCCCAGCCAGTGTCATTAGTACTGTGTGCATACTTTTAGTACTGATTACTGTATTAGTGTCATCGGTTCCAGGCAAAGTATCAGAAGTGTCAGTTAGTGTCAGAGTGCCCACGGCAATATTGCAGTCCCGCTATAAGTCGCTGATCGCTGTTATTACTAGTATGAAAAAAATTAAAATTATTTCATAAATATATCCCATAGTTTGTAGACGCTATAACATTCGCATAAACCAGTAAATCAATATACGCTTATCGGGATACATATTGTCCTAAATTTATAAAGAAATTCGACTTTTTAAGTTTTTTTATTGGATATGTTTTATAGCAGAAAGTAAAAAAATCTTGAGGGTTTTTTTTTCAAAATTGACGTTTTTTTTTGTTGTTGTTTATAGTGAAAAAAATTAAAAATGCAGCGGCAAACAAATACCACCAAAAGAAAGCTCTATTTGTAGGAAAAAAATGTCATAAATTTTATTTGGGTACAGTGTTGCACGACTGCCCAATTTTAGGTTAAAATAGCGTAGTGCTGTGTCGTAAAAAATGGCCTGGTCATGAAGGTGGATAAATTTTCCAGAGGCCAAGTGGTTAATATACAAATACATGAGTTGGCATTTTTGGCTAGATGCATATTGCATACATGTATAGTCATAAGTTATTAATTAGAAAAACAAATACAAGTCCTGCCAATTGATAGTTAACTATCACAGATAAAAGTAGCTATACATGGTTTTAACTTTGTCTGCTTACTGCTGAAAATTCCAGCCGTGGGTGGCCCTGTTGGCACTACCCAGAATGAAAAGAATAAACTGAGCCAGGTGGAAAATTATCAGCTAAACAGTGACTGAATTATATCATATGCAGTCACATTTGGGTATTCAGACTTTGTGGGCGCTGTGGCTGTAATAATACAATAACCAGTAGCGCAGGTTCCCCCATCCACGCAGTTTAGGGTGAATAAGGAAAATGATAGTTTTTTTCTCATTCAGGGCAAATGTGTATGGCTAGCTAGGAAAAAATAAAATGAAAACATTATATTGTTACTGAGTAAGTAGCCTTTGCAAAATGTTTACTGCCTCTAAGTCCCGGTTCACACTAAGGAGACTTAGCCGCCTGACAAGTCACGCTCCATGCAGTGCAATGGAACCGTTCTAATCAGAGCGACTCAAGTCGCTCCGACTTAGAAAAAGGTTCCTGTACTACTTGGGGGCGTCCTCGGAGCAGCTTGCATTGACTTCTATTATAGAAGTCGTTTGCAAGCCGCGCTGAAGTCATGCTGTAAGGGGCAACTTCAGAGTCTTTGAAGCCGCCCCAGTGTGAACCGGCACCCTATTTTTGGGGAACACGTGAGGTCAGCTGTTGCCAATTGCAGCTGAGGCTGTCGACCAGCACTGGAGGTTGCTCCTGAAATCATCCTGGTTCTAGGCCTAGCAAACATGCCACATGGCACATATAATTAATTTGCTCCGAAATTTGCATTTGTGTCAGGAATCAGAAAATGGCAACTCTGGATGAAAATCTAGGCTTACCCATATACAGACCGGAAGATTTGCCTGCTTAATAACCAGGCCATTTTTTGCGATACGGCACTGCGTCAATTTAACTGACAATTGCACGGTCGTGCAATGCTGTACCCAAACAAAATTGTTGTCCTTTTTTTCCCACAAATAGAGATTTATTTTGGTGGTATTTGATCACCTCTGCGGTTTTTATTCTTTGCGTTAAAAACAAAAAAAGAGCGACAATGAAAAAAAAAACTACCTTTACTTTGCTGTAATAAATATCCCCAAAAATGTTTTTAAAAATCAAATTGGTAATTAGTAATCAAAGTAATGTTCATGTATCTGTCTAGGAAGGGTTTCAATGCCATTTCTAAGGCTTTGAAACTCCAGTGAACCATGGGGAGAGCCATTATTCACAAATGGAGATAACTTGGAACAGTGGTGAACCTTCCCAGGAGTGGTCAGCATAGAAAAATTACTCCAAGAGCATGACGACGACTCATCCAGGAGGTCATAAAAGAACCCAGAACAACATCCAAACAACTGTCGGCCTATATTGCCTCAGGTAAGATCAGTGTTCATGATTCAACAATAAGAAAGAGACTGGGCAAAAATGGCATCCATGGGGGAGCTCCAAAGCCACTGCTGATCAAAAAGAACACAAAGGCTTATCTCACAATTTTCAAAAAACATCTTAAATATCCCCAAGACTTTTAGGCAAATATTCTGTGGACTGATGAGATAAAAATGTACCTTTTTGGAAGGTGTGCGTTCCATTACATCTGGCATAAAACTAATACAGCATATCATAACAAGAACATCATACCAACAGTCAGACATGGTGGTGGTAGCATGATGGTCTGGGGCTGCTTTGCAGCTTCAGGACCTGGACGACGTACCATAATTGATGGAACCATGAATTCTGAGCTCTACCAGAAAAAAAAGGGAATGTCCGGCCATCAGCTCATGACCTCAAGCTCAAGTGCACTTGGGTTATTCAGCAGGACAATGATCAGAAACATAACAGCAAGTCCACCTCCAAATGGTTCAAACAAAGCAAAATTTAGGTTTTGGAGTGGCCTAGTTAAAGCCCGGACTTAAATCCAATTGAGATGCTGTATCATGACCTTACACAGGCCATTCATGCTGGAAAACCCTCCAATGTGGCTGAAATAAAACAATTCTGCAAAGAAGAGTGGGCCAAAATTGCTCCACAGCAATGTGAAAGACTCATTGCCAGTTATCGCAAACGCTTGATTGCAGTTGTTGCTGCCAGTTATTAGGTTTAGGGGCAATTACTTTTTCACATAAAGCCAGGCAGGTTTGGACATCTTTTTTGCATTAATAAATGAAACCATCATTTAAAAACTGCATTTTGTATTTACTCAGGTTATCTTTGTGTAATAAAAAAATGTGTTTGATTATCTGAGTCTTTTAAGTGTGACAAATATGCAAAAAAACAAAAATCCAGAAAGGGGCAAATACTTATTCACAGCATTGTAAATTTACCTTTTGGTAGTTCAAGAGTTTGTAATCTTTTTAAAGTTGATTAGGTTGTGGCGTTTAGCTCACTGTCATCTGGAATCATAAATCTTTATATCAGTTTATCATTCATACATTATATTATTACAGTATTTATTACTGTTTCTATTCCCTTTGGAGAGATCTGACTTATGTTACCATAAAAGAAAGTGAGGAATGTTATCCAAATTTGTGCAGCTATCATTAGAACGGACTTAGTGGAAGTATCTCCAATACGGGAATACTTGTTCCCGTGACAAGATGGGATTTATTCTTGTGTTGGAGAGATTTTTGTCCCTTCTAAGTCTAAATGTTTTGACTGAAGTTACAGGTTAAACACGTATCAGATGATCTCACACATTCCCTTTGAGGCTTTGCAAGTTATTAAACAAGCCTTAGATTGCTGGGATTATGCTTGCCATGACTCAGGAACGTTGTTCCTCTGGCTGAAACAGAACTTTAAGAATTATGTAAATTATTTGCCGAAGAGGTCACAGTGATGAAAGGCGTAGGTGCAGTGTTATGTGACGTCATCCCGCACACGGCCCCAGTCCGGCAGTAACATAGCAATATATCTGAGTGCTGGGGGACAGCACAAGGAAATGTGAGTGTTATTGGATCTATGTGTGTTTGTTTTTTATATAAAAAGATGCTGTGGCATTCATTTCTGTTGTTCCTGTTTCATGAGTGTGTGACATAAGGAGGCAAGGTTTTAAAAATTCAGGGGTTTAACCCCAATGTTCTTTTTGAGCGAAGATCGACCCAGGGAAAGTGTAAATTTGGAATTGCACTTTATTTATGTGTATATATTTATAAATTTGGAGGCACACTCACCGGCCAACTATTAGGTACACCTGTTGAATTGCTTGGTAACACAAATTGTTAATCAACCAATCACATGCTAGCAACTCAATGCATTTAGGCATTTAGAAGTGGTGAAGACAACTTGCTGAAGTTCAAACCGAGCATCAGAATGGGGAAGAAAGGGGATTTAGGTGACTTTGAACGTGGCCTGGTTGTTGGTGCCACACGGGCTGATTTGAGAATTTTAAAGATGCTAATCTACTGGGATTTTCACACACAACCGTTTTACACACAAGGTTCACACACAAGGATTTACAGAGAATGGTCCAAATAAGAGAAAGTATCCAGTGAGCGGCAGTTGTGTGGAGGAAAATGCCTTGTTGATGTCAGAGGAGAATGGGCAGACTGGTTTGAGATGATAGAAAGGCAACAGTAACTCAAATAACCAATCGCTACAACCAAGGTATGCATAATACCATTTCTTAACGTACAACACATCAAACCTTTATGCACATTAGCATCCATTAGTGCCATTTATTAGTGTACAGTGCCGCCTATCAGTGCCCATCCGTGCTGCCTATCAGTGCCCATCTGTGCCACCCTTCAGTGCCCATCAGTGCTGCATATCGGTGCCACCTATCAGTGCTCATCATTGCCACCTATCAGTGCCCCATCAGTGCCGCATATTAGTGCCCATCATCGATGCCCATCAGTGCCACCTCATCGGTGCCCATCAGTGCCGCCTTATCAGTGCCCGTCAGTGCAGCCCCATCAGTGCCCATCAGCGAAGGAGAAAACTTACTTATTTACAAAGTTTTGTAACAGAAACAAAAAAAACATTTTTTTTCTAAATTTTTGTTTTTTTTAAATTTGTTTAGCAGAAAATAAAAATCCCAGAGGTGATCAAATACCACCAAAAGAAAGCTCTATTTGTTGGAACAAAATGATAAAAATTTAGTTTGGGTACTGTGTAGCATGACCGCGCAATTGTCATGCAAAGTGCGACAGCGCTGAAAGCTGAAAATTGGTCTGGGCAGGAAGGTGTATAAGTGCCCAGTGCCCACGGCCTACCTGAGTATTGTTGCTGACCATGTCCATCCCTTTATGACTACAGTGTACCCATCTTCTGATGGATACTTCCAGCAGGATAATGCACCATGTCACAAAGCTCAAATCATCTCAAAATGTTTTCTTGAACATGACAATGAGGTCCCTGTACTCCAAAGGCCTCCAAAGTCACAAGATCTCAATCCAATAAAGCCCCTTATAGATGTGGTTGAACGGGAGATTCGCGTCATGGATGTGCAGCTGACAAATCTGCAGTAACCGCGTGTTGCTATCATGTCAATATGGACCAAAATCTCTGGGGAATGTTTCCAACACCTTGTTGAATCTATGCCATGAATAATTAAAGCAGTTTTGGAGGCAAAAGGGGTTCCAACCCGCTACTAGCAAGGTGTACCTAATAATGTGGCAGGTAGGGATGAGCCGAACACCCCCCGGTTCGGTTCGCACCAGAACCCGCGAACGGACCGAAAGTTCGCACGAACGTTAGAACCCCATTGACGTCTATGGGACTCGAACGTTCGAAATCAAAAGTGCTCATTTTAAAGGCTAATTTGCATGGTATTGTCCTAAAAAGGGTTTGGGGACCCGGGTCCTACCCCAGGGGACATGTATCAATGCAAAAAAAACTTTTAAAAACGGCCGTTTTTTCGGGAGCAGTGATTTTAATGATGCTTAAAGTAAAAAAAAAAAAAGTTAAATATTCCTTTAAATATCGTACCTGGGGGGTGTCTATAGTATGCCTGTAAAGTGACGCGTGTTTCCCATGTTTAGAACAGTCCCTGCACCAAATGTCATTTTTAAAGGAAAAAATCTCATTTAAAACTGCTTGCGGGTTTAATGTCATGTCGGGTCATGGCAATATGGATGAAAATCAGTGAGACAAACGGCATGGGTACCCCCCAGTCCATTACCAGGCCCTTTGGGTCTTGTATGGATATTAAGGGGAACCCCGCACCCAAATTAAAATAAGGAAAGGTGTGGGGCCACCAGGCCCTATATACTCTGAACAGCAGTATACAGGCGGTGCAAACAAGACAGGGACTGTAGGTTTGTTGTTAAGTAGAATCTGTTTGTAATTTTGAACATTTTTAACGTGTTTAGCTCCAGCCAAAAAATCTTTTCTAAGCTTTTTGGAAACCATAGGGAAGGGTTATCACCCCTGTGACATTTGTTTTGCTGTCTTTCCTCCTCTTCAGAAGATTTCACCTCACTTTTTTGTCCCAATGAAAAATGTTTTTTGAAAATTTGGGTTGTTTTGTGGAACAAGGATTGGAAAGCATCAGTGGAAAGGAGAAATTGTTTTCCCATATTAACTCTTACAGGAGAGAATTTCCCTTCCTAGGGGTAGATTTCATCTCACTTCCTGTTGTCTCCTTCCATTTGCAAGTAGGAGTCGTTTGTAAGTTAGATGTTTGAAAGTAGGGTCCTGCCCTATATACTCAGCAGAAATTTGGGCCTTAGGTGTTGCTGTGGCCACAACACTGAAAGCCCTCACAGGGCCCTGCTGTGAAATATTAGATCAAGAATTGTAATTACATGCCCCTGTTGAACAGGAGCTGAAAAATTAGGCCTTAGGCACTGGTGCTGGTGCCACAACACTGCAACCCCTCACAGACACTCTAGTTGGAACGCAGGAACGAGCCCTGCTGCAAAGTATTGCTTCAAAAATTGTAATTACACGCCCCTGTTAGACAGGGGCAGAAAAATTGGGCCTTAGGCACTGGTGCTGGTGCCACAACACTGCAACCCCTCACAGACACTCTAGTTGAACGCAGGAACGAGCCCTGCTGCAAAGTATTGCATCAAAAATTGTAATTACACGCCCCTGTTAGACAGGGGCAGAAAAATTGGGCCTTAGGCACTGGTGCTGGTGCCACAACACTGCAACCCCTCACAGACACTCTAGTTGGAACGCAGGAACGAGCCCTGCTGCAAAGTATTGCATCAAAAATTGTAATTACACGCCCCTGTTAGACAGGGGCAGAAAAATTGGGCCTTAGGCACTGGTGCTGGTGCCACAACACTGCAACCCCTCACAGACACTCTAGTTGGAATGCAGGAACGAGCCCTGCTGCAAAGTATTACATCAAAAATTGTAATTACACGCCCCTGTTAAACAGGGGCTGAAAAATTGTGCCTTAGGCACTGGTGATGGCGCCCAGAACCAAAAATGTTCTTACAAGCTATCAGCGTGATGATTGAGGAGGAAGAGGATAATTACTCAGGGATAGTCACTCAGCATCAGCATAGGCAGTCTTTGAAGGGATCTGAGATTTCAAAAAAAATTATTCGGTTACATCAGCATCAGGTGCTTGGTAGCTGGTGGTGATCCAAGACTGATTCATTTTTATGAAGGTCAGCCGATCGACCGAGTCGGTGGACAGACGCACCCTGTGATCGGTTACCACGCCTCCAGCAGCACTGAATGTGCGTTCCGAAAGAACGCTGGATGCAGGACAGGCCAGTAGCTCAATTGCATACTGTGCAAGCTCTGGCCAGTGATCCATCCTCAAGACCCAGTAACCCAGAGGATTTTCGGTGGGAAAGGTGTCCAAGTCTGATCTTGCCCCTAGGTATTCCTGCACCATGTAAAACAGACGCTGGCGATGGTTGCTGGAACCGATCATACCTTGGGGCTGCGGACCAAAAAATTGTCTGAACGCATCGGTCAGACGGCCACCTTCTCCACCGCTCCTTCTTTGACTGACCGAAGCCTCAGCAACACGTTGTCCAGAAACAGGAGTTTGTAACCTCCCAGTCTCTGGGAACGCGTTGCACAGACCTTTCTGCAAGGCCTCCCGAAGATGTTTCATCCTCTGCTCCCTCTGCGATGGCAAGATAAGGTCCGCAACCTTACCCTTGTAACGTGGATCAAGGAGGGTTGCCAGCCAGTATTGGTCCTTCTCCTTGATACCACGAATACGAGGATCCTTACGCAGGCTTTGCAGGATCAGGGAGGCCATGCAGCGTAGGTTTGCTGAGGCATTCGGTCCGGAGTCCTCTGGGTCACTAAGGACAACAACGTCCGCAGCCACCTCCTCCCAGCCACGTACAAGTCCATGTGTTCCTTGGGACTGATCCCTTAAAGACTGCTGCTGATGCTGAGTGCCAGGCTCCACCTCCATACTGACACAATCTTCCTCCTCCTCCTCCTCCTCCTCGTCCTCTTCCTGTGTGATCGGCGGGCACGCAGGAACACTGTCTGGATAAAGGGGGCCTTGAGAGCTAAGGAAGTCCTCCTCTTCCTGCCTCTGTTCTGCCTCAAGTGCCCTGTCCATTATTCCACGCAGCGTGTGCTCCAACAGGTGGACAAGGGGGACAGTGTCACTGATGCATGCACTGTCAGTGCTCACCATCCTCGTGGCCTCCTCGAATGGTGACAGGACAGTGCATGCATCCCTGATCATGGCCCACTGGCGTGGGGAAAAAAAACCAAGCTCCCCTGACCCTGTCCTGGTGCCATAGTCGCACAGGTACTCATTGATGGCCCTCTGCTGCGTGTGCAGCCGCTGCAGCATGGCCAACGTTGAGTTCCACCTGGTGGGCATGTCACAGATTAGGCGGTTCTTGGGCAGGTTAAACTCCTTTTGGAGGTCCGTCAGCCGAGCACTGGCATTATATGACCGGCGGAAATGCACACAGACTTTCCTGGCCTGCCTCAGGACATCCTGTAAGCCCGGGTACCTGCCCAAGAACCGCTGCACCACCAAGTTAAGGACGTGAGCCAAACAGGGCACATGGGTCATTTGTCCCTGTCGGAGGGCAGAGAGGAGGTTGGTGCCATTGTCGCAAACCACCATTCCTGCCTTAAGTTGGCGTGGCGTCAACCACCTCTGAACCTGCCCCTGCAGAGCTGACAGAACCTCTGCCCCAGTGTGGCTCCTGTCCCCCAAGCACACCAGCTCAAGCACCGCATGGCATCTTTTGGCCTGCGTACTTGCGTAGCCCCTTGAACGCCTACGGAGCACCGCTGGTTCCGAGGAAGAGGCCATGGAGGAAGAAGAGGAGGGGGTGGAGGAGAGAGGTGTGTCACAATCAGCATTTTGGAGGCGTGGTGGCGGAACAACCTCCAACACTACTGCACCTTGTCCTGCATCCTTCCCAGCTGCCAGCAGAGTCACCCAATGCGCCGTGAAACTTAGGTAACGTCCCTGTCCATGCCTGCTGGACCATGAGTCAGCAGTAATATGCACCTTACCGCTGACCGCCCTGTCCAGCGAGGCATGGACATTGCCTTCCACATGCCGGTAGAGAGCCGGAATCGCCTTCCGTGAGAAAAAGTGGCGTTTGGGTACCTGCCACTGAGGAACCGCACATTCCACAAACTCACGGAAGGGGGCAGAGTCTACCAACTGAAAAGGCAGCAGTTGAAGTGCTAGCAATTTTGCCAAGCTAGCATTCAACCGCTGGGCATGTGGATGGCTGGGAGCAAACTTCTTTCGGCGGTGCAGCAGCTGGGGCAGGGAAATTTGCCTGGTACAATCTGACGTCGGTGTACCAAAAGCAGATTGCCCACAAGTACTTGGCTGTGACACACCTAATTCTACACCTTCATTCCTCTCACTGCAGGTCTCAGAGAGGACTGAAGGTCTAGTGGGGTTGGAAATCTCAGCTGATGAGGAGCAAGGAGAGATCCTCTTTGTTCTTTGGTGTGGGTCTTTTAGATACGCTTGCCAACGAACTGCATGGCAGGTCAACATATGTCTGGTCAAGCATGTGGTACCCAAGCGGGAGATGTTTTGGACCCGCGAGATACGCTTGAGACATATGTTGCAAATAGCAGCGGTGCGATCTGATGCACTCGTCTCAAAAAAGGCCCACACCAAAGAACTTTTTGAATAACGCGCAGAGACTGCAGCGCTCTGCACATGTGGAGCTTTGGGGTGTGATGCAGTCAATGTGCTGCCCTTAGGCTGGCCCCTGGAGGGCATCCTGCCTCGTTGGTGATGTGCCGCCTCCTCCTCCTCCTCCTCCTCCTCCTCTCTCCTATCAGGCACCCACGTTGAGTCAGTGACCTCATCATCCCCTCCCTCCTCATCACTGGAGCAAACCTGGCAGTATGCTGCAGCAGGGGGAGCATGACTGCCAGATTGCTGTCCTTCTTGGGCACCCCCTCTGTCCGTGCTCATGTTACTGCCTTCATCGAGCTCAGTATCATCATCAGAGCCTTCCAAACGCTGGGCATCCTCCTGGAGCATGTACCCAACACTGTGGTCAAACAGTTCGAGGGAATCCTCATGAGGACATGGTGGAGCTAGGGAAGGAGTCACTGATGACATTGAGCTGAGGGAAGAGGCCGCTGCTTTTGCCAGACAAAGCACCCTGGGCATGGGTGAGAGAGGATGAGGAGGATGAGGACGACCAAGTCTTCCGCATGTTGCGGCTCAACACGGCCAGCTGCCGAAAAAAAGGCCAAGCGTGTCCCATGGCCACGTGCTGATGAGGATGCACCGTCTCCACGACCAGCACTAGACACAGAGCCTGCTTGCCCTCTCTTATTGGCTTGTGACTGTCTGCCTCTCCTTCTTGGCCTTCCAGACATACTAATGGCCTGTAGCTGCACTAAGCTGGGATAGAACACCTGTAATTTTCTTCAGGTAGCTTTATATACTGTAACCAGACAAGCCTGCCTGTCAGGAGGAAGATAACAGGAACGGATCTAGCTGAACACTGTGAGCAGGACGCACTGTACTAAATGTAAATAGTCTAGCTGCCTGACCGTGGTACTAATAGGATCAAATAGAACACCTGTAATTTTCTTCAGGTAGCTTTATATACTGTAACCAGACAAGCCTGCCTGTCAGTAGGAAGATAACAGGAACGGATCTAGCTGAACACTGTGAGCTGGACGCACTGCACTAAATGTAAATAGCAGGAACGGATCTAGCTGAACACTGTGAGCTGGACGCACTGCACTAAATGTAAATAGCAGGAACGGATCTAGCTGAACACTGTGAGCAGGACGCACTGCACTAAATGTAAATAGCAGGAACGGATCTAGCTGAACACTGTGAGCAGGACGCACTGCACTAAATGTAAATAGCAGGAACGGATCTAGCTGAACACTGTGAGCAGGACGCACTGCACTAAATGTAAATAACAGGAACGGATCTAGCTGAACACTGTGAGCAGGACGCACTGCACTAAATGTAAATAGTCTGGAAGATAACAGGAACGGATCTAGCTGAACACTGTGAGCAGGACGCACTGCACTAAATGTAAATAGTCTAGATAGAAGATAACAGGAACGGATCTAGCTAAACTGAATACAGTGTATATATATATATGCAACACCTGGGATGCATATATATACACAATACACTGTAAGTGCAGCTAACTGACTGACTGTTCTGCCTAATCTATCTAACTCAAATCAAATGACACTGTCTCTCTCTCTCTATCTCTCAGCACACCGGAACACACACTACACAGGGCCGCCGTGCAGGCGGCCTTATATAGTGTGGGGTGTGTACAAAATCCCCTGAGCCATAATTGGCCAAAGCCACCCTGGCTTTGGCCAATTACAGCTCTCTCTACTGACGGCGCTGTGATTGGCCAAGCATGCGGGTCATAGTGCATGCTTGGCCAATCATCAGCCAGCAATGCACTGCGATGCCGCAGTGAATTATGGGCCGTGACGCGCCACACGAATTTGGCGCGAACGGCCCATATCGTTCGCAATTCGACGGACGGTCGAACACGAAGCTCATCCCTAGTGGCAGGTGAGTGTATATAAGCTATATGGGCACATATTGTATGAATTCAATATTTTACATTTGAGGAAATATGGTGAATATATTAATTTAAGCGCTGTATATGCGTCTGTAAAACTGTTTAGAACAATGGCTTGAAGTTTAGAAAAATCTTAACCAATGATAAAGTATTGTTTTGTAATAACACATATATTACTGCATCAGTTTAATACTGCTTTGGGTACTAAACACAGAATTCTTACTACCAATTTTATCTAAACTGATCAGAACATAATCCTAACGTAATTTCAGATACAAAACACCTTCTCTCTGAAAAAAAAAAAATGCTTTTAAAAGAGACACCATTGTCATAACCGTCATAACACAACAAACAAAGCCAACAAATGATTCTGTGTAGCACAAGATTGAGTCCATAACGCTTCCACAACTTTATTATAAATATGAGGCCAGACATGTGTTTTACCTCTTAGTGGGGCCTAATTGTAGACTCAAGAATTAAGCCCCACTAGGGGGGCAAAATGTTTCAGTGGAAGACAGTCTGTGGAGTGTGTCTTATCTTGTTCTTAATAAAGTTCCTAGAAGCATTTTGGATTTGTAGAGTCTAGCCAGATAGTATTTATTTCTACTGGCCTATGGGAGCTGATGGGTCCCAGAATGAGGTTGCATCTACACCTGGTTCTGCAGGTGGGCAGGACAGTGGAGTGGCATAGGATGGAGATTTCTATGTAAATTATTCTGTGTTTAGGATTTAGGTCATACAATTTGCATATTAGCAGTCCTTTCATGTTCTGAATTGGAAGAAAAATCAATAGGCTATATTTAGAGCCCTAAACCAGTGTTTCTCAACTCCAGTCCTCAAGGCACCCCAACAGGTCATCTTTTCAGGATTCCCCTCAGATGAAACAGCTGTGGTAATTACTAAGGCAGTGAAACTGATTAAATCACCCGTGCAAAATAATGGGACACCTGAAAACATGACCTGTTGGGGCGCCTTGAGGTCTGGAGTTGAGAAACACTGCTCTAAACAACTCCACCGGTGCTTACGGAAAAAGGTTTTCATTTGTATGTTAAAGGCTGACTTGCAAAAACAGTTTATATGTTTAGAGGAAGATGTCTATCAGAAAGGTTGATGTGTCTTGTTCAAGCAGGCGTGTCCGGCATAAAACATAACCACAATGGTAATTGAATTTAATTGCAATAACAAGAAAGACTTTTCATTGTTTATACTATAAATAAAAAATGAAACAACCCATTTTTTTCCAGTGAACCAGAGAAGCATTCCTTGGAAAGAAAGTAAAGACAGAAGTCACTAAGAGCAAAAAACCATTCCAAAATTTTTGTATAGAAGGTTGAATTTCATAGCAGGAATATCAGCTTCTGCTACATGAGCTATCAATAGTGAAGGCAGAGATATATTTTGCGCACTTGTTTCAAATACCAACAGCAGGAAAGGGAGGAAGCCTTGTGTTAAAAGCAGTTGTTTCTGGAACCTGTCCAATACCTACATTTTATTTCTCTCCAAATTTTAGTAACTTTATATTCAACAGTTGTATTCAGTGGTGTAGTATATTAAAGTTTATCTATAGCCATTTTTTATAGTTTTATAGCTTTTTTTAGTTTTTGATAGCATGGCAACTGGCAAAGGATTAGAAATCCTGTATGGTTTTGCAGATATCTGGAGCTCTGTTAGAAATACTTTTTCTTCCCTTCCTGTCCCAGGGACAACCTTTCGTTTTCTTTTAAGTAGTCTTTATTTTGATTTTCACAAACATAAAAAACAAAAAGAGAAAGCCCTAACGGGTGCAAGATCGAGATTTACAAAAATACTTGAAATTGGTAACCAGAGCTTATTGGTACAGCTATCCTCAAATATATATATGTATATATACAGTATCTCACAAAAGTCTATATGTTTTATTATATCTTTTCATGTGACAACACTGAAGAAATGACACTTTGCTACAATGTAAAGTAGTGAGTGTACAGCTTGTATAACAGTGTAAATTTGCTGTCCCCTCAAAAGAACTCAACACACAGCCATTAATGTCTAAACCGCTGGCAACAACAGTGAGTACACCCCTAAGTGAAAATGTCCAAATTGGGCCCAATAAGCCATTTCCCTCCCCGATTTTATGTGACTCGTTTGAGTTACAAGGTCTCAGGTGTGAATGGGGAGCAGATGTGTTAAATTTGGTGTTATCGTTCTCACTCTCTCATTCTGGTCTCTGGAAGTTCAACATGGCACCTCATGGCGAAGAATTCTCTAAGGATCTGAAAAAAAGAATTGTTGCTGTACATAAAGATGAGACAAAAAAATGACAGGTCCGCTGATGGCACCTCTACCATATATGTTAATTGATACAGACCCGATGCCACTCACCCAGGTAAGGTGTTGCTGCCATAGCCAAGCAAACTGGACCAAAAGAAAAGATGGGGGAGACCTCAGATGAGAGAACCCCGAGAGGTAAATCAGCTACTCAGGCGGCAAAGGGCAATGCTGGAGTCTGATAAAAATGTACAAAAATGTATTCAAGGTAAAAAATAAAAACATTGCTCAAAATACTGAGAATCAAATTGTATCTACACTGGTTATGGTTTGTAAAGTTCCACACTACTGGAATGGAGTGAGGTACTTAGACAATGGACATACAGACATATAGAAACAACTAACTAAACAAATAACAACAAAAGGTCCGGACACCAAATTACCATACACACATAGGTCATCTGTGGTGGATACCGCCTGATGAGTGGAGCTCTAAAAGGAATTCACCAATGAGGGATCCTGTTAAGACGGTCTATGTGTGTGGCTGTCGGGGGTAAGGGAAAACAGTAAATATTGCAAGCCTGCTGTATACTTGATGAGAAGATATCTAGTACTGGAACTCCTACTGTTGAATCACAAGTTGTAGGTCAATGCATAGAGCCTCTAAGTTCATATACTTCAAAGCTGTATATACAGTGGTCAGGTGAAAATGCATAACGGTGACTTCTGTCACTCAAGTAAGTCCTGCAATAATTTAATGATGTTCTACATCTAGAGATGACAACCAAATAAATGTACCCAGGTTGCTGCTGGTATACGTACTGCCCACTAAGGCGCAATAGATCAATGGCCCCAAAATATGTGCATTGGATAGACTGTTGGTTCCTAAGAGGCACACAGTGTTGAGTCGCAAAATGGATGCCTGCACGTATTAAATTCTTCCAATTCACAATTTCATTGATTGCCAGAAGTAATTATGTATGCAACAGTCACACGTGGACATGTAGAAGTCAGTAGCTAGCAAAACACGGAAGTACTGACCGCAATAAAGCAGGGTCCCGTTTGATAGAAAAATTATATATCAAGTAAGCAAGCTAAAATATCAACTATTGCAGGAATGCATAAACATTTTGAAATAGGGCTTGAGGCAGAAAGGAGATCCTACATTACCAGGTCCTGTGGCCAATGATGTGGGTAAATTCTATTCTTACGGCCGCAATCATGGAGTCCACACTGTGTGTCTCAGGCCATCCATGGCCAAGTAGGGAGACATTGCAGCTTTGTAGCCGGCACAAGCGGTAGATTCATGCAGTAACCGCGGAGCATGACACGATAATTCCAGGCGGATTCGTAGGCTCTTTAGGCCACCAGGCAGGCTTCTGCTCCCCCAATGCCTGATGAATGGGGGATCATGTGAGCGGTGTCACATGATCGTGATGACATCAATGCATTTCGCAACAACGAGTGGCGTAACTTCGTAGCCCATCCAAGGCGAAGCTACGCCACTCGTTGTTGTGAAACGCGTTGGCGTCATCACGGTCATGTGACGCCACTCACGCGATCCCCCATTCATCAGGCATTGGGGGAGCAGAAGCCTGCTTATATGCATTCCTGCAAGAGTTGTTTTTTTTAGCTTGATTCATCATTTATCTATTAAACGGGACCCTGCTTCATTGCGGTCAGTACTTCCGTGTTTTGGTAGCTACTTTTGTTTTGGAAGCTACTGACTTCTACATGTCCATGTGTGACTGTTGCATACATAATTACTTCTGGCAATCAATGAAATTGTGAATTGGAAGAATTTCATATGTGCAGGCATCCATTTTGGAACTCAACACCGTGTGCCTCTTAGGAACCAACAGTCCATCCAATGCTCATATTTTGGGGCCAGTGATGTATTGCACCTTAGTGGGCAGTAGCTATATACAGCTCTGAAGTATATGAACTTAGAGGCTCTATGCATTGACTTACAACTTGTGATTACACACCAGGAGTTCCAGTACTAGATATCTTTTCATCAAGTATACAGCAGGCTTGCAATATTTACTGCTTTCCCTTACCCCCGGGGGCCATACACACATAGACCGTCTTAACAGGATCCCTCATTGGTGAATTCTTTTTAGAGCTCCACTCATCAGGCGGTATCCACCACAGACGACCTATGTGTGTATTGTAATTTGGTGTACCTTTTGTTGTTAATTGTTTAGTTAGTTGTTTCTATATGTCTGTATGTCCATTGCCTAAGTACCATACTCCATTCCAGTAGTGTGGAACTTTACATACCGCAACCAGCGTAGATACAATTTGATTATAAGTATTTTAAGCAATGTTATTATTCTTTACCTTAAATACATTTTTGTACATTTTTATCAGACTCTAGTATTACCCTTTGCCGCCTTAGTAGCCGCTTTATTTCTCGGGGTTCTCTCATCTGAGGTCTCCCCCATCTTTTCTTTTGGTCTACATAAAGATGGCCTAGGCTATAAAAAGATTGCCAAGACCCTGAAACTGAGCTGCAGGATGGTGGCCAAGACCATACAGTGGTTTAACAGGACTGGTTCCACTCAGAACAGGCCTTGCCATGGTCGACCAAAGAAGTTGAGTGCATGTGCTCAGCGTCATATCCAAAGGTTGAGAAATAGACGTATGAGTGCTGCCAGTATTGCTGCAGAGGTTGAAGGGGTGGGGGGTCAGCCTGTCAGTGCTCAGATCATACATTGCACACTGCATCAAATTGGTCTGCATGGCTGTCGTTCCAGAAGGAAGCCTCTTCTAAAGATGGTGCACAAGAAAGCCCGCAAACAGTTTGCTGAAGACAAGCAGACTAAGCACATGGATTACTGGAACCATGTCCTGTGGTCTGATGAGACCAAGATAAAATTATTTGGTTCAGATGGTGTCAAGCGTGTGTGGCGGCAACCAGGTGAGGAGTACAAATACAAGTGTGTCATGCCTACAGTCAAGCATGGCGGTGGGAGTGTCATGGTCTGGGGCAGCATGAGTGCTGCTGGCACTGGGGAGCTACAGTTCATTGAGGGAACCATGAATGCCAAAATGTACTGTGACATACTAAAGCAGAGCATGATCTCCTCCCTTCAGTGACTGGGCCACAGGGCAGTATTCCAACATGATAACCACCCCAAACAGACCTCCAAGACGACCACTGCCTTGCTAAAGGACCTGAGGGTAAAGGTAATGGACTGGCCAAGCATGTCTCCAGACCTAAACCCTATTGAGCATCTGTGGGGCATCCTGAAACTGAAGGTGGAGAAATGCAAGGTCTCTAATATCCACCAGCTCTGTGATGTTATCATGGAGGAGTGGAAGAGGACTCCAGTGGCAACCTGTGAAGCTCTGGTGAACTCCATGCCCAAGAGGGTTAAGGCAGTGCTGGAAAATATTGGTGGCCACACAAAATATTGACACTTTGGACCCAATTTGGACATTTTCACTTAGGGGTGTACTCACTTTTGTTGCCAGCGGTTTCGATATTATTGGCTGTGTGTTGAGTTATTTTGAGGGGACAACAAATTTTCACTGTTATACAAACTGTACACTCACTACTTTACATTGTAGCGAAGTGTCATTTCTTCAGTGTTGTCACATGAAAAGATATAATAAACTATTTACAAAAATGTGAGGGGTGTACGCACTTTTGTGAGATGCTGTACATATTACCAATCAAGAGCCATAAGCCCATTTGTAAAACCAGGAAATGAGGGAAAGCAAGGGCAAGGGTAGGTGGGGAAGTGGGGGAGGAGAAGGGGAGGGGGAGAGGGAGAAGTCGGGAGGAAATCAAGCATAAAAATAATAAGGAAACAAAAAATAAATACCAAAACAAAAAAAAGCCAGCACTATAACTGGGAGAATAAAAGATAATTTGGAAATATTCCATGGATCCAAGCAAGTCTGCCCCAATCTTTAACAGAACTAAGCTAAATCAGTTCCCCGACTATAGAGATGTAAAGGACTCAGAGGCCAATGGCCATAGAGTGTCAAGTCTGTAGTGTGAGGCCGGGTTGCTGAGAGGGCGACCCTTGCGGCTGAGTGCAGCACATCCCTGGATTTGGGTACAGGGAATGCGATGCACAGAGGTGCACGGGTTGCCAGGAATACTGCAAGCTGGCTGGTTGGCTGTAAGTATCTAGAGTGCGTTGTGGCAGCCGTGCGGAGAGAAGTCTTGAACGGTAACAGCAGGGTAAACCAGGAACAGGGTCCGCAGCCAGGCCAGGGGTCAGATACCAAAAGACAGTCTTCAGAGTATACAAGGCACAGGAACACAGGAGCTGTTTGATAATCCAGCAAACTGAAAGTGTCAGTGGCAGGTTTAAATAGGCCAGAGGGGTGTGCCTACAAGATCAGGGCATGCTCACTAGACTTGCCTGCCACCATGACGGTTACTGGCGGAATTGCCCACAAAATGGCCATTTCCCTGACATTGCCCCCCCCCCAAGGGGCAACCTCCGGATGCCCAACCGGGCCCATCTTTCGGGGTAACGAACTCGGAATCTCTGCAAAAGTCTAGGAGCATGTATATTGGCTGCAGGTTCCCAAGAACTTTCTTCTGCTGGGTAACCCTTCCACTTTATAAGAAATTGAATGATCCTACCTCTCCGGCGGCAGTCCGGCGCTGTGAAAGTACTGCTCCTGTAGCTACCTCTGAGGCATCGACCTCTAAAATATAGGGCAGGATCAGGGTGTCGAAGAATTGGTGCAGAAGTAAACAAACACTTCAGTTTCACAAAGGCAGATTGGGCTTCAGAGGACCACAGGAAGCGAACATGTAGGCGGGTTACTTGGGTTATGGGCGAGATGATGGAAGAAAAGTTCCTTATAAACCTTCTATAGAAGTTTGCAAACCCTACAAACCTTTGTACACCCTTCTTGTCTGACGGAGTTGGCCAGTCTAGGATTGCCTGCACTTTCTGTGGATCCATAGCTACACCACCGGTAGAGATGATGAGCCCTAGGAATTGTATGGATTTCTTTTCAAAGTCACACTTTTCTGCTTTCGCGTAAAGTCCGTGTTTTCTTAGTGTGAGTAATACTGTCTTTACCTGAGTCCGATGGAGCTCCAAGGTGGTTGAGAAGATAAGGATGTCATCCAGATAGATGATGACGAAGTAGTCAAGATATTCCCGGAAGATGTTGTTTATGAAGTGCTGGAAAGTAGCCGGGGCATTACAGAGCCCAAACGGCATCACCAAATACTCAAAGTGCCCGAACCTCGTTCTGAATGCCGTCTTTCACTCATCGCCCTCACGGATGCGAACGAGGTTGTAGGCACCCCGGAGGTCGAGTTTGGTGAACACTTGGGCTGAACGAAGTCTCTGGAAGAGTTCGGGGACCGGTGGGAGTGGATATCGGTTCTTTATGGTGATTTTATTTAATTCCCTATAGTCCACACATGGTCTTAGAGTCTTATCTTTTTTTTTGGACAAAGAAAATGCCGGCACCGGCAGGAGAAGAAGAAGGACGAATGAAGCCCTTTGCCAAATTTTCATCTATGTACTGTCGTAGTGTCCCCAATTCCACTTCAGAGAGGGTGAATATACGTCCAAATGGAACTTCGGCCCCTGGAAGCAGCTCGATAGGACAATCATATGGCCGATGTGGTGGTAGAACCTCTGCCTTTTTCTTATCAAAAACGTCAAAACGTATGAATTCCCGATGGCCATCGGGAGAGGTAATAAGGAGAGGAGAAGTCTCTTGAGTAACAAGGCCGGAGTTAGGTAGGGTGCCATCTGCTAAACGGACTTCCAGACCCCGTTTCTTGTGGAGGAGGGGCAACCTAAGGTTCCTTGCCAGGTTCAAGTGCATGAAGCAACTGCATGCTCCAGAGTCGATTATAGCCTGGAGCCGGATCTCTTCTTCTCCCAACTGCAGTGAAATGGGAAGAACGAGTTGTGAGGGAGAAGTCCCAGAAACCTGGAAATATGCTGCAGAGTAGGTAGGTGGCTTCTTGAACTTCCTGGGACAGTCGCATAGAAAATGTCCATTTCCTCCACAATAGAGGCAAAGATTGGCTAGGATACGACGACGTCTTTCATCAGGAGTTAGTGCGGAACGTAACAGGCCAATCTGCTTGTGAACTGATCCAAAGGTGGGTGTACTGGCGGGTCTGCAGGTTCGTGATCGTTTGGACTGTCTCTCCCGCAAACGTCGATCCAGTTGGATGGATAATTGGATGAGACCCTCGAGTGTAGTGGGAATCTCGATCCTGGCCAACTCGTCCTTGAGGGATTCGGAGAGTCCTAGACGGAACTGGTGTAGTAAAGGTGCCTCATTCCAGGCTGTGTCTGCGGACCACCGCCGGAAGTCCAGGGTATAGTCCTCTACTGGTCGCCTACCCTGCTGCAGAGAGTGCAGAGCGGCTTCAGCAGTGGCAGTACGCTGGGGATCCTCGTAAAGCTGTGCCATAGCTGCCAGGAATGCATCCACCGTGCAAATGACTGGACTCTTTTGTTCCCATAAGTTATGGGCCCAGGCCTGAGGTTCATCGGACAGCAAAGAGATGAGGAACCCGACTTTAACAGTCTCTAAAGCAAAAGTCCGGGGTTGCAGGGCTAGGTACAATAGACAGGCAGTCTTGAATGATCTGAACTTTTTCCGGTCTCCGAAGAATCGCTGTGTTGCAACTTATCCGTTAGTTGCAGAAAACCTTCCTGTAATTTCTGAACTGCTTGGGTCAGAGTGATGGCTTGTTGGCACAAAGTCTCTAATGGGGACGCACCTCCGCCGGCCTCAGTCATGGCTGGATTATACTGTCAAGTCTGTAGTGTGAGGCCGGGTTGCTGAGAGGGCGCCCCTTGCGGCTGAGTGCAGCAGGTCCCTGGATTTGGGTACAGGGAATGCGATGCACAGAGGTGCACGGGTTGCCAGGAATACTGCAAGCTGGCTGGTTGTAGAGTAGCTAGAGTGCGTTGTGGCAGCCGTGCGGAGAGAAGTCTTGAACGGTAACAGCAGGGTAAACCAGGAACAGGGTCCGCAGCCAGGCCAGGGGTCAGATACCAAAAGACAGTCCGAGAGAGGTACAGGAACAAGCCGGGTCATACACAGAGGGCAGAAGATCGGAGAGTAGTCAGCCAAGCCGGGGTCAGAGCGAGGAGATAAACAGGAACACAGGTCAAACCAGGCAGAGGTCAAGCAGGGGTCTTCAGAGTATACAAGGCACAGGAACACAGGAGCTGTTTGGTAATCCAGCAAACTGCAAGTGTCAGTGGCAGGTTTAAATAGGCCAGAGGGGTGTGCCTACAAGATCAGGGTGTGCTCACTAGACTCGCCTGCCACCATGACGGTTACTGGCGGAATTGCCCACAACACGGCCATTTCCCTGACATAGAGGCACTGGAAGTGTAATGTATCCAAGTGGCCCAAATCCCATAGAACTAGGGACAACCTTATCACTAGACTTGAAGGGAAGGAAACTCTCCAACAGCAACGTTATTCATAAACGAAGCTCCTATCTCTTCCTCTCCCCCCACCCTTCGACTCTTTTACCCAACTAATCATCTAGTTGAAAAACATCCAAACATAAACTCCTTTTTTCCAAACTAAATCTGAAATCGTGTGAAGCACCAGGTCTCAAGTTTTCTGTCTTCTTCCCTGCAAAGAAAGAAGGTCCTTCTTCAGGTACCCATGTCACTGCCTGGTTGACATGGACAATTTCAGTTAGCTGTCTAGCAGTGGACTACTTTCAGGATCCAGGAGATGGCAGAGACGTGATGAAGAGGTTACTGGTGGTCATGGGCACAGCGCCGCATTCACCGATGTCACTCTTGAAAGTGGCACGTGTGAAGGACATGGACAGTGCTGTTAGCTGAATCCAAAAAAAACTTCACAAGGTCTATGCTGAATGAATGAGAGGGGGTAGGAGGGGCCCAGAGATGGACTCTAAGCAAAAATCTTCTTCTTTACTTCTGTAGTAAACTAACCCAAATATATCTAAAACTTTCATCACAGCAGTTGTTGATCTTGTGGTTGAATGATTCAGAGAGTCTACAAATCTGTTTGTAATACAGCACCAGAAAAACAAACCTGATGCAAAAATGCTTAAAAATATATCTACATAATTATACTATACTTTTAATCCCCTAAAATGTTTCTAGCTGAGAAAAGCGTTGAGCTACCCCCAGTCCACTAAATTATCAGCACCTGTTATGGAAATGTACATTTTTATGTAACATCTTTTGTACTTAAAGTGGACCTGAATTTAAAAGGTGAAGATTTGTCATGATATAGAGAACATTTAGAAATAGTACTTGTCCCTTAACTGTATCCTACAATATTCACCCTTTGTCTTTAATTTCTCCTGTAAGATAGCAGTGTCTTCCTGGTATGTGAAGATGCCTGGACAGAATCCTAGTTGTATATCTGTATTGTAAGATCCAAGGCTTCTGACTGCAAGTCTCAAAAGAATTGAAGTGAGCAGTGGCGACCCGTCCATTGGGGGCGCAGGGGCGCCGCCCCTCCTAATCCATGCGCCCGACCCCTAATCTCCATGCAGGGCACGTGATTAGAGCCAGAGGCTCTAATTGGCTTCAAAAAGGGTGGACCAAGGCCCACTCCTGGCCAATCGGGTCTCAGGGTTGCCTCCTGTTCGGTCGGGAGGAGAAGCAATGGCCTCGGCAGCAACAGCCTCTTCCAGGAGCCCTACTCCAGATTCAGCAGTGTACCAACACCCCCACCTCGTTCTCCTCCGCACACCTCTACCGCAGCATAAGGTAAGGCCATGGATCGCACCAGTGGGTGTAGTGCGAGTGGATCGCCACCTACTGAGCGCCAGAGATGGGGTAGTGCGAGTGGATTGTCATTTTTATGATTGATCGAGTGCCGGGGGTGGTAGTGTGAGTGAGGTGACAAGGTTTGTTAGCCACCCCCCCCCCCCAAAAAAAATTGACCACCAGCCACCAAATTTGGTGCTGCTTGGTATTTAATGAGAGTAAGAACAGCTGTAGGGATACCGCTTTTTTGTTGGGAACAACAAGTTCCTCTTTAAGAATGATTCAACTGATAGTATATTGCTTTAGCTGGTCAGTGGTAGTCAAAGCAAACGGAGGTTTAAGGGATGTATAGTCCAATGAATTTCATAAAATTTTTATGTTGGATAATTAGATGTGTTTTCAGAGCTCTCTTGATATTCAATAAAAACGATATTCTTTATACAACTGGTTATATTGTTAAAGTTGTTTTTCCCAATCTGTAAAAAATCTTTGTACATTTGTACTGTGGCTAACCACCAATTTAATGTATTCTAAACTAAAATCCCCAAAACATGCACTATATAATTACATTCCTTTATTATAATGTTCTTAGCTTACATAGCACAGTTTCATAGGTCTAATTATTTACCAGTGAATTTTTGTGAGTCATCCTCTGGCTAACACAACAATTTATATGTAAGTATCAAGCACATGGTGATCGGTCCGATTCAGAGGTGACAACACCCAGGTGTTTAGCTGCCTCGTCTCCTTGGTATGATCAATGATCCCAGTGCTGTGAGCATCATCGTTAGGGATGAGCTGCACACGGTTCGCAGCAGAACATGCGAACGGGCAAAAATTTTGTTCAAATACGCGAACACCTTTATAGTCTATAGCAGTGTTTCTCAACTCCAGTCCTCAAGGCGCCCCAACAGGTCATGTTTTCAGGATTTCCCTCAGATGAAACAGCTGTGGTAATTACTAAGGCAGTGAAACTGATCAAATCACCTGTGCAAAATAATGGAAATCCTGAAAATATGACCTGTTGGGGCGCCTTGAGGACTGGAGTTGAGAAACCCTGGTCTATAGGATGCGAACGTGAAAAATAAAAAGTGCTCATTTTAAAGGCTTATATGCAAGTTATTGTCATAAAAAGTGTTTGGGGACCCGGATGTATCAATGCAAAAAAAAGTTTTAAAAACTGACGTTTTTTCGGGAGCAGTGATTTTATTAATGCTTAAAGTGAAACCATAAAAATGAAATTTAAATATCGTGCCTGGGGGTGTCCTTAGTATGCCTGTAAAGTAGCGCATCTTTCTCATGTTCATAACAGTGCCACAGCAAACCGACATTTCTAAAGGAAAAAAGTAATTTAAAACTGCTTGCGTCTGTAATGTATTGTCGGATCCCGGCAATATAGAAAAAAATACCAAAAAAAATGGCGTGGATGTCCCCTCAAAAATCCATACCAGGCCCTTCAGGTCTTGTATGGATATTAAAGAGAACCCTGCACCCAAATTTTAAAAAAATGGCATAGGGGGCCCCCAGGCACTATATTCTCTGAACAGCAGTATATATAATATACGGCCTCCCCTATATACTCTGCAGAAAATTGGGCCTTAGGTGTTGGTGGTACCAGAACACTGTAAGCCCTCACAGTTATTCTTGTTGGGCGCAGGAACGGGCCCTGCTGTGAAATATTATATCAAGAGTTTTAATTACATGCCCCTGTTAAACAGGGGCAGAAAAATTGGGCCTTGGGTGGTGGTGGTGCCACAACACTGTAACCCCTCACAGATACTCAGGTTGGGCGCAGGAACGGGCCCTGCTATAAAAAATATGTCAAAACACTGTAACCCCTCACAGATACTCTTGATATTAAATAAAAACGATATTCTTTATACAACTGGTTATATTGCTAAAGTTGTTTTTCCCAATCTGTAAAAAATCTTTGTACATTTGTACTGTGGCTAACCACCAATTTAATGTATTCTAAACTAAAATCCCCAAAACATGCACTATATAATTACATTCCTTTATTATAATCTTCTTAGCTTACATAGCACAGTTTCGTAGGTCTAATTATTTACCAGTGAATCTTTATGAGTCATCTTCTGGATAACACAACAATTTATATGTAAGTATCAAGCACATGGTGATCTGTCTGATTCAGAGTTGACAACACCCAGGTGTTTAGCTGCCTCGTCTCCTTAGTATGATCAATGATCCCAGTGCTGTGAACATCATCATTAAGGATGAGCTGAACAAGGTTTGCAGCAGAACATGCGAACAGGCAAAAAATGTATTCAAACACGCGAACACCTTGGGTGGTGGTGGTACCACAACACTGTAACCCCTCACAGATAACCGTATTGGGCGCAGGAATGGGCCCTGCTGTGAAAGATAACTGCCAGTTTCTTGTCCTTCTGTGGCACCCCCTCTCTCTAGGCTCACGTTACTCCCTTCCTCAACCTGGAAACCAACATCAGAGCCTTCAAATCGCTGTGCATCCTCCAGCAGCATATAACCGACACTGTGGTTGAATAATTCTGGGAACTCCTCTGTGCATGATGGTAGGGCTATGGAAGGAGTGACTGTGGACAAGGAGCCAGTGGAAAAGGCTGCTTCGGCAGCTGCGTTGGAAGGCAAACTACTCTGAGCCTGGGTGACAGAGGATGAGGATGAGGGCGGCTTGGTTATGCACTCCACCAACTCTTCTGCATGTTGTGGCTCAATAACATGGCCAGAAGCAGAAAAAAAGGACAAGCGTGCCCCATGGCCACCTGCAGAGGATGCACCATATCCACGCCCAGCATTGTTGACTGTAGACACAGAGGCTGCTTGCCCTCTTTTAGTGGACTGTGAGCGTCTGCCTCTCCTTGGTGGTCCTCTGGACATGATGTATTTTTTGTTTTGTAACACCACACTACACTGTATGAGATACTGTGTACACCGCCTGAAGTATATTAGAAAGTGTACAATGGCTGCACTGTATTGTATACTGTGTACACCACCAGCAGTGTAGTAGAAACTATACACACTGTATTAGATACTGTGTACACCACCAGAAGTGTATTAGAAACTGTACACCATGGAATGCACTGTAGATATAGGCTACACTGGATATATATATATATATATATACATGTATTAATACACTGCCTGCACTGACTGAATATAGAGTAAACACTGAATATATAGTCTATGCTAAATGCAGAGTATATATATATATATATATATATATATACACTAGACTGACTGTGTATTTATATATATATATATATATATATATATATATATATATATATATATATATATATATATATACACAACACTACACGCAGCCGCTCTGTAAGCAACCTTATATAGTGTGGGGCGTGGACTTAGTCCCCCTGAGCCATGATTGCCCAAAGGCACCCTGCCTTTGGCCAATTATGGCTCTCTCAGCAGAGCGTGCTGTGATTGGCCAAAGCATGGCCAAAGCATGCAGGTCAGGTGCATGCTTTGGCCAATCATCATACAGCAATGCACTGCGATCTGCTGCCTGGCTTGGTATAGAGCTGAATGAGGGGAAGATGGCCCCACCCATCTCCATACCACTGCAGGGGGAAGGGACGTCAAAACGTCACTTCTGCCCATATCTCTTAAAGGGACATTTAAAAAAATGTTAAATTACATTCAATTTTTTTTAATTGCATTTTAGTGTAAATATGAGATCTGAGGTCTTTTAAACCCCCAGATCTCATATTAAAGAGGTCCTGTCATGCTTTTTTTCTTTAATTAAATAAGAATTTTTTTTTTTTAAAGTGCCCCGTCCCGCCAAGTTTGCGTGCAAAAGCGAACGCACACGTGAGCAGCGCCCGCATATAAAAACGGTGTTCAAACCTCCTCTGTAACTAAAAACATGCAACCTGTAGAATTTTTCAAACGTCGCCTATGAAGATTTTTAAGGGTAAAAGTTTGTCGCCATTCCACAAGCAGGTACAATTTTGAAGCCTGACATGCCAGGTATCAATTTACTCAGCGTAACATTATCTTTTACAATATAAAAAAAAAATTGGGCTAACTTTACTGTTGTGTTATTTTTTTATTTAAAAAAGTGTATCTTTTCCAAAAAAAGTGCGCTTATAAGACCGCTGCGCAAATATGGTGTGACAGAAAGTATTGCAATGACCGTCATTTTATTCTCTAGGGTGTTAGAAAGGTTTTTTATCTTAATGCAGAGAATACATTCAAGGTAAAAACCTTAAACTTTTAGAACCACTTTAACATTTTTTAAAATTTTCCCTCACTTTCAGTGACAATAGTGACGAGTACTAATATGGAGGGTGACTCTTCCCTACTTGATTCAAAACTTTAGAAAAATAGGACAGAGGAGTCTGAGTCTGGTACTTTATATACAGCTGGGAGTGAGCCGCATTGGAGTGAAGGTCCGTTATGATGCTGACTACTGTAGCTACCACCTCAACCCCCTTCCCTATGAAGTACTCAGGTTCCCTTAAAACTTTGTGTGGCAATATGGTGTGACATGGCTTTGTTTCATTCAGTTCGGCCTGATAATTTATCGGATAATACACTGACATTCACATCAAGGACGTACCAAAATCAGTTCCCGGGTTAGCAGATTCTAACAGCTCCTGACCTTCTTGACCCCAGTTAAAGATGTAACAATTTCCATAATCTTGGTGGAAAATATGGGTGAAATTCCTGAAAAAGAGGGCATGGAATGAAATTGTCTTTTTATATTTCTATTTTCTATTTCAGTTTTTAAACACTTTTTCCTTTTGTTCCCTATACACATCTTGAGTTTTGTTGTCTTATTGGGTTTAGATGAGCTTTAAACTGCTGCAGTAAAAACAATGAAGGTTTCAGCAGAAAAGCATACAATACGTAACATTCAAAGTAGTGTGGGTGTATTCTACCATCAAAGTAAATAAGTCATATTTACATTTTTTAAAAGGATTCTAAAGTGGTAATAAAAATCTAGTGAAAGCCAGTTTTAGCTATGCATTCAGTCTAAGAATTTTTATTGCCCTTTCAGTCACACTGGGTAAGTTGTAGGTTTCCAGAAAAAAAAAAACACTTCAACAGCACCTTTTTTAGCTTGCTTTCAGAATTTAAAAGAGAACCTGTTACCACATATAATGTGGCAATGTCTGTACTTGGCCCATCAACACACCTTTTTCTTGATAAAACTACTTTTGTGCACCCTGGAAACCCACAAGTCCATATGGTTGGCACATGTAAATCTCAACTTTCAGCCATAAATAAGGGTTTGGAAACCTCTCTGCACCCTGCAATTCATAGGGGGCTAAAGCTCACTAAAGGTTATTCTGAGGGGCAGAGAGGCACATACTTTGAATATATTTACATTTATACGTAGATTCATAAAGACTGCTGTTTTTTGTTTTTTTTTCGAAATTGCTTCTGCTTTAGTTAAGTCTTTAGGGGGAAAAAAAGGTGATAATTTAAAACTTTATCAAATGCTCCAAAAGGCTTTTGCTTTTGTCAGAACTTTAAGGTTCTGCTAGAACTTATTGTTTCTAAACAGCTGAAAGATAAAACATTGCCTCACCTCATCTAAATGGTATGGAGTTTTGTCATTTAGGCAAATGAAAAGTGGTGGTTGGCTGATTAGGGAAGGGAGGGATAGATCAGGAGCATACTATAGGTCCAAGTAAAAAAAATAAACAGAGAAGAGGTTCTCTACAACACTTTGTCTACTTTATAATTCTCCCAATAGAAATTTTGAAACACATCTCTGGAAGCAGTTTCGTACCTGTAACTACACGGTTGTCCTCCAAACATGCAGGTGAGAATCATGTCCTCTGCCTGGTACCCCATTTTAACCTTTTCATCTTCTGGTATTTTGGAAAATATGTTGGAAAACTGAAGTAGGTACCAATCTTTAATAGCTTGGACACCGCTTGTAAAATTACGATAGCTGCACTGCGTCCCATTGTTGGTGCACTGTAGGAAAAAAGTCAAAAGGGGGAAATACTATATGAGAGACACAGACTTAGATTTTAGAGATAAAAGTAAACACTACTGTCCTTATAAGCTTTTGAAGAAGACCTCTGAACAAAGTTGGCCATAGATGGATCCCCTCTAAACCAGCTGAATTTCGATCAGTGTGTGGCCATTCCTGTTCAACAGAAGTTAATCATTAGATCAACTTCTGTCAAATGGACAAGCCACTGTCAGAATACAATGTCCCGACGGCCCAAAAACCTACCAGCACAGGTTTGGAGGAGCTCCATATTGAAAGAAGAATAGAAGATCTCACAGGAGAAAAGTAGGGACATTACAAGGCAGAGGCAATGCCTAATGGTGTTGAGAGATGAGCTTGGGTTTGGTCTGAACTCAGAAGGCTGCTGTTAGTGCCAGCCCTATTCCCCACCTGCACATACACAAAAGAGGCAGGGATGCTCATGATTTCATTGATCTAACATGGCCTTATTAGGTCAATATCATTAATTGAGTACCGTGAGGCCATGTTAGGTTAATAATGTCACATTTGTGTAAGTGCGGATCCGGGTGGGGAATACCCTGCCTGTAGCTGATTGGCCTGACAATCACAGCTTACTTCTGGGTTCAGCCGAATTTGGTTTCAGACCAAATCCAAGGTCATCACTAATGGTAGCAATACATACTGTGCATAAACAATGTCTAACTACAAAGATATACAATACAGTTTATTGCAACAAACTGCACAACCCTGTGATGTGACCTGCAATCCTATTGTGAAAAGTCACTCTGTATAAAAGTGACTTTACAATTTCTGGCTGCTGTTCTGATTGCTTGAGAGTGGCTGTACTTTGCCTTTATGGGATCTATTGCTATGGATTACATGGCTGTGGATAGACTAGTACCATGTGCCTGGAGGTTGAGTCACCTGCTATTCTAGACCTCTTAGCTAGGAAATAGGAGAGAGAACATTTAAAGGCCTTATACTGTGTAATGACAAGATGCATTGATCTCACCAACTGATTGATCCACCCCTCACAAAGTTTCTACAAACAACTGATACACAGCCTAAAAATGTTCATAATGACATAATCCTCTTAAAAAGTGCTTTCATCATTCTTGTAAAAAAAACAGGTTGAATTATGACTTGGTGGAGTTATGGTTGTAACTGAGACTCCACCAAGCACTCCAGGAAGCACCATCTTCTACCTTACTAATACAGTTATCTTTTTCTGAAGTGTCCCTATAAACTCAAAGAAAGACAAAAAATATTTACTGATTTGCATTGTACTTACTCTTCTTACAGTCAGGGTACCTAAATACATACCAGATGACTCAAAAATAACTTACAGTTATTTTCATTAGAAAGCAGCCACTGCCTAGCCACAGAGTAGAAAAGCCTGACCTCTGTCTACTTGCTGTAGAGAAAGAACCTTGCTCTATGTAGAGAAGCAGTGGTCTCTTTGCAAAGATCTAACACACTCCCTGCTGAGTCAGACCTATAGCTCTCCAATGACTAAAGATTGTGTTCTCTCCTCATTTGAGAGTTCTAATTCTGAATTAGTGGGTGGCATGTTGGATCTCTGCAGAGAGGCCAATGCTTCCATACAGAGAACAAGGACCCTTCTCTACAGCATGCTGGCAGGGGATAGCATTTTTTTACATAGGCTGTGGTTACTTTCTAATTAGAGGGGATTGTAGGATTTTGCACTGCTTTCGGCTAGAGGCAGTGCTCCATTACATTAGTGTTGCCCTCTGAAGAGCCATTCATGGTAGATTGCTTTAAAGGGGCATTTGACAACTGGGCTGCATTATGTCACTTCCTCACTGCCTGTTTTAACCCCTAAAATCCTTCACCGCCATTCTGCAACTGCAGGAAGTTGCAGGACAGCCATTTTCACTTGTCCAGCCACCTTTGCAGCTAAAGGAATTGCAATAAAAATGTGGGTCAATGCCTGCTTTTAAGCCCCCTCACCAACTGAAAGTGTATTGTCCAATCAGAGAATGCTTTGCATTCAGAAAATGAAAAGCATTCTTTGAATGGCACCCATGCTGAGAGGCTAACCTCTTGTGTTCAGAATTCATCAGGCCAGCCACTCAGCACAGGACCCAGAAATGAATGAATGAATGAATGAATGACTTGTATAGCGCTGCAAATGCGAACTGAATTGCCTCAAGGCGCTTGGTCCATCCTGTGGGTCCAGCTTGCTAGAAGAGGTAGGTCTTGAGTTTCTTCCTGAAGGCCTGATGGTTTTCTTCCAGAAACAAATGGATGCCACTAGAGTAGCCCATGTCTTCTTCCATGATTTACAGCTTCCAGGGCCAGGTATGGTATATACATAGTTACGTTGGTCCAAGATGGGTGTCATGACCTTGCAGCAATGCATTCATGACCTGTCTGTCTCTTACCTGGTCTGTGTATCAGCCTTGAGGCTTGTACTCTCACACCTGCATGCTTAAGTAATCTTCCCTCTGTGTGGCTCCACCCTAGCCTCAACAGGAACCACTATTTAACACTGTATTCTCCAAGCCTGCCTTGCCGTGCAATATTGTGTGTTGGGCTTCCTGTTTGCCGTGTGCTCTAAGTTTGTCTCTGTCTCTGTTACCGATCTTGGCGTGTTCCCGACTATTCCTGTCTGCTTGTGACCCTGACCTTTGGCGCGTTCTCGACTATCTCTGTTTGCCTGTGATCCTGACTTTTGGCGTGTTCTCTGTTATCCTTTAACCTTGTCTGCTAGTCGCCCCGACATTTGGCTACCTCCTTACTATTCCTTGCTGTCCTGGGCTGTTGTTTCCTCTCCATCCTCCTGTAGCCTACCGTGAGCTGGGAGACCCTGGGGGCCGCGACCTGGAGCCAGTTGCAGCCCAGTCCATCCTCACCACTAGAGGGTCTGGTGAACACCAACTGGCTCTTAGACTCCGCGCCCTGGGGAATCTATGCTCTAACTCACTGTGGGATCCGTGTTGGTGCTCCAGGGGACCTGCCTTCCTGAACCACCCCGAGTTCCATCTGCAGCAGTCAGCCTTAGGGTCCACTATCATAGCGGTGCACTCCTGACCCCAACGGGGTGCATCTGTCACCTGGATACAGGTGACCTGACAATGGGCCAACGGAACTATGTAAAATATACCATACTATTTTTAACCTTGTAGTTTTTTTTTCTTTTTTTTAATACCTACTTTGATAGTTAGATTTAGTTAAAATAATTAGCTGAATCTGTTTTTATATCAGCCTCTATAATCCCCTGCAAAGCAGAACTCTGGAGGAGGGAGAGGCAGCATTAGGAGCAGTGTTGCCAACCGCCAGTATTTTTACTGGCAGCCAGTAAAAAATGGGCACTTTTGTCCTGCCAGTAAATGCCAGTGAAAGAAAAACATTGCCAGTAAAAAATATGGCTGTGACGCTTGGCTGAAACCATCCGAGTGCTTGCTATAGTGTGTTCAGACTGTGCCGGCAGTGTGTCATGTGAAGTCATGATGCAAGGAACGGAGCAACCGGAGCCTCATGTGCAGGTCTGCAGAACAGGAGGAAGGCAAGCCGTGAGTTTACTGAAGGGACCACCTGGCATGGAGAGAGAGGGTCACTGTGACTCTCCATGCCAGGAGAGGACGTGTCATGTTGGTGAGGCGCCATCATCATCTGTGCTGCTGCACACTGCTGTCAGTGTCACTGTGAGAGTCAATTTCATTTGTGTGCGCCGCCCATTCTAATTTCTTTCCCTCTCAATTCCTGTCCCTGTGCTACTTATTTACTATATCGAAAATAAAATGAGATATGTTTTTGCCTTAATATCTACCTTAAATCACTTTGCTAATTTCATATTGTACTTGTTTGTAGCCTAAACACTGAAATTTGCACTTAAAACTGTCAAGCCTGTCCTTCCACTTTAACCAAACTGACAAGATCAACAAGAGCAGTTGTGCCAACGGGCGTTTTATAATACCAAGTAGCAAAAACTTTTAATGTTTGCAGTTTGCAGCTAAATACAAGCCAGTTCTGAACCGGTTACAACTCCTTGTATGAGCAGTTTGTCTCAGTTTGTCTCATAAAATTACATTGTGATGGCTCGTACCATTTCACAGAACTGGCGCTGAAGTGGAAGGCAAATATCAGAAGGCTTAAGGGATTAGAGAAGACTTTGTTAAACCTGGCAGGAGCTCTAAATGTAAATGAGATGTATTAGTAGGGAAGGACAAAACAGAGTTTTATGCTGTCTAGAAGACAGATTAAAACATAATGAAACCCGAGAAGTGGGTACATTTAGAAATTGTTGCATTTTTTTATACTGCCAGTGGCGGCTGGTGGTATATATTTTTTTTGGGAGGGGCGTCAAACAATCCACCCATAGCCACCCCCCTGTCCGGTCGGTCACGTCACAGGCCCCCCCCCTCTCGGGTCGGTTGGTCGGTCACCAACCCCGCACTTGCCCCCTTTAGGTGGCGGGCAGCACTTCCTTCGGGCGCTTGGAAAAGGCTTCACCTCCTGGTGCTTTACAGTGTCTTCCCTGCGTCTTCTCCCTCCTCCTTCGCAGCCAATAGGATCTCTTCTACTCTCGGCCAATCAGGTGACGGGTCTCAGGATCCGCTTCCTGATTGGCCAGGCGGAGAATCAGGAAGACAATAGCGAATATTAATCTGCTATTGTCACACAACTGGGTAGGCTCGCCCACCCTTTTTTGAAGCCCATTAGAGCCCCTGGCTCTAATCACATGCTTCTAGAAAAATTTTTTTTTAAAAACCCCATTAGAATCCATGCGTTCGGCGCCCCGCATGTAGATTAGGGGGCCAGACACATGGATTGGCCATCACTGCTGCCAAATATATTGAAAAGACTGTACCATGATGTGATCCATTTATGTACCGCAGTACCGTGCAATGGTACCCCAACTAGAACAGTAGTGAACAACAACACCACACTGCAGCTCAGCATGTTGCAGTCCATTGGCAGCTTACTCAAAATGAATGGACTGCCTTAAGGCATCAAACATTAATGCACAAGACTAAGTACTTTAATGCACTTTAAAGAGAAATGACAGTATACATTCTGTAAGAAATTTTTTTTGCTTATTAACCGCTTGCCGACCAGCAGCCGCCGTCATTGCGGCAGGTCGGCACAATCCCGCAAATCGTCATAGCTATACGTTGGCTCGCGGGATCGGGATAGCAGGTGCACGAACACGCCAACTGCACTGCGGGGGTGCCGATGCTCGTGGCCGATGGTCACGATGACCGCCAGCCACAAGCGATCGCGAGCACCACTAGGGACAGAACACAGAAGTGTGTGTGTGTAAACACACAAATCCCTGTTCTGTTCTGAGAGGAGTGACAGATCCTGTGTTCCTATTAGCTAGGAACCACGATCCATCACTTCCACTAGTCATTCCCCTCCCCCTTCAGTTAGAATCACCTCCCAGGGAACACAATTAACCCCTTGATCGCCCCCTAGTGTTAACCCCTTCACTGCCAGTGGCATTTTTATAGCATTGATCGCTGTATAAATGCCAATGGTCCCGAAAATGTGTCACAATTGTCCGATGTGTCCGCCATAATGTCACAGTCACGATAAAAATCGCAGATCGCCGCCATTACTAGTAAAAAAAAAAAATAATAATAAAAATGCTATAAATCTATCCCCTATTTTGTAGACGCTATAACTTTTGCAAACCAATCAATATACGCTTATTGCAATTTTTTTTACCAAAAATATGTAGAAGAATACCTAAGGGCCTAAACTGAGAAAAAATTTGCTTTAAAAAAAAAATGGGGATATTTATTATAGCAAAAAGTACAAAATATTGTGTTTTTTTCAAAATTGTCGCTCTTTTTTTGTTTATAGCTCAAAAAATAAAAACCGCAGAGGCGATCAATTACCACCAAAAGAAAGCTTTATTTGTGGAAAAAAAGGACGTCAATTTTGTTTGGGTGCAGTGTCGCACGACCACGCAATTGTCAGTTAAATCGATGCAGTGCCGAATCGCAAAAAATGGCCTGGTCATTCAGCAGCCAATCCTTCCGGGCTGAAATGGTTAATCAAATAGTTACCCTAAAGTATGGTCTGGTATGACTATTTTAAATATTGTATCTCAAAAATGTATTTGTAAGTGCTGGTGCACACTAGTGCGGCTTCTGATGCGTCTTGAACAAATAAAAGCAATCCCATCAATACGATTCAACATGGTGCCACTTTGGAAAAGGTTCCAGCGCTACTTTGGTGCAATTTACAGTGCGATTTGGCCTCACTGAATATGCAAAGTTCTGCATCAAAGGCACACTACATAATCGCACTGAAAATCGCATTAAAATCACATTGCAGCAGTATGAACCCAGCATTCTTTCTAGCATTTCACTGTATCCCAGGGAATGGGATCTGTGCTTCTGTATTTCAGAGAAAGCATCTATTGTTCAAAGGAACCTGTTTGGGTGTAAACATCTCAGCTGCCATTGCTGACTCATATTTGTAGGTGCATGGCTTCCATCCCTAGGTATGATTCACAACTGAGTCATTGACATGGAACATGAATGCAACTGGTAAAATGTTGGAAAAATTATATGTCTGTTCTTGTATCAGGTCAGTAATCCACTAGGCTAAAAAGAAGGCTAAAGATGACAACCCTGGATTTTGCACCTTGTACTTTTGCACTTCCCTTTAAAGACTTTTGAGATAAACTCAGTTCCTTGTCTATCCATCCATAGATTTGCAGACGGAGAGAGAAGTTAAGTGGAATTGTGCAGCGGTATTAGGCAAGAAACAGAGCCTACATAATTAGGCCCTCGTTCACACCATTGCATGACAGTTCAAAATCGCATGACAAGTCGCACCCTATTTTCGGCAATGAAACCATTCAAATTATTGTGACTTAAGTCACAGAGACTTTGAAAAAGGCTCCTGCACTACTTTTTAGTGATTTCATTGCGACTTGCATTGACGTCTGTTAAATGAAGTCACAAGCCGCAATGAAATCGGAGATCCAAATTGCACTGATCTGCAGCTTTGAAATCACACTGAAGTAGAGCGATTTCAAAGCTGCACTGGTGTGAACCAGGGCTGACACTCACTGATGAGATAATAAAGGCTTATGCCGCGTACACACGAGCGGACTTTACGGCGGACTTTGCCCGGCGGACTTTTCGACGTACTTTCCGACGGACTTTGTGAACGAACGGACTTGCCTACACACAATCCACCAAAGTCCGTCGAATTCGTACGTGATGACGTACGACCGGACTAAAACAAGGAAGTTCATAGCCAGTAGCCAATAGCTGCCCTAGCGTGGCTTTTTGTCCGTCGAACTAGCATACAGACGGCGGACTTTTCGACCGGACTCGATTTCGAACGGATAAATTTTAAACAAGTTTCAAATCTAATTCCGTCCAACTTTTGAGAAAACAAAGTCCGCTGGAGCCCACACACATCGAATTGTCCGACGAAATCCAGTCCGCCGGGCAAAGTCCGCCGTAAAGTCCGCTCGTGTGTACGCGGCATTAGTCCACCTTTTATATTACTTTTGCATAAAGTAGTAAATGTAGAAACAAATCTGATATAATAATAACTATGTGGAGCCTGTAGAGCATTGCACCCCATGATCAGTGCACTTGCACTGTTTTCCCCTAGCCTCAGATCAATATGGAGGTATGGACTTGGGCTGGAGGAAGAGCAGTTATGCCCCGTACACACGATTGGATTTTCTGACAACAAATGTTGGATGTGAGCTTGTTGGCTGAAAGTCCGACCATGTGTATGCTCCATCGAACATTTGTTGTCGAACTTTCTGCCAACAAATGTTGGCTAGCAGGTTCTCAAATTTTCCGTAAAGAGTGCCCTCGTGTCCTCTGTGTTGACCGTAAAGAGAATAACTCAACACCAAGTTCACTATATGGACCCCTTATATATTTGAACATATTGATCATATCCCCCCTTATTCTCCTCTTCTCAAGAGTGAATAAATTCAGTTCCTCTAATCTTTCCTCATAGCTGAGCTCCTCCATGCCTCTTATCAGTTTGGTTGCCCTTCTCTGCACTTTCTCCAGTTCCCCGATATCTTTTTTGAGAACTGGAGCCCAAAACTGAACTGCATATTCCAGATGAGGTCTTACTAATGATTTGAACAGGGGCAAAATGATATCTCTCTCTCTGGAGTCCATACCTCTCTTACAAGAAAGGACTTTGCTCGCTTTGGAAACCGCAGCTTGGCATTGCATGCTATTTGCTATTATTGAGCTTATGATCTACCAAAACCCCCAGATCCTTCTCCACTACGGATTCTCCCAGTTGTACTCCCCCTAGCATGTATGATGCATGCATATTCTTAGCCCCCAAGTGCATAACTTTACATTTCTCAACATTAAACCTCATCTGCCACATAGTCGCCCAATTAGGCAGTGCATTGAGGTTGGCTAGTAAATTGGAGACATCCTGTAAGGACGTTATTCCACTGCATAGCTTGGTGTCATCTGCAAAGACAGAAATGTTACTTTTGATCCCAGACCCAATATCATTTATAAAGTTATTAAAAAATATGGGTCCCAGCACTGAACCTTGGGGTACACCACTGATAACCTTAGACCATTCAGATGAAGAATCATTGACCACTACTCTCTGAATTCTGTCTTTTAGCCAGTTTTCCATTTACAAACTGATATTTCCAAGCCTGTAGACTTTACCTTACACATGAGCCGTGTGTGGGGAACTGTGTCGAACGCTTTTGCAAAATCCAAGTATACCATGTCCACAGCCACCCCTGTGTCCAAGGTTTTACTTACCTATTCATAAAAAGAAATGAGGTTTGTCTGACAACTTCTGTCTTTCATGAATCCATGCTGTCTGTTGCTTAAAATGTGTTTTTCCAGCAAAAACTCGTCTTTGTGGTCTTTTATTAAACGTTCCAGTATCTTCCCGACTATAGAAGTTAAACTAACAGGTCTACAGTTACTTGGTAAAGACTTTGAACCCTTTTTAAATATAGGCACTACGTTGAGGTCAGAGCTATATAAGACAAAGAACCGGATGGCAGAAATACACATTCTTTTACAGTTAAAACACCCCCTAGATGTGTATTTAATTGGTGTATTTAGCTGTTCTCATGGAGTTTAGCTTTAAATGAGTAATATAAAATTGGTTAAAGAATGACTCTTACCAGTTGTATGGCTACTTTGTATCTCTCTGCATAGAAGGTCTGGTTGCCTTTGGTGGCATTATTGAAATAATCTGTGCTGCTATTAAAGATGTTGTAGACAATTGGCTTGTTGGGATCATGTTCATCAATGACAACTAAAGGCATGTAGTTCCACAGACTAGGGTCAAGGGTCTCATTCTGGTTTGTGTTGTTGGGAGCAGGTATACCAGAGCCGTGATGACTTGAAAACTGAATCCGATCCAAAGCAGTGTCAACCAGTTCGTCCAAATCATTTAGGAGATGCTTAACACGTGAATACCTGTAATGCAAATACACAATAACATATTCAATTTGTATATGGTGCCATGTGGCATGAAAGTGGAACTCCATCAAAAAACTTTTTTTTTTTTTTAGTTTTGTATTGAGCAGAAAGAAGTTAGAACCTCTGTCAGGTTTTTCAATGTGCATTACGTGCATCACCCTGAAATGGATAAATAAGGACAACAAATTAGTGAGCCCTAAAGTGTACGGTGCCTTGAAAAAGTATTCATACCCCTTAAAATTTTCCACATTTTTTCATGCTACAACCAAATCTTAAATGTATTTTATTGGGAATTTATGTGATAGACCAGGGTTTCTCAACCAGGGTTCCCTGAAAGCTAAGGGTTCCTCTAGAGGTTGCTAGGGGTTCCTTGAGCAATGAGCAATTTCTGCCTCTCCGATAACTTTCCATTGACACCATCAATCTTTTTAGCATTCTATAAGAAGGTAATTCTTCCCAGTGACCACAAGTGTAAGGAGCATTCTCCCCACTGACCATCACACTAATGTTTCATGAGTTGTAGACATAGTTATTTTTAGCAGGGATTCCCTGAGACCAGAACGTTATTTCAAGGGTTCCTCTGTGTTCAAAAGGTTGAGAAAGGCTGTGATAGACCAACACAACGTGGAACATAATTGTGAAGTGGAAGGAAAATGAAAAATGGTTTTCAAAATATTTTACAAGGAAATATGTGAAAAGTGTGGCGTGCATTTGTATTCAGCCCCCCTGAGTCAATACTTTGTAGAACCACTTTTTACTACAATTACAGCTGCAGTTTTTTGGGGGGATGTCTCTACCAGCTTTGCACATCTAGAGAGTGACATTGTTGCTCATTCTTCTTTGCAAAATAGCTCAAGCTCTGTCAGATTGGAGGGAGAGCACCTGTAAACAGCAATTTTCAAGTATTGCCACAGATTCTCAATTGGATTTAGGTCTGGACTTTGACTGGGCCATTCTAACACATGAATATGCTTTAATCTAAACCATTCAATTGTAGCTCTGGCTGTATGTTTATGGTTATTGTCCTGCTGGAAGGTGAACCTCCACCCCAGTCTCAAGTCTTTTGCAGACTTTAACGGGTTTTCTTCTAAGATTGCCCTGTATTTGGCTCTATCCATTTTCCCATAAACTGCTGCCACCACCATGTCTCACAGTGGGGATAGTGTGTTCAGGGTGATGTGCCGTGTTAGATTTCTGCCACACATAGCGTTTTGCTTTTAGGCCAAAAAGTTAAATTTTGGTCTCATCTGACCACCTTCTGAGCACCTTCTTCCACATGTTTTCAGTTTGCGAGAAGCCATGTGGGGGACACAGCAAATGGCACTTCTTATGGCTTTCTTTTAACAATGGCTTTCTTCTTTCCACTGTTCCATAAAGGCCTGATTTGTGGAGTGCACGACTAATAGTTGTCCTGTGGACAGATATTCTCACATGAGCTGTGGTTCTCTGCAGCTCCTCCAGAGTTACCATGGGCCTCTTGACTGCTTATCTGATGAATGCTCTCTTTGCCCAGCCTGTCAGTTTAGGTGGACGGCCATGTCTTGGTAGCTTTGCAGTTGTGCCATACTCTTTCCACTTTCGGATGATGGATTGAACAGTGCTCTGAGAGATGTTCAAAGCTTGGGATATTTTTTTTAGAACCTAACCCTGCTCTAAACTTCTAGACAACTTTATCCCTGACCTGTCTGATGTGTTCCTTGGCCTTCATGATGCCGTTTGTTCAATAAGGTTCTCTACAAAAACTCTGAGGGCTTCACAAAACAGCTGTATTTATACTGAGATTAAATTACACACAGGTGGACTCTATTTACTAATTAGGTGATTTCTGAAGGCAATTAGTTCCACTCGATTTTAGTTAGGGGTATCAGAGTAAAGGGGGCTGAATACAAATGCATGCTACACTTTTTAGATATTTATTAAAAAAATGTTGAAAACCATTTATTATTTTTATTCAGCTTCACAATTATGTGCCACTTTGTGTTGGTCTATCACATAAAATCCCAATAAAATACATTTACGGTTTGGGTTGTAATATGACAAAATGTGGAAAATTTCAAGGGTTATGAATACTTTTTGAAGGCACTGTAAGTAAACCCTGATGATTAGCTTTTTTTTATTTCATTGACTTCTCTTATTTACTTCCCTTTGGTCTGTTAACCTGTTCCCACTGAGCATGTCCACATATGTGGATTCATTGAAGTAAGCCTTCTTCCACTGGGCTACATATTTGTGTGTGCTTTGCAGGAGGTGAAGCTGGTTGCACATACCCAGTATGGAGATGACCGCTTCTGGTCTCGTAACAGGTGCTGGGAGGACCAGGTGACATCCTCTAATCACTGTAATAGTCAATCACAGTAATCACTTGTTTAAGGCCCCGTTCACATCTAGCGATTTGGGATCGTGTTCAGAATCGCTATGATTCTGCCCGTAATTCCAAATCGCACTACAATTGTGGCAAAAAACACCACTCGTGCTCGGAAGCCATTTATTTTTAATGGCATCTCAAACACAGTGCAGTTTTGCCGCTCACGTTAGGGGCAATCACGGCAAACAGCCTCGCGTGAAGCTTGTTGCCCAATAGGATTCACCCATTCTCCCAAATCGCCAGATACACTATTTTGCCAAAAGTATAGGGACGCCTGCCTTTACACGCACGTGAACTTTAATGGCATCCCAGTCTTAGTCCGTAGAGTTCAATATTGAGTTGGCCCACCCTTTGCAGCTATAACAGCTTCAACTCTTCTGGGAAGGCTGTCCACAAGCTTTAGGAGTATGTCTATGTGAATGTTTGACCATTCTTCCAGAAGGGCATTTGTGAGGTCAGGCACTAATGGAAGAGAAGGTCTGGCTCGCAGTCTCCTCTCGAATTCACACCAAAGATGTCCTATCTGGTTGGGGTCAGGACTCTGTGCAGGCCAGTCAAGTTTCTCCATTTCAAACTCGCTTATCCATGTCTTTATGGACATTGCTGGTCTCAAGTCTGGGCTCTGGCTGGGCTACTCAAGGTCATTTACAAAGTTGTCCCGTAGCCATTTCTTTGTTATCTTGGCTGTGTGCTTAGGGTCGTTGTCCTGTTGGAAGATGAACCTTTGCTCCAGTCTGAGGTCCAGAGCGCTCTGGAGCAGGTTTTTATCAAGGATGGCATTGCTGCATTCATCTTTCCCTCGATCCTGACTAGTCTCCCAGTTCCTGCTGCTGAAAGTTGAATTGAATTGAATTCTAGGAAAACTAGGGCCATATATTCTTAGTGTGATCTGTTTTTGCAGTTGATCATTGATCAGTTGTATTGTTACCTGTATGGCTATAATACAAAAGATCATGGAAAGATTATATTTTGTATATAATTTGATTATATTCGTTTATATGAACTCTCTTAGAAAATTGATTCTTATATCTGGATTTCTCAACCATGTTTTGATGGACAAGCATTGTTTTTTGTTCTTTTATCTGTATGCTTAGATTTTTATCATTAGTTAACTATACAAAAGTATGGGCAGCTGTAATACAGTTCACCAGTGGAATGAATGGCATGTGTGGCAAAAAAAAGGACATTTTCAGAAGTAGGGCTGTGGAGCACTGGGCAGGCCCTCGCAATGAAGATTGCTGGAACATGGCAGGGGGTAGCAAGATTTCTTAAAGGACAAGTTCACTAAAAGTGAATTTGTCCTTTTATACAGTGCATCCGGAAAGTATTCACAGCGCTTCACTTTTTCCACATTTTGTTATGTTATAGCCTTATTCCAAAATGGATTAAATTAATTGTTTTCCTCAAAATTCTATAAACAATACCCCATAATGACAACGTGAAAGGAGTTTGTTTGAAATCTTTGCAAATTTATTAAAAATAAAAAAGGAAAAAATCACATGTACATAAGTATTCACAGCCTTTGCCATGACACATTTCCAGAATACGCCCCTTTTTAACTAATGACACCACCAAGCTTCTAATTCACTCCCTGGTTATCTTTCGCCTTGACTACTGCAACTCCCTCCTCATTGGACTACATTTACATAGACTATCCCCCCTTCAGTCCATCATGAATGCTGCTGCAAGACTCATCCACCTTACTAACCATTCAGTGTCCTCCACTCCTCTCTGCCAATCCCTCCACTGGCTTCCTCTCACCCAACGAATAAAATTCAAAGTACTAACAATAATTTACAAAGCCATTCATAACTCTGCCCCCCAGCTACATCACTAACCTAGTCCCAAAATACCAACCAAGCCTCTCTCTTCGGTCCTCCCAAGACCTCCTGCTCTCTAGCTCCCTTGTCATATCCTCCCATCCTCCCATGCTCGCCTCCAGGATTTCTCCAGCGCTTATCCCATCCTTTGGAACTCCCTACCCAAATCTGTCCGACTGTCCCCTAATCTATCCAACGTTAGACGATCCCTGAAAACCCTTCTCTTTAAAGAAGCCTATCCTGCTTCTAACTAATGCACTGTTTTACTTCCTCCATCAGTTCATCCCCCACAGCTAATTACCCTTTGTATCAATTTTACTCAGTAAAATATCACTTTTTAGATTGTAAGCTCTACTGAGCAGGGCCCTCTGATTCCTCTTGTACCAAATTGTAATGTAACTGTAATGTCTGCCTTTTTTTTGTTAAGTGCTGCGCAAACTGTTGGCGCTATATAAATCCTGTATAAAAATAATAATAACGACACTTGAAATTGAGCACAGGTGCCTCCTGTTTCCACTGATCATCCTTGAGATGTTTCTACAACTTGATTGGAGTCCACCTGTGGTAAATTTAGTTAATTGGACATGATTTGGAAAGCCACACACCTGTTTATATAAGGTTGCACGGTTAACAGAGCATGTCAGAGTACAAACCAAGCCATGAAGTCAAAGGAATTGTCTGTAGACCTCCAAGATAGGATTGTATCAAGGCACAGATCTGGGGAAGGGTACAGAAAAATTTCTGCAGCATTGAAGGTCCCAATGAGCACAGTGGCCTCCATCATCCGTAAATGGAAGAAGTTTGGAACCACCAGGATTCTTCATAGAGCGGGCCGCCCAGCCAAACTGAGTGATCGGGGGAGAAGGGCCTTAGTCAGGGCAGTGACCAAGAACCCGATGATCACTGACAGAGCTCCAGCATTTCTCTGTGGAGAGAGGAGAACCTTCCAGAAGAACAACCATCTCTGCAGCACTCCACCAATCAGACCTGTATGGTAGAGTAGCCAGACGGAAGCCACTCCTCAGTAAAAGGCACATAACAGCCCACCTGGAGTTTGCCAAAAGGTACCTGAAGGACTCTCAGACCATGAGAAACAAAGTTCTCTGGTCTGATGAAACAAAGATCGAACTCTTTGGCCTGAATTGCAAGCGTCATATGTAAAGGAAACCAGGCACCGCTCATCACCAGGCCAATACCATCCCTACATTAAAGCATGGTGGTGGCAGCATCATGCTGTGGGGATGTTTTTTAGCGGCAGCCTTGATGAAAAACCTGCTCCAGAGCACTCTGGACCTGAGACTGGGGCAAAGGTTCATCTTCTAACAAGACAACGACCCTAAGCACACAGCCAAGATAACAAAGGAGTGACTACAGGACAACTCTGTGAATGTCCATGAGTGGCCCAGCCAGAGCCCAGACTTGAACGCGATTGAACATCTCTGGAGAGATCTGAAAATGGCTGTGCACCAACGCTCCCCATCCAACTTGATGGAGCTTGAGAGGTCCTGCAAAGAAGAATGGGAGAAACTGCCAAAAAATAGTGTGCCTAGCTTATAGCATCATACTCAAAAAGACTTGAGACTGTAATTGGTGCCAAAGGTGCTTCAACAAAGTATTGAGCAGAGGCTGTGAATACTTATGTACATTGGATTTTTTTCGTTTTTTATTTTTAAAAAAATTGCAAAGATTTCAATAAGGCTGTAACATAACAAAATGTGGAAAAAGTGAAACGCGGTGAATACTTTCCGGATGCACTGTATACTGTATTTTTTTATTTAACATATATTTTCTTCCTATTTTGATGATGTCATAAGTCTTACACTGGATTAAATTGATTACAACAACTTACGACAAGCAGCAAACTAGCCCTTAATCTTCTAGCCCTTTCTTTCCCCTAGCTCTCAAGCTCACAGAGGTGGGAAATTACATCTAATAAGCACCCTCATTTATCTAATATTTTATCATTCTCCATCCCATAGGGTTTGCTTTCCTTGCAAGGGGTCCAAAAAAATATTTACTAGAAGACTACATGCCAGGTCCTTTCGGAATATACATAGTGTGCACTCAGTTAAGATCACCAGTAAAATGAACATGGTATGAGTTGGCTCATCCATAAATATAAGTTTGTTGTTATTTGTGGTATTTCATTTTCACTCAAAAGTGATGGTTTTTACTCACTTGAAGGGGTTGACATTGCAGACAGTTACAGCAGGGAACACCATGGTGTTGAAGCCTATAGAGAGAGACACACTGACACCATAGGACAGGTATGTTTGAATGACAACCCCCCACTGCCAGAATACGAGGCCTGCGAAAACCAGAGTCAATATGAACCACATGACCCTCTTCTTTGGTCCTTCAGAAACAACGCGCTTTGGCCCATGAGTATTAGTATTGTTGCAAAACCAGACCAGCAGCTCCTTGTAGGTGTAACCGGGGCCCTTTTGCAGGCGGTGCAAGGCCCTTGTGAAATACAGCTTAGTCCTCTTTATCATCACCTGCAAGAATCACAAACATTACAATTAAAGTTAGAATTAACATCTGAGTATCTCACATCTATTCTTTTCCCCTTTCCCATTCCCTTCTCTTTCCTTTTCCCATCTTCCCTGCCCATTACCCTTCACATATGGTTGGGTTTTCATTTATGGACCTGCAACTATTCCCTAAAGACAGTGCAGACATAAAACCTTTAATAACAATGCCTAATCAATGCGATCACATTTGGTTAGCGATGGAGCTAATTGAAACTAGCATAGCCAATGCCAATGTAAAGATAAATGTAATGATAAATAATAAATTGATAAATGTCATTTCAGATGTTTTGCTCACAATTTTTCACTCAGCACAACAGTGGACAGATTCTTTTGGTTAAAATGTGTTTTCTCCTTTTCCAGGAAAACTATTTTGTTTGATTGTGAATAATGAAAAGTGTATACTGAGCTGTGACTCCGCAATCCAGCAGCCGGCACAGCTGTAGACAAAGAGCTAAGTAGGTAGAAAATAAATAAGTGCAGCGCTATGATTGCAAAAAAAAGGGAAAAATTGTATGCGATTCAAACATATATGTGACAAAATGACACAAACTCTAACATAATAGCTGTGAATGGATATTAAGCAATGTGCTAATATAGTGACTGCACTACACACAAATGTCCAAGTTGAACGAAATGATGAAATACAGTCCAATTAGGTCTGTGATCCAATGCATATGTGGGAAGTTCCTGGCTTTCCTGGGAACCTTGGAGTGAAAAAATGAAAGCAAACACCACCACCGTGAAAGAGGGAGGAGGCTTACCAGATAATATTGACTTGGCAGGGCATATACCATCCAAGTTAACAGGGCTTGTTGGGTTCAAACCACCCAATGGGGGACAGCAGATCCTGGAACTCCGTCAGTCGATCAGCTTTAGACGGTCATTAGATGTTAGCTGGAGGCTCCAGGAGTCTCAGGCGTGGACCTTCCGCTAACATCGCCTCATGCTTTTACATGCTGTATCAATTTCTTCCAAATGTGAGTGTTGAATTTATACTTTTAATAAACCACCTCCTTTTTAAACGGTATCATGCTATGTCAGCCCCCTTTTTCTATTACATGATACCCTTCCTGTGACAATAAGTTTTCATGCTCCCCGAGACTCCTGGAGCCTCCAGCTAACATCTCATGACCGTCTAAGGCTGATCGACTGATGGAGTTCCAGGATCTGCTGTCCCCCATTGGGTGGTTTGAACCCAACAAGCCCTGTTGACTTAGGTGGTATATGCCCCGCCAAGTCAATATTATCTGGTAAGCCTCCTCCCTCTTTCACGGTGGTGGTGTTTGCTTTCATTTTTTTACTCCAAGGTTCCCAGAAATGCCAGGAACTTCCCACATATGTATTGGATCACAAACCTAATTGGACTGTATTTCATCATTTCGTTCAACTTGGACATTTGTGTGTAGTGCAGTCACTATATTAGCACATTGCTTAATATCCATTCACATCTATTATGTTAGAGTTTGTGTCATTTTGTCACATATATGTTTGAATTGCATACAATTTTTCCCTTTTTTTTGCAATCATAGCGCTGCACTTATTTATTTTGTTTGATTGAATTGCCCTTTGAACTGCCAAAAATGATCCTATCATACAATAGTATTATGTGTATGGCCAGCATTAGGCTTATGCAAAGAGAAATGTTTAAAGTATAGTCACCCATGGAAATCAATCATATACAGTACCAGTCAGATAAATGATTTGCTTAAGAATCATGTCCCCAGCACACCTAATTATTTATCTTGTGCTGTTTATTAATCGCATTTAAAAAAAAAAAGCAATGGACTTCTTCATCAGGCTGTTAGTGACATTTGACACACATAGCAACCATCTTTTTTTTTTTATTTAGGTACTATTTATTGAATGAGGTTGTTCATGTTTTACATTCAAACAAGACACCATGTTTCACAAAATCTATGAAAAAAAAAAGAAAAATGAACAAGATCAGTAACAAAGATTATACATTCAGTGTATAGGAGAGGACATTGTGCAATCCAGAGTGATATAAAATATTAAATCAGAAAAACACATCAAAGTGAGAACGTTGAAATTTGTTTTGTTTCGTATATATTAATTTTCTAACGAATTCCACATTTTTGAAATGATTTAAATTTGGATCAGTCGAAAAATGATCGACCGATTCAAATTTTGTGTGAAGAATAGCTGGTTGTTAGGGCGCGGGCCGGGAAGCCGGCTTCCACATCCTTAACAGCCAGGGGCATGCTGGGTTGATAAAGTCACAGGGGACAGGGTCGTCCAGTGACATCAATGGGTGACCTCGCCCCTTAGTTATTTAAGAACTGTCAGGGGGTAGAGCTGTCAGATGGCGGGAGCCTTCATAGGGTGCAGAGCTCTTTTTTACATTTATTTTTTTTTTTAGGGGTTTGCCGGCGGGCATTTATCGTTATTGACATTGGATCCACTTTGGAGGAAATCATTTTTTTTTTGTTTTAATAAAGGACTTGTCAAAACTGCCTCTTATCTTTTTTTACACTACGCTTTTTTTTTTTTTTGGTTAATGAGTAGGGGTACTATGTACATTCATATGGGGGGCCAGGATCTGGAGGCCCACTTGTTAAAGGGGGCTTCCAGATTCTGATAAGTCACCCCTCACACCCCAACAACCACCAGGCCTGGGTTGTGGGGAAGAGACCTTTGTCCCCAGTCAACATGGGGACAAGGTGCTTTGGGGTGGGGCCCCTGCCCCAAAGTACCTACCCCCCATGTTGAGGGCATGTAGCCTGGAATGGTTCAAGGGGGGGTCACTCGCTCGCCCCCCCTTCCTGACCTTGGATAAGGGTCTGTTATGGATTTTGGGGGGCCCCACGCCAGTTTTTTTTTAACATTTCTGGCATGGGGTTCCCCTTAAAATCCACACCAGACCCAAAGGGCCTGGTATGGATTGGGGGGGGGACCCCATATCGTTTTTTTTTTAACATTTTTCTATTGCTGGGCAATTGCCAGCATTCTTTATCTTTATATTCATCTGTCAGTGGGGAAGACCACTAACAGATGATGACTCATGGTTGTTAGGGACGCGGGCGGCTGGCTGGATTCCCAGCCCGCTGCTTAACAACCAGCTATTTCTTCACACAGAATTTTAATCGGTCGGTTTTTGACCGATCCGTCTTCTAATCGTTCTGAAAACTTGGAGTTCGTTAGAAAATTTAGAAGTAAAAAAAACTTTTATGAAAATGAAATGAAATTTAATGAAAACTAAACTAAACGAATTCCGAAACCAAACTAAACAAATTCCATAATGAAATGAAATTAGTGACATAACGAATCTATCCGAAACTAAACTAACTAAACTAATTTTTCCATTTTGCGCATGTCTAGCAATCAGTCACACTTGTAAAAAAAAAAAAATCACTAGACTCAATGTGGTTTCTTTTTTAAAGATGGTTCTCATGGGTGCTGAACGACATAAAGGGGTCGACTGCAGCTCCTAAACTTGACTTTCTTGTAATGTGATTCATATACAGCTCAAAATGAGTGATATGGTGTTTTAACGACATGCTTCTAGTGCCAGCCATTGTGATTATGGCAGTGCCTCCATATTCTAGGTTCTCATGCTGTATAAATTGTACCTGCATTGTTACAAGATAATATAGATATAAGATAAGTGAATAATATACATCTGACTAGTTGCTCTGAGCTATTGTACTCGCATAATAGCCCTGCATCCTTTACATCTTAATAAACAAGCCTACTGGCATCTTGAAAGATACAGATGAATAAACCATTATCAACAATTTAGCTAAAAAGCCTGAATTATTCTTTATCCTCTTAAATGATCTAGAATTACACTCCATACTTGCCAGACAGGAAATGTCACATTTCACTGTTACAAATGTGAAAGTCATGCCCCGTGTAATAAAAAAAAAAAAAAAAAGAATGCCATGAAAAGAAGAATTACACAATGCCCTTATAGAGCTAAAGGGCACTTATCATCTAAGAAAATGCAAGCATTTTATCTGGAGAGAAATCAAAACTGGTTAAGGCACCAACAGCAAATACACTATATTGTCAAAAGTATTGTGATGCCCGCCTTTACACGCACATGAATTTTAACCACTTCAATACAGGGCATTTATACACCCTTCCTTCCCAGACCAATTTTTAGCTTTCAGCGCTCTCAACACTTTGAATGCCAATTACTCAGTCATGCAACACTGTACCCAAACAAAATTTTTATCATTTTTTTCATACAAATAGAGCTTTCTTTTGATAGTATTTAATCACTGCTGGGTTTTTTATTTTTAGCGTCATAATTGAAAAAAAGCAAAAATTTTGAAAAAAAAACACTTTTTTTTAGTTTCTATGATAACATTTTGCAAATAAGTAATTTTTGGTCATAAATTTGGGCCAAAATGTATGCTGCTACATCTCTGGTAAAAATAACCCAAATTAGTGGATATTATTTAATCTCTGTGAAAGTTATAGAGTCTACAAGCTATGGTGCAAATCATTGAAAATTGATCACACCTGATCACACCTGATGTACTGACAGCCTATCTCATTTCTTGAGGCTCTGAAATGTCAGGAAAGTACAAATACCCCCAAATGACCCCTTTTTGAAAAGTAAGAGGCATGGTGAGTTTTTTGAAGTTGTCATTTTCCCCCACAATTCTTGGGAACATTAAGATTTTTATTTATTTTTTCACAAAATTGTCATAATAACAAGATATTTCTCACACACAACATGGGCATACTTCCAATTCCCCCCCCAAAATACATTCTGCTACTCCTCTTGAGTATGGCAATACCACATGTGTGCGACTTTTACACAGCCTGGCCACATACAAAGGCCCAACATGCAGGGAGCACCATCAGGGGTTCTAGGAGTATAAATTACACCTGTAATTCCCTAACAACCTATTACACTTTTGAAGGACCCGGAGCACCAGAACAATGGAATTACCCACAAAATGACCCCATTTTGGAAAACAAACACCCCAACGTATATTCTATGAAGCATTATGAATCTTTTGAATGGTTAATTTTTTACAGAAGTCTTCAGAAAACATGGAAAAAAAATTAAAACGTATTTTTTTTTTTACACAAAGTGGTCAGTTCATAAGATATTTCTAACTCAAAGCAAGTATATAGTGAAAATGACACCCCAAAATACATTCTGCTACTCCTCCTGAGTATGGCGATACCACATGTGTGTGACTTTTACACAGCCTGGCCCCATACAAAGGCCCAACATGCAAGGAGCACCGTCAGGCGTTATAGGAGCATAAATTACACCTCTAATTTCCTAATAACCTATTACACTTTTGAAGGCCCTGGAGCACCAGGACAATGGAATTAGCCACAAAATGACCCCAAAACAAACACCACAGCGTATATTCTATGAAGCATTATGAATCTTTTGAATGGTTCATTTTTTTACACAAGTCTTCAGAAAACGTGGAAAGAAAATGAAAATCTTTTTTTTTTCACAAAGTTGTCAATTTATAAGATAACACATAGCATGTATATAGCAAAAATTACACCCCAAAACACATTCTGCTACTCCTCCTGAGTATGGAGATACTACATGTGTGAGACTTTTACACAGCCTGGCCACATACAAAGGCCTCACATTGAAGTAGTACCTTCAGGAGTTCTAGGAGCATAAATTACACATCTCATTTCATTCCTACCTATCACACTTTTGAAGGTCCTTGAGCAACAGGACAGTGGAATTACCCACAAAATGACCCCATTTTGGAAAGCAAACACCCCAACATATATTCTATGAGGCATGAGCTGCAAATAGGTACTCAGGTACTCTGATGGGCTGCAGATAGGTATTTGGGTACTTTGATGGGCTAGTGACAGGTACTCAGGTACTCCAATGGCCTGGTGACAGGTACTCTGATGGGCTACAGATAGGTACTCGGGTACTCTGACGGGCTGGTGACTGGTACTCGGGTACTCTGATGGGTGGTGACAGGTACTCAGATGGGCTGTGACAGGTACTCAAGTACTCAAATGGGCTGTGACAGGTACTCAGGTACTCAGGTACTCAGATGAACTGTGAATGGTTCTCAGGTACTCAGATGGGCTGTGACAGGTAGTCAGATACTCAGATGGGCTGTGACAGGTACTCAGGTACTCAGATGGACTGTGACAGGTACTCAGATGAACTGTGACCGATACTCAGATGGGCTGTGACAGGTACTCAGGTACTCAGATGGACTGTGACAGATACTCAGATGGGCTGTGACAGGTGCTCAGGTACTCATGTACTCAGATGAACTGTGAAAGGTACTCGGGTACTCAGATGGACTGTGACAGGTACTCAGGTACTCGGGTACTCAGATGAACTGGGACAGGTACTTAGGTACTCGGGTACTCAGATGGGCTGTGACAGGTACTCAGGTACTCGGGTACTCAGATGAACTGTGACAGGTACTTAGATGGACTGTGACAGGTACTCAGGTACTCAGGTACTCAGATGAACTGTGACAGGTACTCGGTACTCAGATGGACTGTGACAGGTACTCGGGTACTCAGATGGACTGTGACAGGTACTCAGGTACTCGGGTACTTTGATGGGTGGTGACAGGTACTTTGATGGGTGGTGACAGGTCCTCTTTATTAGGGGGGGCAATCAGTGTGATTGGTGTACACTGTAAGCGGTAACGAGATATTACCGCAATCTCCTCCTCACACACGATCGGTGTGTGAGGAGGTGAACCCGGTAACATCTCGTTACCGTGGTTTGTTGACACTCTGTGACCGGCTGTGATTGTTCACAGCCGGTCACGTGGTAAAGAGACAATTTCATTGGCTCTTTACTGCGATCGGGATTGGGCTATGTCAGGGTGACAAGCTTTGTCCCTGATCGCCGCTCTGTGCGCACCCTAGGGGCGTGCACGAGCGCCGTGCTTATGGACAGTACATGTGACCGGCTGTGATTGGACACAGGCGGTCACATGGTAAAGAGCCATTCTTTATCAGCTCTTTACATGGATCTGCGATGGGCTATGTCCAAGGGACAAACCTCGTCCCCCCGGGGACCCGCAGGAGCGGCGAAAAACCGAGGACATCATATGACGTACTCCCAGGATGGGAGCTTCCATCTGCGAAAGTCATATGACTATAGCCCGGTATTGAAGTGGTTAATGGTATCCCAGTCTTAGTCCGTAGAGTTCAATATTGAGTTGGCCCACCCTTTGCAGCTATAACAGTTTTAACTCTTCTGGGAAGGATGTCCACAAGGTTTAGGAGTGTGTCTATGGGAATGTTTGACCATTCTTCCAGAAGTGCATTAGTGAGGTCAGGCACTGATGTGGATGAGAAGGACTGGCTTGCAGACTCCACTCTAATACATCCCAAAGGTGTTCTATCGGGTTGAGGTCAGGACTCTGTGAAGGCCAGTCAAGTTCCTCCACTCCAAACTCGCTCATCCATGTCTTTATGGACCTTGCTTTGTGCACTGGTCCAAATAATTTGGTGGAGGAGGGATTATGGTGTGGGGTTGTTTTTCAGGGGTTGGGCTTGGACCCTTAGTTCCAGTGAAAGGAACCCTTAAGGCTTCAGCATACCAAGACATTTTGGACAATTTCATGCTCACAACTTTGTGGGAACAGTTTGGGGATGGCCCCTTCCTGTTCCAACATGACTGCGCACCAGTACTCAAAGCAGGGTCCATAAACACATTGATGAGCGAGTTTGGGGTAGAGGAACGTGACTGTCCTGCACAGATAGAACAGTTTTGGGATGAAATAGAGCAGATATAGTGAGCAAGGCCTTCTCATCCGACATCAGTGCCTGATCTCACAAATGCACTTCTGGAAGAATGGTCAAACATTCCCAAAGACACACTCCTAAACCTTGTGGACAGCCTTCCCAGAAGAGTTGAAACTGTTATAGCTGCAAAGGGTGGGCCAACTCAATAATGAACCCTACGGACGAAGATTGGGATGCCATTAAAGTTCATGTGCGTGTAAAGGCAGGTGTCCCAATACTTTTGACAATACAGTGTACATGATTATGCATGGCACTAGGACTATAACATGAGTACTGTATATGGAAAGAGGTGCAATGTTAATCTATTTAGTCTATTTTTAGTTCTTGCAGCCATATTATAGGTATACTTTAGGTAAATCTAAAGCAAACATTTTATTTTTAAATTTAAGATTTCAAATTAAGTAGAGGTGGACCCTACTATTCTGGTCCTAGGCTGCTACTTGATAGCAACAAAGGGAGCGTTTGGCAGATGGTAAATTCTTGGATGTGTACTGAGGAGCACCTGGTTCCAAAGTTCCAAAGTTCATCTCACTTAAAGGACTCAATTATAGTTGGCCACCTTTAGTGCTGTCAGAAGGCTCTAGTCTTCAACAAGCCCTACCACAGTTCCCATAGTGAATTCTGTCATGATTTTATAAAAAAATACATACTCACCTAAATGGATACAGCGTCGATCTGATGCTGCATCTGTCTCCTGCTGCCTCTAAGACTGAGAACTGAGTGATCAAATACCGCTGACCACTCAGTTCTCGTTTTTCAGTGAGCAGATGACTGTTTGTTACCGGCTCTCCACTCTGCCCCTCCAGTGCTCAGTGAGTGCCGGGCTGTGCAGGGGGCGGAAGTAGCTGGCTTAGTCTCCCAGCGGCTTCCTAAGAAGATGAGCCAGTTGCCTGTCTGATCCAACATTAAAGTACTCATTCCCATTGATGTGGACCCCTCTTGTTAACAGGGGCTTCCAGATTCCGATAAGTCATCCCCCGCACCTCCACAACCTCCGCCCCATGGTCAACACAGGGACCAGGTGCTTTGGGGGGGCCTGGTATGGATTGGGGTGGACCCCGTGCTGTTTTTTTTTCTGAATTTTTATTTGCCGGCAATTCTGTTTACATTCAGCTGTCAGCGGAGAAGATCGCTGACAGCTGATGAGTCATCGGTCCCTTCCTTAACAACCAGCTATCCAAATTCAAATCATTCCAAAGATTTGGAATTCGTTACAATTGCCGGCCGGCTGCACACTGCTGCCCGTGTCTTTCGGGATCAGCGAGGATCGTGGTGACGTCACCACGATCCTAGCTGATCCCGGAAGACACGGGCAGCAGTGTGCAGCTGGCCGGCAATTGTATATGTGATTATTATTTCTACTACCATGTGAGTGTGATTCTTTTACTTATTTTTTTAATAAAGTGTTTAAACTTGTTACGCTATGGGAGCCTTTGTCACTTATTTTTTCATGACAATCGAGTGACCATTCGCCACACAGAGGACTCCCATCCTAGAGGTTTATGAGTGTCACCTTCCGGGTCCATACCTGAGGCTGGGGTTATACAGCCATATGCCTGCTTGATCTCCCGAAAAGAGATCTTTGGAGTCGGTAAGGGGACATCTTTCTACATAGGTGGAGGAGTTTTTTCTATCATCACTGAACCCTGGGTGATTTAATCATATGCTATACACCATTCGGATGTTCACCACTCTCTTCCTGGCATAAATCCTGCCTCTATATGAACTATACACTTTTGTGCACTTTGCAGTTTGGACTTTATGTTGTTTATTAATTTTTTGGTTATTATTGTGTGGGTCATGTCATCACTGCTATAATTCACGCATAGAAATAGATATTTGTCAAAATGCATTTACTATTACATTTGTTTTATGTCATTTATTGCAGCGCAGCCTTTAAATTTTGATTTGTATAACAGATGGATGTGTCTCACATTGTATGGTTGCAGCTTGTTCACATATAATATTTCTCACTTGGGGATAGCGCAGTAATTTTTTTCAGTTTACAGTTGGTTAAGAGCGCCAACCAGGAAGGAGCAATAGTGCTGTGTTGTACCAAGACAAGCTGCACCAGGCTTGACTATGCTGAGATGTTCCGTGCAAAGCTGGGAGAGTAGAATGCTTTGCTGGACACCAAAACCAGAGGGCTGATCTAAATAACACTTGCTGCAGAGAACTGTCACCAAGGAATTTGGTTAGAGGGTCCCTGACCCACATCGTAGTCAATAACTAACTGTTATTGACTACGCTTTCGTCAGTCTCCCTTAACAGTTTTCCACCAGAGACCTATTACTCTTGCAGCCACATCCATCAATAGGCCACAGCTATAAACGCCAAAGATAGAGCCTATAGCTGTCAGTATCCCAGAACGCTGACCTTTATTTGCTTTCATTTGTTCAACCCCCCCCCCCCCCCCAAATGCCTTTTGAACTGGCCTCACTTTCTGTTTGGTTGCACTAAGGAGTCCACCCACTTATTGAGCCTAACTTTACACCGTTGAACATCACCACCCCCCATAAGTCATCATCAGTTTCCTTCTGCGCCAACACTTAAACTGCCCCAACTTTGCCAGCAGAAGCCTATTCTAAAATCTGCTCACATTACTACATTCCTGAGGGCAGAACTGGGTTGCTGTTATCAAGTTTAATTCCAAGGCCTAAGCCTAGTTGTCTGAGAGCCCTCAGTCACTTGAGATATAACCTTTCATTTGGACTAGTATTGTTTAGGCTTTTAGTACTGCAGCATAAGCTGGGTCTGGTTCTAAAGGTACCTTTATTGGTTAAATTGTACCTGTTTTGTTGTAATTATGTACATTGACAATGCTATACCAATCTGCTTTGTTATACAGTTTGCTTATCCTTAAGTAAAGGTCAGTGTGTGCCATCTTTGTGTGACTGCTGTGAGATCCCAGTCAAGGTATTTCTGTTGGTGTCAGCAACGGTGAGGCCTCGTCTAGGGCCAAAGAGAGCAGAAGACCCAAAATTACCAGCGGCTCCTGCATGAATATAAAGTTTCATGTCATGCCCGCAGTGATTGGGTTGAATCCGGAGCTATCCAAAATGTACACATTGTACCATGTTAATGATAGTTATTATACAGCGCTACAGCTATAATTTTTTTTATGCAATACATGTGTAAAAACCCAGTCATAGAAAATAGACACCCTGTCTCTATAACAGAAACAAAAGGCCTGCTGAAAGCATAATGTGCAAAGACTTACATACACGCACAGTCTATAAGAGGCAGCCATGTGAAAACTAAGAAGTCACTGATTTTTATAAACATATCTACAAGCAAACCTTGGATCTTTGTTAAAACAGTACTTACAGATAAAGATGATATGCTTGAATAAGAACACAAGAAAAAAATAGCCTTTTCAATAATTTCTTTTAACAAAAATATAAAAAAAATGCAATGGTCTACTTTGGAAAAGTAAGTAAACCCTTGGCATCAAATCAGGCATTGCCCCCTTTAGAAAAAAGTACTTCTTGTAGGAAATTTTTACTGTCCACTAGTCTTTGAAGTTTTTGACCACTTCTCCATGCAAAACTCTTTCGGTTGCAAGATGTTTTCTGGGTTTCTTTGCATGAACGGCCTATTTCAAATTCCCACTACAAAATTTTAATGGAACTCAAATTAGGGCTTTGACTAAATAACCCTGTATTTCTTCTTTTTGAGCCACTATTTGGTGGATTTGCTGGTGTTCTTGGGATTCTTATCGTGTTGAATGACTAATTTGCTGTTTACCTCCAGCATTTGGACAGATTGCATCATATACTCATCAAAATTCATAAAATGCATACTGTAGAGTTAACTCAGTGACCACTGCCCAGACCTTAAAGCAGCAAAGTAGCCCCGACTGGGTTAATTTTGGTAGGACTATGGAGTGGACTCAGATCTCTGTACTCCTTAAAATTATTAATCCAGCCTCAACGAAAGGTTTAATCTCCAAGTTGTATGCTAGCCTGGGGGATAGAATTATAGAATTATAGAATTATAAGTGGGGTGGGACCTCTTAAGAGTAGAGAGGGGTGGAAGAAAGACGTAGGGACAATAACTATGGTACAATGGAATAAGATTTTAGAACAAGGAGCCCTGGCCTCGATTTCCCCTTCGCAGAAACTCTCTCACCTGTTTCTAATTCACAGAGTCTACTATACCCCCAAAAAATGTTTAAACTTGGTTGGAAACAAAGTGATGAGTGCCCCAGGTGTAAGGCAACAGGAGACCTTATCCACATGGTGTGGAAGTTGTAAAACGTTTTAGATTTCGGGTGGAGATAGTTGCTATGATAAATAAAATCTTTAGGAGCTCATTAGAACCTGAGGCCAAGTCATGCCTATTAGGGAGCTTGGAGGAAGATAGAGTCCGGCCTGGTACCACCGTGGCAGTGTTGAGATGTCTGTTCCAAGCGAGAAAACGAATTGCACAGAAATGGCAGGCTCAGACCCCCCCGACCATGGAGGATTTGGATTGAAACTATCAATTCAATGGTTTGGAGTGAGAGAGTGATGTATATTAGACAAGACAACCTCAGAAAGTTTGAGAAAATGTGGAGACCTTGGCTGGAGGAGATGGGGTGTCCCGTATGAGGGGATGGGGGTGAGCTGAGGAGAATGTTCTCCTGCTCACCGTCATGCCCCTGTCTCTGCCTTTTTTTTCTTTCTGTGGTCTCTTTCCTATACCTTTGGTCTGTCCATGGAGAGGATTTCCTCTTTCTCTTTGGCTATATAGACAGACAATAGATATGAAGACATGTATAGATAATGATTGAGTGATGTGTGGTAGGGGGGTGGGATCAGGTTGGGTAGGAGGGAGGCAGAGGGAATATAGAATGATAATTGTGTTCTTGCATTATGTGATATTGTATGTTAACTCATGATGCTGCATGCTTTTCATTTGCAATATGAAAAATAATAAAAAGAAAAAAGAAAAAAAAAGAAAAGTGAAAATAAATAAATAAATAAATAAATAAATAAATAAATACATTTTGGTAGGCTGACCAGTCCTGGACAAAACAGCAGTTGTTCGAAAACCATACCACTTGAAGATTATTTTCCTTACGGTGGAATAATTGATATCAAATAATTTATTCAATCATTCTAAATCCCTTGCCAGACTCATAGACACCCACAACTTTCTTTCTGAGGCCCTCCATTGATTTTGGCATTATGATATCACACAGATGTCTGAGATTTAAATAAGACCATGTTCATCTGATACTTCCTAAGGAGGTTCTAATCACTGGCATATAATCCAGAATACTGGACTCTAGTTTCATGGATTTGAAGTGGTGGTTAATGTAAGGGTGTACTTACTTTTTACCATATCACAAATCTGCATTTCATTCATTTAGATTATGAATATGAAGACACTTTGTCACAAATATGTGATATTTGTAAGTGTGAATTGTGAAGCGTCAGAGCTTGCTACCCCCTCATGTTCACATGTTACTTTACTAACCAATGGGAATGTGCAGATAGGCATGGGCAAGGTTTGACAGTATAAAACAGTGCCAAAGCCTTCCCCGTTAGAATGACCAGACATTTGACCAAAACTGAAAGCGATTTAAAGGCTGCTGTAAGTGTATGCATGTACTGTATGTAGGTGACTACACTTTATAACTGAAGCATTTTTTATATTTTTTTTACCTAGAATTTCTTTAACCTAGTGTTAATTCTGAGCATTATTTGGGCCAGGATATCATTGCAAAAATGGTTACCCGTTACTTAAGGTAGCCATTTTTACATTCAATTCCTACGCCGAGTGATACTAAGGATTGATGCCAGGGACTCAGGATGGTGAGCAATAATCAGGATGGCCTAGCAGAAAAAGGAATGCCAAATCTCCATCTGCTGATTCATCCTCTTTCATATGAACCTTGCTCTGAGTGCTTCTGGGTTCACAGCTGTCAAATTCTAGCCCTTGGAAGCTAGAGTTGATTTGTTCAAAAGCAGTGCTAAGGAGACATCAGGGTGTAATAGCCAGTAGATAAATGGAAGTACACTACGCGAACAAGTGAGACGTTCTAGTCCTATACCGGGGGTGAGTTTCCAGTTAATATTGGTCACAGCCAAACTCTGTCAAATGGAGCTATTTTATATGCGAAAGGATTGCATTTCTGCCCTTCCAGTTGGTCATGTTCCGTGTCACCACATTTGCATTCAACATATCTGATTGGCTCTCAATGATATCTCTCCCTCTACTGTACAGCCAGAATGTTGTCGGAATGTGCGATCGTGTGCACGCGGCAGAAGAATTTTGTTTTACTTTTTTTATTCGGTATGTTTTATAGCAGAAAGTAAAAAATATTGTTTTTTTAATCAAAATTATAGCACAAAAAATAAAAACCGCAGAGGTGATCCAATACCACCAAAAGAAAGCTCTATATGTGGGAAAAAAAGGATATTGATTTTATTTGGGTACAGCGTTGCATGAGTGCACAATTGTCAGTTAAAGTAACACAGTGCCGTATTGCAAAAAATGGCCTGGTAATGAAGGGGGGTAAACCTTCCAGAGATGAAGTGGTTAAGTGAACAGCCTGGTTAAGTGAAAAAAATGCCTGCCTTGCAGTACCAATAATATCACACCATTCTCTCCATCCCTCTTGTAACAGGTGAATTCCCAGAATTCAATAGTTCCTGAACTTGTAAAAATGGGTTTCTTGAGTATCATGTTTGATCGTGTTCTTTTACCCTAGAGCCCCCTCTAACATGGCAAAGGAAATTAACTGTATGAGTTGTTCATTATTGTCTTTTAACTATATATTTCATGTAATTGGTTGAATAAAGCTATATAATTCTTGTTACCCGTGTTACATTAAATCATATAAACCCCCCCTCACCCACCCATACAATCGCCGGGACAATCTTTTTCTACTTCTCCCAAACTCGTAATAATGGGTTTCTTACACAAACTCAGCCGTGAACTCTGTCCTGTACAATCTGTACAATTTTTTTTTGTTATTTTAATTAGTTTTTGTTTTATTATTTCTAGGATTGTTTTCTAAAGCTGGAGGTTTTACAGTTTACAGCCATTTGAAACGTTGACACCTTGAGGGCAATAAACCGTTACAAGAATCAAGAATTGCGCACTTTGTGGACAAAACGTAAAGATAAAGCAACTGTAACTGAACGTTTTCCCACAAAGTGCAGTAACAAATGTTATGTTGTCAAAACATTTATGCGACATGCATGCGTGTGAAAGGTGGTTATAGCAAGCAGATAAGAGACCGGTAAAAATCAGCCTGTTTTTTCCTGCAAGTCATAAAGACTCTTTTTCAAGTTATAGTTAGCCAATAAAAAGAAATATATATATATATATATATATAGATATATATATATCTATATATATATAGATATATATGTTTAGAGAGAGGAAGAAAGTCATAACTAGTGTGCCTAACCTTGTTAAAAAGCTAAATATACTGTTAAAAAACTTTTATATTCAAACTGCCTCAATAGCTAAAAAATATGCAATTCTGTTTAGCCTGTCTTGTGATCCAGACACCCCTTTTAGACACTATAACCAAAACGATAACCGCACTTTTCTTCTTTTTTTTTTACACCAAATTTTATTTGCAAATGTTTTCATTGTAAGTACAAACAAAACTTATGTTAGAATCACACTTGTGTGGGTCTGGAGCTCTCGCAAAATGACAAGCGTTCCCAACCCGCATGTAAAAAGTGCTGCTTTTTAGCAGATTTGCAGGGGTGCCATTAATTGCTAATGGCACCCCCATGTATCAGAAAGACACCTGCAGTTCTGTGCAGCAACATTTTTTTTTAAAAAGGGTCCTCAACTTCATTACCTGGATTTCTGTGAGTAGGGCAGCCCATTGAAATGAATGGGCTACCCAACCTGCAGAACATGGGTTGCACAAGTGTGAACCTAGCCTAAAGCCTTGTACACACGATCGGATTTTCCGCAGAGAAAGCGTCAGACTTTTGTCCGAAGGGCGTGTGCCTGGATTTTGTTTTGCATACAAACGGTACACAATTGTCGGACAACAAACACAAACATAATGACGTACTACGAGCTGATAAAGAGGAAGTTCAATTGTCAGGCGCCACCCTTTGTGCTCCTTCTGCTAATTTCGTGTTAGTAGAAGTTTGGTGAGTGTTGATTTGTGCTTTTCATTTTGCACTATTCATTTCACGCTTTTCATTTCTCGCTTTTCATTTCGCACTTTTAATTTCTCACTTTTCATTTTGCACTTTTAATTTTGCGCTTTTCAGTTAGTTTCTGAACGCCCATTCGTCAACCAGCCATGTTGCGGAATCGGAGGAGATCTCAACTGAGTAATCAGGAAAAATAAGTAGCTTATTATTCTGGTATTGCAATTCACCCTTCGCTCTGGCTGCTCTGAGCACCTCATCTCTAGGGATGAGCCGAACACCTCCCGGTTCGGTTCACACCAGAACCTGCGAACGGACCGAAAGTTCGCACGAACGTTAGAACCCCATTAACGTCTATGGAACTCGAACGTTCGAAATCAAAAGTGCTCATTTTAAAGGCTAATTTGCATTGTATTGTCCTAAAAAAGGGTTTGGGGACCCGGGTCCTACCCCAGGGGACATGTATCAATGCAAAAAAAACTTTTAAAAACGGCCGTTTTTTCGGGAGCAGTGATTTTAATGATGCTTAAAGTAAACAAAAAAAAAAGTGAAATATTCCTTTAAATATCGTACCTGAGGGGTGTCTATAGTATGCCTGTAAAGTGACGCGTGTTTCCCGTGTTTAGAACAGTCCCTGCACCAAATGTCATTTTTAAAGGAAAAATCTCATTTAAAACTGCTTGCGGGTTTAATGTAATGTCGGGTCCTGGCAATATGGATGAAAATCAGTGAGACAAACGGCATGGGTAACCCCCCGTCCATTACCAGGCCCTTTGGGTCTTGTATGGATATTAAGGGGAACCCCGCACCCAAATTAAAATAAGGAAAGGTGTGGGGCCACCAGGCCCTATATACTCTGAACAGCAGTATACAGGCGGTGCAAACAAGACAGGGACTGTAGGTTTGTTGTTAAGTAGAATCTCTTTGTAATTTTGAACGGGTACATTTTTAACGTGTTTAGCTCCAGCCAAAAAATCTTTTTTAAGCTTTTTGGAAAACATAGGGAAGGGTTATCACCCCTGTGACATTTGTTTTGCTGTCTTTCCTCCTCTTCAGAAGATTTCACCTCACTTTTTGTCCCAATGAAAAATGTTTTTTGAAAATTTGGGTTTTTTTGTGGAACAAGGATTGGAAAGCATCAGTGGAAAGGAGAAATGTTTTTCCCATTTTACCTCTTACAGGAGAGAATTTCCCTTCCTAGGGGTAGATTTCATCTCACTTCCTGTTGTCTCCTTCCGTTTGCAAGTAGGAGTCGTTTGTAAGTTAGTTGTTTGAAAGTAGGGTCCTGCCCTATATACTCAGCAGAAATTTGGGCCTTAGGTGTTGCTGTGGCCACAACACTGTAAGCCCTCACAGGGCCCTGCTGTGAAATATTAGATCAAGAATTGTAATTACATGCCCCTGTTGAACAGGAGCTGAAAAATTAGGCCTTAGGCACTGGTGCTGGTGCCACAACACTGCAACCCCTCACAGACACTCTAGTTGGAACGCAGGAACGAGCCCTGCTGCAAAGTATTGCATCAAAAATTGTAATTACACGCCCCTGTTAAACAGGGGCAGAAAAAATGGGCCTTAGGCACTGGTGCTGGTGCCACAACACTGCAACCCCTCACAGACACTCTAGTTGGAACGCAGGAACGAGCCCTGCTGCAAAGTATTGCATCAAAAATTGTAATTACATGCCCCTGTTAAACAGGGGCAGAAAAAATGGGCCTTAGGCACTGGTGCTGGTGCCACAACACTGCAACCCCTCACAGACACTCTAGTTGGAATGCAGGAACGAGCCCTGCTACAAAGTATTACATCAAAAATTGTAATTACACTCCCCTGTTAAACAGGGGCTGAAAAATTGTGCCTTAGGCACTGGTGGTGGCGCCCAGAACCAAAAATGTTCTTACAAGCTATCAGCGTGATGATTGAGGAGGAAGAGGATAATTACTCAGGGATAGTCACTCAGCATCAGCATAGGCAGTCTTTGAAGGGATCTGAGATTTCAAAAAAAATTATTCGGTTACATCAGCATCAGGTGCTTGGTAGCTGGTGCTGATCCAAGACTGATTCATTTTTATGAAGGTCAGTCGATCAACCGAGTCAGTGGACAGACGCACCCTGTGATCGGTTACCACGCCTCCAGCAGCACTGAATGTGCGTTCCGAAAGAACGCTGGATGCAGGACAGGCCAGTAGCTCAATTGCATACTGTGCAAGCTCTGGTCAGTGATCCATCCTCAAGACCCAGTAACCCAGAGGATTTTCGGTGGGAAAGTGTCCAAGTCTGATCTTGCCCCTAGGTATTCCTGCACCATGTAAAACAGACGCTGGCGATGGTTGCTGGAACCGATCATACCTTGGGGCTGCGGACCAAAAAATTGTCTGAACGCATCGGTCAGACGGCCACCTTCTCCACCGCTCCTTCTTTGACTGACCGAAGCCTCAGCAACACGTTGTCCAGAAACAGGAGTTTGTAACCTCCCAGTCTCTGGGAACGCGTTGCACAGACCTTTCTGCAAGGCCTCCCGAAGATGTTTCATCCTCTGCTCCCTCTGCGATGGCAAGATAAGGTCCGCAACCTTACCCTTGTAACGTGGATCAAGGAGGGTTGCCAGCCAGTATTGGTCCTTCTCCTTGATACCACGAATACGAGGATCCTTACGCAGGCTTTGCAGGATCAGGGAGGCCATGCAGTGTAGGTTTGCTTAGGCATTTGGTCCGGAGTCCTCTGGGTCACTAAGGACGACATGGTCCGCAGCCACCTCCTCCCAGCCACGTACAAGTCCATGTGTTTCTTGGGACTGATCCCTTAAAGACTGCTGCTGATGCTAAGTGCCAGGCTCCACCTCCATACTGACACAATCTTCCTCCTCCTCCTCCTCCTCCTCCTCCTCCTCTTCCTGTGTGATCGGCGGGCACGCAGGAACACTGTCTGGATAAAGGGGGCCTTGAGAGCTAAGGAAGTCCTCCTCTTCCTGCCTCTGTTCTGCCTCAAGTGCCCTGTCCATTATTCCACGCAGCGTGTGCTCCAACAGGTGGACAAGGGGGACAGTGTCACTGATGCATGCACTGTCACTGCTCACCATCCTCGTGGCCTCCTCAAATGGTGACAGGACAGTGCATGCATCCCTGATAATGGCCCACTGGCGTGGGGAAAAAAAAACAAGCTCCCCTGACCCTGTCCTGGTGCCATAGTCGCACAGGTACTCATTGATGGCCCTCTGCTGCGTGTGCAGTCACTGCAGCATGGCCAACGTTGAGTTCCACCTGGTGGGCATGTCACAGATTAGGCGGTTCTTGGGCAGGTTAAACTCCTTTTGGAGGTCCGTCAGCCGAGCACTGGCATTATATGACCGGCGGAAATGCACACAGACTTTCCTGGCCTGCCTCAGGACATCCTGTAAGCCCGGGTACCAGCCCAAGAACCGCTGCACCACCAAGTTAAGGACGTGAGCCAAACAGGGCACATGGGTCATTTGTCCCTGTCGGAGGGCAGAGAGGAGGTTGGTGCCATTGTCGCAAACCACCATTCCTGCCTTAAGTTGGCGTGGCGTCAACCACCTCTGAACCTGCCCCTGCAGAGCTGACAGAACCTCTGCCCCAGTGTGGCTCCTGTCCCCCAAGCACACCAGCTCAAGCACCGCATGGCATCTTTTGGCCTGCGTACTTGCGTAGCCCCTTGAACGACTACGGAGCACCGCTGGTTCCGAGGAAGAGGCCATGGAGGAAGAAGAAGAGGAGGGGGTGGAGGAGACAGGTGTGTCACAATCATTAGCATTTTGGAGGCGTGGTGGCGGAATAACCTCCAACACTACTGCACCTTGTCCTGCATCCTTCCCAGCTGCCAGCAGAGTCACCCAATGCGCCGTGAAACTTAGGTAACGTCCCTGTCAATGCCTGCTGGACCATGAGTCAGCGGTAATATGCACCTTACCGCTGACCACCCTGTCCAGCGAGGCATGGACATTGCCTTCCACATGCTGGTAGAGAGCCAGAATCGCCTTCCGTGAGAAAAAGTGGCGTTTGGGTACCTGCCACTGAGGAACCGCACATTCCACAAACTAACGGAAGGGGGCAGAGTCTACCAACTGAAAAGGCAAGCTAGCATTCAACCGCTGGGCATGTGGATGGCTGGGAGCAAACTTCTTTTGGCGGTGCAGCAGCTGGGGCAGGGAAATTTGCCTGGTACAATCTGACGTCGGTGTACCAAAAGCAGATTGCCCACAAGTACTTGGCTGTGACACACCTAATTCTACACCTTCATTCCTCTCACTGCAGGTCTCAGAGAGGACTGAAGGTCTAGTGGGGTTGGAAATCTCAGCTGATGAGGAGCAAGGAGAGGTCCTCTTTGTTCTTTGGTGTGGGTCTTTTAGATAGGCTTGCCAACGAACTGCATGGCAGGTCAACATATGTCTGGTCAAGCATGTGGTACCCAAGCGGGAGATGTTTTGGCCACGTGAGATACGCTTGAGACATATGTTGCAAATAGCAGCGGTGCGATCTGATGCACTCGTCTCAAAAAAGGCCCACACCAAAGAACTTTTTGAATAACGAGCAGAGACTGCAGCGCCCTGCACATGTGGAGCTTTGGGGTGTGATGCAGTCAATGTGCTGCCCTTAGGCTGGCCCCTGGAGGGCATCCTGCCTCGTTGGTGATGTGCCGCCTCCTCCTCCTCCTCCTCCTCCTCCCCTCTCCTATCAGGCACCCACGTTGAGTCAGTGACCTCATCATCCCCTCCCTCCTCATCACTGGAGCAAACCTGGCAGTATGCTGTAGCAGGGGGAGCATGACTGCCAGATTGCTGTCCTTCTTGGGCACCCCCTCTGTCCGTGCTCATGTTACTGCCTTCATCGAGCTCAGTATCATCATCAGAGCCTTCCAAACGCTGGGCATCCTCCTGGAGCATGTACCCAACACTGTGGTCAAACAGTTCGAGGGACTCCTCAGGAGGACATGGTGGGGCTAGGGAAGGAGTCACTGATGACATTGAGCTGAGGGAAGAGGCCGCTGCTTTGCCAGACAAAGTACCCTGGGCATGGGTGAGAGAGGATGAGGAGGATGAGGACGGCTTGGTCATCCACTCGACCAAGTCTTCCGCATGTTGCGGCTCAACATGGCCAGCTGCCGAAAAAAAGGCCAAGCGTGTCCCATGGCCACGTGCTGATGAGGATGCACCTTCTCCACGACCAGCACTAGACACAGAGCCTGCTTATTGGCTTGTGACTGTCTGCCTCTCCTTCTTGGCCTTCCAGACATACTAATGGCCTGTAGCTGCACTAAGCTGGGATATATATATATATATATATATATATATATATATATATATATATACTGATACTGCAGCTAGCAAAATCAACTGCCTGCCTGTAGTATGAGAACACCACCAACCTTCTACAGGTAGCTTTAGCTGAACACTGTGAACAGGACGCAGGACGCACCCCACTAACTTGTAGGTTTAGCTGAACACTGTGAGCAGGACGCACTGCACTAACTGTAAATAGTCTAGCTGCCTGACTGTGGTACTAATAGGATCAAAAGAACACCAGCAATTTTCTTCAGGTATCTGTATTTACTGTAACAAGACAAGCCTGCCTGTCAGTAAGAAGATAACAGAAACGGATCTAGCTGAACACTGTGAGCAGGACGCACCCCACTAGCTTGTAGGTTTAGCTGAACACTGTGAGGTGGACGCACCCCACTAACTTGTAGGTTTAGCTAAACACTGTGAGCAGGACGCACCCCACTAACTTGTAGGTTTAGCAGAACACTGTGAGCAGGACGCACTGCACTAACTGTAAATAGTCTAGCTGCCTGACTGTGGTACTAATAGGATCAAAAGAACACCAGCAATTTTCTTCAGGTAGCTGTATTTACTGTAACAAGACAAGCCTGCCTGTCAGTAAGAAGATAACAGAAACGGATCTAGCTGAACACTGTGAGCAGGACGCACCCCACTAGCTTGTAGGTTTAGCTGAACACTGTGAGGTGGACGCACCCCACTAACTTGTAGGTTTAGCTGAACACTGTGAGCAGGACCAGTTATTCGTCCGGATTCGGGAACATATCAAAAACATTAGAAAGGGGTTCCCCAATCATAGTCTATCCAGACACTTTGATGAGGTCCATCATAGGGATCCAAGTGTACTCACTTTTTATGGCATTGACTCTGTCCAGGAACATTGGCGTGGAGGCAACAGAGAAACTACAGTATCTAGAAACGAAACTAGTTGGATATACCGTTTGGGCTCCCTTGCCCCTAGAGGGCTTAATCTGGATATAGATTTGAATTGTTATATAGCTAACCCCTAGACCATAGTCCGACCCAATCCTGACCATATATAACAACTAGAAAGACGATATCTGAAATCTATACTAACCCCTATCATTTTATGACTCTACTACTTACTTGTGTTTTTTTTCCCCTCTGGCTCTACTAACATCTGTTTACAGTCCTATCTGGTTTATGTGTCTGTCCCGATACTTTTAAATCGGGTATAGAAAGATAATACGACATCAAGGGATCATTTTATGACTCCACTACTTACTTGTTTTTTTCCCCTCTGGCTCTACTAACATCTGGTTACAGTCATATCTGGTTTATGAGTCTGTCCCGATACTTCTGAATCGGGTATAGAAAGACAATACGACATCAAGGGATCTATCCACAGTTTGTAATATGGGTGGATCACCCATGAAGGTCCTCTACTCACATAATAATATTTTTATAAATTAATTCTAAGCATACACTCATTCACCAGATCACCACTACCTCTTCCGTATATATATTCATATATTTTTTAATTTTTTAAATAAAAAATTTTTACTATATATTTTAAGTAATTATAATTTTTAATTATTATTCATGCTGGTAGATGGGTACATACCAAACATGGGTTGATATAATATAGAGATTTTCATTTTTATATATGTCTAATAAATTTGGTGGATCGCAAGATAAATGCATGTAGTTGTAATAACAATTTGCGTTCTAGCTATTAGGAGTTTTATATTATGTTATGTCTGTTTAATTTTGAGGACCTCATTAGGTTACGTCCTATGTGCAGTTTTTATATATATACGGATTTTAACTTTAATCTTAATAACAAGAATATAGTTCCACAAAGGCGGACCAAAATTATACTTCTATCTATGTCTCAATATTTATTCTTAATATAAAATAGTCACTGCCAGCGGCCTCAACATACACACATATGTTAAGGGATATATTCCCCTTTAGACCATATATCACTGGTCTATGTGTAGTAGTATGTGTTGGGGGCTGATGCAGCAGTGCAGGTCTGGATTGTCAACAGCGGTGAATGGTTAGGCAAACAATAGGTTACTACCTCATCCTGCCTTGACATGAATACACAATTGAAGTCTATTGGCCGGATTATACCCTCCCCCCGAGCGACATTACCATAACAAGGGGAGTGGTTATGCGTACTGTGGAACTATATTAGAGTGTGAAGCGTAGGCGTCGGCACCGTCTTTGAAAACGTCCTATGACGAAACGCGTAAGGCGGGGCCACGCTCACACGTCATACCCGGAAGTGCTGGCTGGAACGCACGGTGGAACGCATGCGCTGAGTTCGCTGCTGGTACAACCCTGCACACAGCGGCGCTTGTTTTAAAACTTGCATTTCGGTTTTCAGCTTGTACATTTGTGGTTATGTGCAATGGGACTCTTTTTATAATATACTTTTTGCAATAAATTGGACACAACGTACTTCACCAAAGAGGCCCCCTTGTGTTTCTTTTCCTCTGGTACACTGGAGAGCTGAAGGTGGTAATGCGTTGCAGTATCCTGATCACATGAGAATACACCCGTCCCCTGGAGTAGCAGTGAGGATTGAATGCTGCAGAGGAACGTAAGGAGACTTGGAGTGAATACCACCTGCCCCGGGAAACCCACTCTGTCGCTCGGTACCCCTGTAGGGGTGTTCATCTCTGGTGAGTGGGGTATCATTGGGGGGTGAGCACCTGAAAGTCACTCCTGAAGTGTAAAGCACGGAAGTCACTGCAGTCTGTCCCCAAGGACATAATTAACAGCATACATAGTGTTGAACTTTGTCTTCTCTATATGGTCGTTAATGGATGACCCCCTGCATGGACTTTTTAGGAACTAATGATTAGTGTATATGTGGTTTTATGGCTGCTGTATGCTCTTTTATATAACTGACAGCTAACCAATGAGGAGGGTGTCAACAGGGTGTCACTAAAAGGTTTTTTATTGTTCACAATAAGCTGTTAGGGTTCACATATGCTATGGTGTCCCAATACTTTTGGAGATTGTAGGAATCATTTTATACACATATGATAATGTTACACGGAGATCATATTAATACTTTATACATTTGCAATTAATTATTTTTTAGCACAACACTTTATTATCACCCCTGGCGCCATTTGTCCCAAAACTTTTGAGTTCTGAGGAAATATATATCTAATTTTGTTTTGCTATATCACTGATATTTTTTCACTTTATTTCTATTATTACATTTAATTCACTGGGAGCACTTTATTTAAACTTTATTTTCCACTCTAGCAGCAGTGTCGTATGCACTGAGATTACGGCATCTGCTCTTTGCTACTGATCTGTTTGGACCTTTTCGGGTCACTTTTGCATAATCAGTGAAATTGCACCATGTATACATAGTTTGGGTTCACTTATTATTTAGTATATTTCACCCAATCACACTGAGGGCAGCGCCGTTTCTATTCCCTTATTATCTTATTTACTTTTATATTGGACCTCTTTGGGGTACCAATTAGGAATAGGCAGCAGCTCTCACACTGTCCTAAGCGCGGACTCCTCTACTTATACTGTGAGCAGGACGCACCCCACTAACTTGTAGGTTTAGCAGAACACTGTGAGCAGGACGCACTGCACTAAATGTAAATAGTCTAGCTGCCTGACTGTGGTACTAATAGGATCAAAAGAACACCAGTAATTTTCTTCAGGTAGCTTTATATACTGTAACAAGACAAGCCTGCCTGTCAGTAGGAAGATAACAGGAACGGATCTAGCTGAACACTGTGAGCAGGACGCACTGCACTAAATGTAAATAGTCTAGCTGCCTGACTGTGGTACTAATAGGATCAAAAGAACACCAGTAATTTTCTTCAAAATACTGTAACAAGACAAGCCTGCCTGTCAGTAAGAAGATAACAGGAACGGATCTAGCTGAACACTGTGAGCAGGACGCACTGCACTAAATGTAAATAGTCTAGCTGCCTGACTGTGGTACTAATAGGATCAAAAGAACACCAGTAATTTTCTTCAGGTAGCTTTATATACTGTAACAAGACAAGCCTGCCTGTCAGTAGGAAGATAACAGGAACGGATCTAGCTGAACACTGTGAGCAGGACGCACTGCACTAAATGTAAATAGTCTAGCTGCCTGACTGTGGTACTAATAGGATCAAAAGAACACCAGTAATTTTCTTCAAAATACTGTAACAAGACAAGCCTGCCTGTCAGTAGGAAGATAACAGGAACGGATCTAGCTGAACACTGTGAGCAGGACGCACTGCACTAAATGTAAATAGTCTAGAAGATAACAGGAACGGATCTAGCTAAACTGAATACAGTGTATATATATACCGTATATACTCGAGTATAAGTCGAATTTTTCAGCACATTTTTTGTGCTGAAAGTGCCCCCCTCGACTTATACTTGAGTCAAGCACTTTTCTGCAGCAAACAAAATTCATTTTCCGAACCGACTTTGGGGCACCGTATCTCAGGGCCGCTTGGTGCTAGGAACCCCAAATTAGGTGTGCAAACCCAGTGGAACTGGTACCACAATATATCCAAAGATGAAGTTCCTAGCACTAAGTGGCCCCGAGATACGGGGCCCCAAATTCGGTTCAGAAAATGTCATTCTCTGCTGAAGAAAAGTGCTTGACATTTTCTGAACCGATTTGGGGCCCCATATCTCAGGGACACTTGGTGCTAGAAACCCCAAATTTGGTGTGCAAACCCAGTGGAACTGGTACCATAACATATCCAAAGCTGGGGTTTCTAGCACCAAGTGGCCCTGAGATACGGGGCCCCAAAACCGGTTCGGAAAATGTCATTCTCTGCTGCAGAAAAGTGCTTGACATTTTCTGAACTGATGTTTGGGGCCCTATATCTCGGGGCCACTTGGTGCTAGAAATCCCAGCTTTGGAAATTTTATGGTGCTCCACTGGGTTTGCACACCAAATTTGGGGTTCCTAGCACTAAGTGGCCCCGAGATACGGGGCCCCAAATTCGGTCAACTGTGTCCATCTGCAGCAATGTCATTTCAGGACCCTTTGGGTTCAGAGACCCCAAATTTTGGCTGCAGCTAGGGGGCATCTGGGAACCCTTAACTACCGAGTTTGAAGTTCAGGGGACTTATGGCTGCAAATGGGCACAGTGAGGCATGCAAATGGGCACAGTGAGGCATGCAAATGGGCACAGTGATGCTGCAAATGGGCATTGTTGACCCTCTTTTCCACTTACAGTAGCTGTGCATTTCTCACCCTCGTCTTATACTCGGGTCAATAAGTTTTTCCCATTTTTTTTGTAGTAAATTAGGGCCTCGACTTATACTCGGAATGACTTATACTCGAGTATATACGGTATAAATATATGCAACACCTGGGATGCATATATATACACAATACACTTTAAGTGCAGCTAACTGACTGACTGTCCTGCCTAATCTAGCTAACTGAAATGAAATAACACTGTCTCCCTCTCTCTCAATTTCTCAGCACACCGGAACACACTGCACAGGGCCGCCGTGCAGGCGGCCTTATATAGTGTGGGGCGTGTACTAAATCCCCTGAGCCATAATTGGCCAAAGCCTCCTTGGCTTTGGCCAATTACGGCTCTCTGTTAAGGCGGCGCTGTGATTGGCCAAGCATGCGGGTCATAGTGCATGCTTGGCCAATCATCAGCAAGCAATGCACTGCGATGCCGCAGTAAATTATGGGCTGTGACGCGCCACACGAATTTGGCGCGAACGGCCCATATCGTTCGCAATTCGGCGAACGACTGAACAGCCAAAGTTCGAGTCGAACATGGGTTCGACTCGAACACGAAGCTCATCCCTACTCATCTCTATCCCTGAAATTTAGAAATTTCAAAATAAAGTGCACGGCGGCGCTCCAGGGGGGCCTGGTTTGGGTGGAATCCGATGGGCCCGCTCAACAGCGTAAAATGGCGAGAACTGGGCCGCAGGGAGGAGGTTGCAAAGTAATTCTTCAATAAATTCTGTTGGACGTTGACCCTCAGCCCCCTCCGCCATGCCAACTATACGGAGGTTGTTCCTCCTGTTGCGATTTTCCACATCCTCAGATTTATATTCCAGGGCCTTAATTTTAGTATGAAGGGCGCGGAGATCGGCGCCATGACTCTCCACAGTGTCTTCCACATGTCCCAGGCGCTGCTCAGCAGTATGCAGTCTGGAGCGGATCTTGTCCATATCTTGTCTGATCAGCCCCACATCAGATTGCACCACATCAACCTTACCGGTGAGGGCAGTGAGAGGAGCCTGGCAGGTAGCTATCGCCGCCAGCATGTCAGCCAAGCCTGGCTGGGAAGAGGTGGATTGTCCCGGCTGCTCAGTCTGAGACGTCATGTCAGTGTGAGCACGTCTCCCGGCCCCCACGCAGTCTGCACAGGCCGCCTCCGTTTCCTCCGTTACAGGGGGGAATTTCAACCTCTTACCCCTTCCTCTAGATGCCCGGGCTGATCGGCGGTGCATGTAGGTGTCTTTTGCCGGTATTTAAGCGCTTTTGTCCACAGTAGAAGGGAAACAGCCTTGGATCACAGCGGAGCTCTCAGAGGAAACGTCCTCTCACAGCGCCATCTTGGCCACGCCCTCGAAATCGGAGGAGATAACGTGTTATTTATTATTGGCCTTGGAGTTATTGCTTTGACCCAAGTCCAGGAACAGGAGGATTTCTTGGACCAAAAATTGGTTACTTTATTAATCGTGACCAATTATGTCATATGCCTTTGCTGCGGGAGCTCCAGGAGAATAATCTGAATGATTTTCGGAATTATCTCTGGATGACGGACCCCTGCTTTCACCAACTCTTGGCATTGTTGACCCCCTATATTAATTTTTTGGTTGAATAATGATTTGATTGGTTATATTTTCTATATTTTTGGATGCATAGAATGCACTTTTTGGTTAAATTCTATTGGTAGATAGCATGTCTAATTTTGTTTGTTTTCTTTTTTTAATGCACAATAAAAAAATTGTGGAGAATAATACTTGGCTACGTGTTTTACTTCAAATGACAGTTTGGGAGTAGAGAGTTACATTTTCAAAAATACAATGTAACATTAACAAGGGACACCAACATAGTTGTATCTTTGAGATTAAAAACTACAGGATAATGGTGCTGTGGTAACTTGCCCAAAACCCCCCCCAAAAAACAAGCATAATAATATTATTATTGATATTACTAGAAAAATAAAGCCTTTGAAAATACGTTTGGCAGAACTCCATCAGTATCACCAGCAAAGCAGCTTCATTATTATCCCATTAACCACTAGACATCCGCGCTATGGCCGAATGACGGCCACAGCGCGGACCTGCATTCCCGGGAGGCCGTCATATGACGGCCTCCCCTGTGCACGCTCCCTGCGCGCGCCCTGCAGGGCGCGCGCCGGGCGCGCTGTGATCACCGAGTCACTGAGACTCGGCTGATCACCGATCTGAGTAAGGGGCCGGTCCCGGCCCCTTACCATGTGATCAGCTGTCAGCCAATGACAGCTGATCACATGATGTAAACAGGAAGATCGGTAATCTTTTTTTTTTTTACTCGCGCTGACAGCGCGAGTAGAGAAAAAAGCCGATCACCGGCTCAGATGTCAGGGACATCGGTCCCAAAGTAGAAGCACAACACATTCCTCATCAGTGCCACCCAAAAGTGCCACCTAACAGTGCCCACAGTGCCACCTAACAGTGCCCACAGTGCCACCTATCAATGCCAACAAATGCCACCTATCAATGCCCACAAGTGCCACCTACCAATGCCCACCTGTAGTGCCAATCAGTGCCACCTGCCAGTGCTGCCCATCACTGCCACCCATCAGTGCCCATCACTGCCACCCATCAGTGCCCATCACTGCCACCTATCAGTGCCCATCACTGCCGCCTCATCAACGTACATCAATAAGGGAGAAAAATTACCCGTTAAAAAAATTTTATAACAAAATATAAAAAAAAAAAATTAAAAAATAAAAAACATTCAGGTTTTTACATTTTTTTAACAAAAAGTAAAAACCGCAGAGATGATCAAATGCCACCAAAAGAAAGCTCTATTTGTGGGGAAAAAATGCTAAAAATTTCATTTGGGTACAGCGTTGTATGACCGCGCAATTGTCATTCAAAATGCGTTAGCGCTGAAAGCTAAAAATTGGTCTGGATAGGAGGGGGGTTTAAGTGCCCTGTAAGCAAGTGGTTAAAGAAGAAGAGAATTGTGCGCTGCATTTCGAGATTTCATAATTTGCCACGTCACGAATGTTAATTCTCCATTACGAACGCTAGTTTACAAGACCGACCGCTTCCGGCTCCTCCTTGCTTCCTAGCATGCGTGTTTGTACTTTGGACTTTTGTGTGACGGACTTGTGTACACACGATAGGAAAATCTGACAACAGACCATTGTCAGCTGAAAATTTACTAGCCTGCTATCCAACATTTGTCGGCGGAGAGTTGGACAACAATTGTCTGATGGAGCATACTAACAGTCAAATTTTAGGCAAACAGTCTGTCATCACACAATTCCGGGACGAAAATCCGATCGTGTGTACGAGGCTTAAGGCTGAGTTCACATACACTACAGTGCCTTGAGAAAGTATTCATACCCCTTGAAATTTTCCACATTTAAAAATTTAAATTAAATTAAAACTTAAATTTATTTTATTGGGATTTCATGTGATAGACCAACACAAAGTGGCACAAAAAGTGGGAAGGAAAATGATAAAAGGTTTCCATATTTTTTTTACAAATAAATATGTGAAAAGTGTGGCGTGCATTTGTATTCAGCCCTCCTGAGTCAATACTTTGTAGAACCATCTTTCACTGTAAATACAGCTGCAAGTCTTTTTGGGGATTGTTTCTATCAGCTTTACACATCTAGAGAGTAAAATTTTGCCCATTCTTTGCAAAATAGCTCAAGCTCTGTCAGATTGGAAGGAGAGTGTCTGTGAACAGCAATTTTCAAGTCTTGCTACAGATACTCAATTGGAATTAAGATCTGGACTTTGACTGGGCCATTCTAACACATGACTATGCTTTGATCTAAACCATTCCATTGTAGCTCTGGCTGTATGTTTAGGGTCTTTGTCCTGCTGGAAGGTGAACCTCCTCCTCAGTCACAAGTCTTTTGCAGACTGTAACAGGTTTTCTTCTAAGACTGCCCTGTATTTTGCTCCATCCATCTTCTTATGAACTCTGACCAGCTTCCCTGTCCCTACTGAAGAAAAGCATCCCCACAACATGATGCTGCCACCACCATGTTTCACAGTGGGGATGGTGTGTTCAGGGTGATGTGCAGTGTTAGTTTTCTGCCACAGTTTTGCTATGACCAGAGCACCTTCTTCTACATGTTGCTGTATCCCCCACATGGCTTCTTGCAAACTGCACATGGGCTTTCTTTCAACAATGGCTTTCTTCTTGCCACTCTTCCATAAAGGCCAGATTTGTGGAGTGCACGACTAATAGTTGTCCTGTGGACAGATTCTCCCACCTGAGCTGTGGATCTCTGCAGCTCCTCCACAGTTACCATGGGCCTCTTGGCTGCTTCTCTGATTAATGCTCTCCTTGCCCGGCCTGTCAGTTTATGTGGATGGCCATGTCTTTGTAGGTTTTCAGTTGTGCCATACTCTTTCCATTTTCAGATGATGGATTGAACATTGCTCTGTGAGATGTTCAAAGCTTGGGATATTTATTTATAACTCAACCCTGCCTTAAACTTCTCCACAACTTTATCCCTGACCTGTCTGGTGTGCTCCTTGGCCTTCATGATGCTGTTTGTTTACTAAGGTTCTCTCTTTTTTGTGGGACTGGGATTTGTTGTGCTGTTCCTTTATTTGTTCTGTGTTCGGGAGCTGCGGTTCGTGGTGTTGACGTCACACCTCCACGCAATGCGCGCAATGTCCTCATAGGGCTTCCTGACGCTGGTGTGTTTGAATTTTTCCATCTGGGTCACCTTATGGAAAGAGGTGTCTTTAGCCTCCATGGGCGGCGGCTGGCACTCGGGCATGGACGTCTCTCTCTTCCTCTTCTGGTGCACCTGTGTGACATTGGAAGGAGCCCGCAGGGTGTTCGGCGCGTACTTAACATCCCCATTCTGTGATAGCCAGTCCACATGGCAGCACCTTTTTGTGCACACTGTACACCATTTGGAATATATTTTTCCACATCACCAGCAGGTATTTACACGGTCAGTTTTTTCCTGTTCATGCTCACAGAGGCCAACTCAAGGGGTATGAATACTTTTTCAAGGCACTGTATATTACCAAAATTGTTGGGACGCCTGCCTTTATATGCGCATGAACTGTAATGGCATCCCAGTCTTAGGCCTCATGTACTGGTAAACGGATGTTTAGGAGCATTTGGGCATTTTTTTTCCAGCAGCCCCTGAACTCTCCTCAATGTTAACAATATAAAGTGCTCAGTGCAATTTTAGTGCAAAATAAATAAAGTGCAATCATATAAAGTCCATCCATATAGTCATAGGGTGTGTTGAACTTCTGAAACTTATACAGTTGGTGTGGATCTTGGTGGCACTCCGTGCTCCCCTCCTGGGTCCCCACTCACCAACAATAATCAATAAATGCGCCTAATGTTAAGATTGAAATATCGCCTCCGTCAATGACTAGGACTGATGGGTATATTCTGTGTGTTGGTCAAAATACTACTTTTCTTCCACCGATATTAAAGACGTCAGGTATATCCTATATCCAGATATGGCAATCACCTTCCCAACTTTCCCGGAGATCAGATATCCATATTAGACATGTGGCAATGAAGAAAAAAGTATATATAGGGAGTTATTTACGAAAGGCAAATCCACTTTGCACTACAAGTGCAAACTACAAGTTCAAAGTTTACTTGAAATTGCACTGAAGGTGCACTTGGAAGTGCAGGCACTTTAGATCCGAGGTGAAGATCTGAAATGAGGGGAAGCTCTGCTGATTTTATTATCCAATCATGTGCAAGCTAAAATGCTGTTTTTTCTTTTCCTTGCATGTCCCCCTCGGATCTACAGCGACTGCACTTCCAAGTGCGCTTACATCAAACTTTTAAAAACGTGCAAATGAATGCTGCCTTGGCGTGCAAACAACCGTCACTAGGTCTCCTCCGCTTAAGCGGATCCACACCAACTGTATAAGTTCAACACACCATATGACTATATGGATGGAATTTATATGATTGAACTTTATTTGATTTGCACTAAAACTGCACTGAGCACTTTAAATTGCTAATTAATACTTTGATATTGATTATATTTATGTAGGCACTTTATCCTGTACTGTTTATTGTTCATTTGAGCAGCGCTGAGCATAACATTCACATTTCATTTAGGGTCCTTTCACACTGGGGCGGTTTGCAGGCGCTATTGCGCTAATAATAGCGCCTGCAAACCGACCCGAAAGTGCCGCTGCTTTGATTGCAGTGTGAAAGCCCCGGGGGCTTTCACACTGGAGCGATGCGCTGGCAGGACGGTAAAAAAAGTCCTGCCAGCAGCATCTTCGGAGCGGTGAAGGAGCGGTGTGTATACCGCTCCTTTACCGCTCCTGCCCATTGAAATCAATGGGACGGCGCGGCTATACCGCCGGCAAAGCGCCTCTGCAGAGGCGCTTTGCGGTGGTTTTAACCCTTTCTCGGCCGCTAGCAGGGGGGTAAAACCGCCCCCGCTAGCGGCCGCATACCGACAGTAAAGCGCCGCTTACAATAGCGGCGATTTACCGCCGACAACACCCCCCGCCCCAGTGTGAAAGGACTCTAACTTGGGGTTTTTTTACCTTGCACTACAGCAGCAGCCCAAATTACACATTAGTATTGTTATTTAATTTCATTTACAACTATCTCTATAGAGCAGATCTTTCAACTTTATTCTCCTCAATGCTATCTTATGGGTGCATGTACACTCTGTCGTTTATAGTAGTTTAGAGGTTAGAAGCATTTTTTTTAAAGCAAATATTTGCGTTCAGGATGGAAGTGAGAGAGAGCGAGAGAGAGAGAGAGAGAGAGAGAGAGAGAGAGAGAGAGAGAGAGAGAGAGAGAGAGAGAGAGAGAGAGAGAGAGAGAGAGAGAGAGAGTGAGAGAGAGAGAGAGAGAGAGAGAGAGCATTTGGGAGGGCCTACTGATCTGTGAAATATGTTCTCTGTAAAAAACGCTTTTAAACGCAGCGCGTAAAAGTTGTAAAACAGATGTTTTTAACCGTCGGTTACTAGCTGTCAAGTTCCAGCGTTCAGAAAAGGTTTTCAAACGTTCTGTGTAAATGAAGCCTTAGTTCGTAGGGTTCAATCTTAAGTTGGTCCACCCTTTGCCGGTATAACAACTTCAACTCTTCTGGGAAGGCTGTCCACAAGGTTTAGGAGTGTGTCTATGGGAATGTTTTACCATTCTTCCAGAAGCGCCTTTTTGGGGTCAGGCCTGGCTCGTTGTCTCTCTAATTCATCCCAAAGGTGTTCTATCAGGTTGAGGTCAGGACTCTGTGCAGGCCAGTCAAGTTCCTCCATCCCACTTCAACTCGCTCATCCATGTCTTTATGGGCCTTGCTTTGTGCACTGGTCCAAATCATTTGGTGGAGGGGGCATTATGGTGTGGCATTGTTTTTCAGGGGTTGGGCTTGGCCCCTTAGTTCCAGTGAAGGGAACTCTTAAGGCGTCAGCATACCAAGACATTTTGGACAATTTCATGCTCCCAACTTTGTGGGAATAGTTTGGGGATGGCCACTTCCTGTTCCAACATGACTGTGCACCAGTTCAAAAAACAATGTCCATAAAGACATGGATGACCGAGTTTGGGGTGGAGGACCTTGACTGGCCTGAACAGAGTTCTGACCTCAACCCGATAAAAAACCTTTGGGATGATTTAGAGCAGAGACTGCGAGCCAGACCTTCTTGTCCAACATCAGCGCCTGACCTCACAAATACTCTTTTGGAAGAATGGTCAAACATTCCCATAGACACACTCCTAAACCGTGTGGACAGCCTTCCCAGAAGAGTTGAAGCTGTTATAGGTACAAAGGTAGGCAAAAACTCAATATAAACTCAATATTGAACCCTATAGACTAATGCCGCGTACACACGGTCGGACTTTTCGTCTACAAAAGTCCGACAGCCCGTCCAACAGACTTTCAACTGACTTTTGGCGGACTTTTGGCGGACTTTCTAACGAACAGACTTGCCTACATACGATCACACAAAAGTCCGATGGATTCGTACGTGATGACGTACACCGGACTAAAATAAGGAAGTTGATAGCCAGTAGCCAATAGCTGCCCTAGCGTGGGTTTTTGTCTGTCGGACTAGCATACAGACGAGCGGATTTCTGGGTCCGGCGGAGTTACGACGTAAAGATTTGAAGCATGTTTTAAATCTAAAGTCCGTCAGATTTGCGGCTGGAAAAGTCCGCTGAAAGTCTGGGGAAGCCCACACATGATCGGATTGTCAGCCATATTTTGTCCGTCGGCATCTGTCAGGCTTTTGTAGATGAAAAGTCCGACCGTGTGTACGCGGCATTAGACTGGGATTCCATTAAAGTTCATGTGCGTGTAAAGGCAGGTGTCCCAATACTTTTGGTAATATAGTATATATGCGGCTGCCGTTTGCAATCCGGAGTCTGGTGCGTTTCTGTTCCCTGGTTCAGGTGAGATATTTTACCGGAATTAGCACCTAAACTGTTTACCAAAAAACATACATGACCCTTTTCAAAACTGCACCGCGGCCGCCCCACAAATGTGTGAACCGGCTCATTTGAAAGCCGGTCACATTCACATGTTATTCAAATTGGATGTGGTTAAAAAGACATCCAATTCGCATATATGTGAACCCAGCCTTAGAAATTCAACACAAATAAGTCAAATACAGCTCAAGTGAGGTGTTGAGTCCATAGGACTGCTGTGTAAATACACTGTACTTAACCAAACGCAATCAAATTTATGTCTAGCATTAGGTAAGAAGTACGTTTTTTAAATGCTATGCACTTGCACAGCGTGCCAGTATCTAACAGCGGGATGACAGGGAACAAAAACTGACCACACTATCACATATTGGACACCATGCTTAGTGTGGACAGTTTACTACCAAGAAGATGAGAACTGGCAGGATCAACCAGGTAATAGAGAAGCACTGCCGGCTCAAATGCAGCAGTGATTTTAAAAACCCCACGGGAACACCTTAAAAAGACAGAAAAGTTATTTTTTATTTCTAAGGTTTCAAAGCTTCACAGCTGTGGCAATGTGTGCTCCTCCCTCGAACTGCTAATTTAGAGGTGGGTCTTCGGGGTCAGTAAAAATGAGGATCACCCACCTGTTTTTACTGCCCCTCTGATGCCAGTGTGAACCTAAGGGTGCCCCAGATAGCAGTAAAACCCAACAGGACTTCTAGCTGGCCACACAACAGTTCAATTCTTATTCCATTTTTCATTTTCAGAATGTTTGTTCGATTTTCTAATGGTTAGTGGGGGTCCAAGTCCAAGTTTGTTTTCAATCTTAGAGACAAGAAAATCTGAAGAAGCAGGATGGAAAATTGTTCTCAAATGAATGAATTTCTCACTGTGCATGTCGTTTTCTTTTGGGAAAACTGGTACATATTGTAAATGAAACCTGTTTGACCACTTGCTTACTGGGCACTTTCACCCCCTTCCTGCCCAGGCCAATTTTCAGCTTTCAGCACCGTCACTCTTTGAATGACAATTGCGAGATCATGCTACACTCTACCCATATGAAATTTGAATCATTTTTTTCACCAAAATAGAGCTTTATTTTGGTGGTATGAGCACTGATTGGCAGCACTGGTGGGCTCTGATTGGCAGCACTGGTGGGCACTGATTGGCAGCACTGGTGGGCACTAATGGGCAGCACAGGTGGGCACTGATTGGCAGCACTGGTGGGCACTGAATGGCAGCACTGGTGGGCACTGATTGGCAGCACTGGTGGGCACTGATTGGCAGCACAGGTGGGCACTAATTGGCAGCACTGGTGGGCACTGATTGGCAGCACAGGTGGACACTGATTGGCAGCACTGGTGGGCACTAATTGGCAGCACAGGTGGGCACTGATTGGCAGCACAGGTGGGCACTGATTGGCAGCACTGGTGGGCACTGATTGGCAGCACTGGTGGGCACTGATTTGCAGCACAGGTGGGCACTGATTGGCAGCACAGGTGGGCACTAATTGGCAGCACTGGTGGGCACTGATTGGCAGCACAGGTGGACACTGATTGGCAGCACTGGTGGGCACTGATGGGCACTGTTGGGACTGCACTGATAATCAGTGCCGTGATTATCATTGTAAATGTCCCTTACACACAAGCCAGTTATCGTCTCTCTTCTCCTCTCCTCACGCTTTCAGTGTGAGGAAAGGAATGCCGATAACTGGCTTGTATTTACATCGTGATCAGCTGTCATTGGACTCAGCTGATCATGTGGTAAAGGACTGTGGTGATTGGCCCTTTACCCCGATCTGTGTTCAGCTGTGGGGTGCGTGGGCAGCATGATCACAGCAGGATATCCATGGATGCCCTCCCAGCAATGTAATCCCACGCTGTCGCCGTCTTTCACCTATAGCATGGGCTAGAAGGGGTTAATAGGTCTGGGATTCCATTCAAATATCAGGTCTGGATGAAATTTGAATGGCTTTCAATAGAAGATACTTGACTCAATGAGGTAGATTTACTAAAGGCAAATAGGCTGGGCACTTTGCAAAGTGCAGTTGCCCTCTGAAAGAGCAATTGCTCCAGAGCTTAGTAAATGAGGTAAAGCTTCACTTTGTAAAGAATACCCAATCACGTGCAAGAAAAAAAAAAAAAAAAAACAGCATTTTTTGCTTGCACATGATTGGATGATGGAAGTCAGCAGAATTTCTGCTCATTTTCTAAACTTTGGAGCAACTGCATTTGTAGAGTGCACTGTCTAGTTTCCTTTAGTAAATTAACCCTAATGATGGGGTTGAATGTTGAGAATGAAAGAAAGAATGTTGTGACAAAAGTTTTTTCTATGAACGTTCAAACGAAAACCGAAACACTTCATTCAAAACCAGGGCCGGGACAAGGGGTGGGCAGGAGGGGAGGCTGCCCTGGGCACTGTGGTATCAGGTGGGGGGAGGGGATACCACAAGAAGATGGGGGGAGGGGATTTGTGTTGGGAGGTGGAATGAGTAGGGAAGAAGGGGGTAAGAATTGTTCTAGGAGAGGAAATTTCATGGAGTGCTAGGAGTGGTGATTTGGGGGGGGTTGTGCTAGAAGAGGTAATATGGTAGAGGGGGAGGGGGAGTTGTGGTATGTGTGCTGACACATAATGCTCATACATCCTGGGGGGGGGGCAGATTGGTATGTTTGCCCTGAGCTCTAGGAGACCTTGTCCTGACACTGTTCAAAACTAGAAAAGAAGTGGAGGATATGCACTTTAATAGAAAGTATCGTTTAACCACTTAACCACTATTTTTCGTACTTGCTGTTTGCAAGTGAAAATCCGTTTTTTTTCTAGAAAATTACTTTATATATTATATATATTTTTTTATTTTTATTATATTTTTTTTTTCAGATTCCCCAGAGATTAAAATGGCGGTCATTGCATTACTTTATGTTACACTGTATTTGCGTAGCGGTATTACAAGCATAATTTTTTGGGGAAAAAAATACACTTTTTTGAATTGAAAAATAAGACAACAGTTAACTTAGCCCAATTTTTTCTATATTGTGAAATATAATGTTACGCCGAGTAAATTGATACCCAACATGTCACGCTTCAAAATTGCACCCGCTCGTAGAATGGCGACAAACTTTCTACAGGTTACCAGTTTTGAGTTACAGAGGAGTTCTAGTGCTAGAATGTTTGCGCTCGCTCTAATGATTGCAGCGATACTTCACATGTGTGCTTTGAACATTATTTTCATATGCGGGCACAACTTACGTATGCGTTCGCTTCTGCGCGCAAGCTCTGAGGGACGGGGCGCTTAAAAAATTATTTTTTTCTCTTATTAATTTCCTTATTTATTTATTTTTTTGACGCTGTCCTTTTAAAAAAACATTTTTGGGTCACTTTTATTCCTATTACAAGGAATGTAAACATCCCTTGTAGTAGAAAAAATGCACGACAGGGCCTCTTTAATGTGAGATCTGGGGTCAAAAAAAAGACTTCAGATCTAACATTTACACTAAAATGCAATAAATAAATAAATGGCTTTTTTTTATTTTCCCCTCTAAGACCATTGGGCGGAAGTGACGTTTGACGTCGCATCTGTCATCCAATGTTATGGAGGTGAGTGGGGGCCATCTTTCCCTCGCTCGTCTCCAGGCTTGTGAGGAGATAGGATGGGATAGTCTCCGCCGCTCCTGACGGCTCCGGTAAGCGGCCGAGACACCCAGAGCGCGTTGGGAGGTGTGGGGCACCTCTCCCGCCGCCGATCAAAATTATCTTGCTGCAGAGACCACTTTTATCTGAAAGCGGACCGCCCGCCGTTTAAGAGGATCCCGGGTTATGGCAGCTATCTGCTGCCATACCATCGGTGTTCCACGTCAAAGTACCGACATATAACGACCGCGGCTGGTCTGTAAGTGGTACAAGTGAAAATGTCTATAAATGTTATAGATGTAAACGCCATGCTTCTGCTGAATACCTCCATGATTATCAGCTTCCAGAAAAACGTAATTCAGCTAAGCATACACGAGTCCTAAAATTGGCACAGACATTAGACATTTTTACTATTACTATACAGGATTTATATAGCGCCAACAGTTTACGCAGCGCTTTGCAATGTAAAGGGGAAAAGTATGATTACAATACAGTTCAATACAGTAGGGCCATCAGGGCCCTGCTCATGGAGCTTACAATCTAAAGGAGGGCTTACAGTCTTGGTCTAATAGCAACAGCAGTCATTCATCTGAGGTTTACAGGTGCTTTTACCAGATTCTTTACAAGTGAAGGACTTGCTGTAGATCCGCATAGCGTTGGGTCTTTGCAGAAAAAGGCTTGCAATATATTGTCCCATATTCATTTACTTAATTACAGTTAATGGCTCTCAGATACTGAAATAGCTTTGAACTACCAAAAGCACAGATAAAAGTGGTTACCTGGGAGTGACGAGATATGTTGCTAGTGATGGTCATTGTGGTCTGCGATGATGGTTAAAGGAAGCAGGTAATCTGTTGAACAAGCTGTTGTAGGGCAAGCTGCAATGTAAAAGAACATAAAGCACATACAGATTTAGTAACTTTAGCAGTTGACAATTATTGCAGAAAAACAACATTTATCCTTAACCACCTACCTGGATATACTCCTTCATTACCAGACTATTTTTCTATTTTTAATGCTGTGATAGTTTTGCTGACAATTACTCGGTCATACAACACTGAACACAAATTAATGTTATAACGTTTTTTTTAGACAGATAGGGGTTGACTTGCTAAAACTTGAGAGTGCAAAATCTGGTGCAGCTGTGCATGGTATCCAATCAGCTTCTAACTCCAGTTTGTTTAATTAAAGTGATTGTAAAGGTAAAAAAAAAAAAAAAAATAACAAACATGTCATACTTATCTCCACTGAGCAGCTCGTTTTGCACAGAGTGGCCCCGAACCTCGTCTTCTGGGGTGCTTCGGCGGCTCTCACGGCTCCTCCCCACATCTGATAACCCCCTCGGAGATGAGCTCTCCCGAGGGGGTTACCTTGCGGGTGCGCTCCCGAGTCCAGCATTCGGCGTCCATAGCGGCCGAATGCAGGAATCGCCCCCCCCGGCGCTCGCGTCATTGGATTTGATTGATACCAGCGGGAGCCAATGGCTGCCCTGCTATCAATCTATCCAATCAACAGCTGAGAACCCCGGGCAGAGAGACAGTGCGTCCCCGTGGGTCAAGTTCAAGGGGTCAGGTAAATAAAACAGGGGGTATTGGGGGGGCGGTCACTGACAGGTGTTTTTTCACCTTAATACATAGGATGCATTAAGGTGGAAAAACACAAACCTTTACGACCCCTTTAAGCTTTGACAAAAAAACCCCGGAAGCTGGAAGCTGATGGTTTGTATGCACAGCTGCACCAGATTTTGCACGCTCTGGTTTTAGTAAATCAATCCCATAAAATTTTCTTTTGGTGATATTTAATAACTACTGGTTTTTTACGTTTTACTATTTAACCACTTCCCGCCCGGCCTATAGCAGATGACAGCCGGGCTGTGGTTCAGTTATCCTGACTGGGCGTCATATGCCGTCCAGCAGGATAACATTCCGCAGCTCGCCCGCGGGGGCGCGCATCACGGCGATCGGTGGAGAGGTGTGTCAGTCTGACACACCGCTCCACCGATCTTGGTAAAGAGCCTCTGGCGGATCACGGCTGATCACAATGTCAATAGGAAGAGCCGTTGATCGGCTTTTCCTCACTCGCGTCTGACAGACGGGAGTAGAGGAGAGCCGATCGGCGGCTCTCCTGGCAGGGGGGGTCTGTGCTGATTGTTTATCAGCGCAGCTCCCCCTCAGATGACCACACTGGACCACCAGGGATCGCCACTAGGACCACCAGGGAAGGGGGCAACATGTGGATGGCCAGGTATGTACCCCATAGCCATCCACATGTGCCCAATGTGCACAGTCAGTGCCCAATCTGTGCCAATCAGTGCCCACAAATGCGCACTGATTGGCACCATTATATTGCAGTGATGCCCAGCAATGCCACCCTTAGGGGCATCAGAGCCACCAATCAGCGTCATCAGTGCCAACCATCAGTGTCCATCGGTGCCACCTGTCAGTGCCCATCAGTGCCCACCTATCAGTGCCCATCAGTGCCCATCCGTGCCACCTATCAGTGCCACCCATAAGTACCCATCAGTGCCACCCATAAGTACCCATCAATGCCACCTATGAGTGCCCATCAGTGCCGCATACCAATGCCACCTATCAGTGCACATCAGCACCACCTATCAGTGCCCATCAGTGCAGCCTATCAGTGCCCATCATCAGTGTCCATCAGCGCCACCTCATCAGTGCCACCTCATTGGTGCCACCTCCTCAGTGCCCGTCAGTGCAGCCGTATCAGTGCCCATCATTGAAGAAGAAAACGTACTTATTTTAAAAAAAATTTAACAGAAACAAAGAAAAACTTGTTTTTTTTTCAAAATTTTTGGTCTTTTTTTATTTGTTGCGCAAAAAATAAAAACCGCAGAGGTGATCAGATACCACCAAAAGAAAGCTCTATTTGTGGGAACAAAATGAAAAAAAAAATTGTTTGAGTACAGTGTAGCATGACCGCGCAATTGTCTTTCAAAATGCAACAGTGCTAAAAGCTGAAAATTGGCCTGGGCAGGAAGGTGTCTAAGTGCCTGGTATTGAAGTGGTTAAAAGAAAAACATTTTTAAAAAATGGATATTCTAACTGCCTATTACATTTCTAGAGGCTTTAAAATGCCAGTAGAGCACAATCACCCCCAAAATTGTTTAGTTTAGGACATATACAGTGTAGTAGTCAGAGTGCAGAGATCAGCACAGAGCAATGTGCAGATTTCAGTGGTCGGGAGAGCCCCCCTTGTGGTGGTGGTCAGTAGTGAGTGCACCTTTAAATGTTGGTGTTCAACTGTGTGTGGCCCCTTAAATGTTGGTAATTGATAGTGAGTGCCCCATAACTGTTGGTGGTCAGTAGTGTATCCTCTTGCTGCTCAGTGTGCCCCATTGTGGTTAATGTGCCCCCTTTTGTTGGTAGTCAGTAGAACCAATGTTACTTACAGAAACAATTGGTGGCAGAGGCAGAAGGGATGGGCTGTGTTGACGTTTTTTGTTTACACTTGTGATCACTGTGATTGGTTCAGAAGGTGCAGGGCCACTCTGATTGGCTCTGTGCATTTTGCCTGTGATCTTCACTGTTTATTGACAGTTTGATCACAGGCAACTGCCAAGAGTAATTTTACTGCTGGCAGGTGCCAGAATGTTCAGTATATTTTGTTTATAAAGCAAATAAAACAACCCAGTGGGGATTAAAAACCACCAAAAGATAGCTCTATTTGTGTGAAAAAAAATGATATCTATTTTATTTGGGTACATTGTGGCATGACCTGAGCAATAGCCAGTTAAAGTAGCGCAGTGTTGAATAGCAAAAAATGCCCTTGGTCAGGTAGGGGGTAAATCCTTCCTTAGGTCAAAGGGTAAAGACATTGGCTGCCCATGTGTGGTCCCTGCGCTACTATTTACATACAAGGCTTTAGTAAATTGTGTCAAACTACCTGCTGTTCTTTAACAATGACACTGTAGTAAGGTATTAGAGGTATGTTTATAGCCAAAACTTTTTTGAAGTTAGAGCAGGTAAGTGTTTTTGCTGTCTGTGTTTTGCTGCGGACACAACGGGATGTGAGAGCAATTCTTGCCAAAGTGAGAGGAATTCTCATCTTAGACAGTTGTCACCGGATCATTTGACCCCATTGGAGGATTTTTCCTCATAGTTTGCTCTCATAAAAAAAAACAGAATTTGAGATTTTCCTTTCAGTCCCGGCGACAATGGTCACCAGGAAAATAGAGATAATGAATCTACCCAGTGGGGGCACAGACAGCAATAAGAAAATTAGCAGAAGGTCTAAGCCTTCCACACCCTATACAAAACTAAAAAAAATATATATATTGTTTTGCCTTTATATACACATTAAAATATTAGAACAGTTAAAATGTTCTGGTTTTTAAATATTTTTTTCCGAAAAAAAATTCTGACCATTTTTCAGCCGCCTGATACATATGTATAGCGGTAAAATTGTGGTCCCTAACGACCACATTCCACATGTATGCATCGCTGGGTAGCCATTGTTTCTGGCTGACAGCACGCTCACTCGAAGACAGCTCTTGGTCAAGGTTACAGATCGGTAGCTGGGAAAACCTGCTTCCAACCATGTGACCACTGTCACAGTGGTCACATAAATAATAGGGCTGAAGAGTCCCACGCCTGCGCCAAATGTACAAAGGACTTGTGGAAAAATGTATTAAAAATTAATTAAAAATTATACTGTGTACTGAAATTAGTGCAATTTAAATATATATTTTAATTAAAGAGCTGCTCGTTGTAAGACTATATTTAGCCTAAAGAAGGTAGAAACAGTATGATTAATAATCGTGCTCTCAATTTCACAAAAAATATTCATACTGTATAGAAACTTTTATGAAAGGCGCTCCCTAATGACGTCAGGCGCATGCTGACGAAACTCGTTGGGCAGGACTTCTGGAACACATCACTGCCGCCATCTTGGAATGCAGGTGGAATGCAAACCAACATTTCCACGTTGTTATTAATGCAGGATTTTCTTCTCAGTACTGTAACTGTGATTCTACTTCAATAAAGTTTAAAAATACTACACCATGAGAGGTTCCCATTTTGCCTCCCTCCTTATGCAAGCCTTACACTGAGAGTTTAAAGGCTCAGGAGTGCCGTTACTGCTGGTCTGGCTTGGGATGACCTCCTAACATTCAAATCTTTGGCTTGATATAAGTGTAGAATAGGAAAATAAAACAAAAGAAAAGTTGAATCTCAGAAACCCTTTTTACCTGCACACCCTGGAATGTAAACAAAGTGATATACAGTGCAATAACAAAATCAAAATCAGTGTATAAACAAAGCAGCAGGTAGTAAGGCTCAAACCTCAATGTGTGAAGAAAAACAACTGTGATTTCATACTGTACTAAAAACATTAAAAAATATATACTCATGTATTTGTGATTGGCACATTCATTATTTGTAGTTTGAGCGTTCACATGATTAATAACACAGTTTATTATTTTTGAATATTTGTGAATATTTTTTGTGAAATTGAGAGCGCGGTTATTAATCATACTCTTTCTACAATGGTCATATGTTTGCCAATCCTTCCCACTCCTTGGGCATTCCAAACTATTGAAAGGGAAGCCAAAGAGAGCGGGAAAGGGTTAATGTTAGTAATGTTAATGTTAGTAATATTGTATGAAATGGTTGTAAGTGCTGGAAAAAACACAGCCTAAAATAATAATAATAAGGCTTTGTGTTTTAGATAATGATGTGTGACCTTAAAGCGGAGTTCTGCTTAAAAAAAAAAAATTAAAAGTCAGCAGCTACAAATACTGCACCTGCTGACTTTTAATAATCAGACGCTCATCTGTCCCAGGGTCCAGCGATGCGGGCGTACAAAGCCCCGCTCATCTCCCCCTCCTCTCTGCAGTGCCGGCATTGTAACTGTGGGCGCTCGGCTGTGGCTTCACAGCTGGGCACCCACTGCGCATGCACGAGCTGCGCCGCGCGCCGTGACTGGCTAGGCAATCATCTGGGACCTGTGACGCGTCCCAGATGATTGCCGAAAGGCAGGGGGGAGAGGTGATCTCCCTTCCGGTGCCGCGGTGCGACGGGAGGATGTGGGAGCTGGAACCCTCTGAAAAGAGGGTACCAGCTCCCCCCAAAAAAATGACATGCCAAATGTGGCATGTCAGGGGGTCACCTCCCTTAAAGCGGAGGTTCCATTTTTAGGTGGAACTCCGCTTTAATGCTGAATATCATTTGCATTTCTTTCAATACAGTCCTGAGATAAACATAACCTAACAGGTAGGGCCAGGAGAGCCAGTTAGAAGACCTGACCTTTCTTTACTGCAGCGCTGTGACCGCTCAATGGTGAAGGAGCAGCAGCAGCACAGTGATGTAGAGAAATAATATGCGTTGCGCTAGAGTAAACCAAATCAATATATATATACACCTAAGTGTAAATTTAAGCAAATTATGTGTCAATCAAATAAACAGAAAACGCATGTGACAAATTCATATGAAACAGCATTAAAGTGCAATGTGCATATACAATATCAACAAATCCAAAGTGCATACATAGATATGAAAGTGCCCAGTGCTCAACATAGATATCAAATAGTCCTGTTAAACAATCCTATGTGGTAAGTATAAAAGTCCTAAAAATAAATGCCAAAATAAGTGTATATAGCAGTGTCCATGTATAGTGTCATCCAGCATGCTCATCCAATACTAGGTGCTGCAAAACCATGATCCGGTGCACTTCGGTGACCCCCCCCAGGTTGTTGCGCTCACCTCAGAGCGTGTGACTCAGTAGCTAAATGAATGGTGGCTATTAACAAAAAAACATTATTAAAGGAATCTGTCACATAACAATCGGTAAGTGACTTGTAGGGCAAAAAATATTGTATAATAAATAATATAATCTAGGACGGAGCTTTGATATCCAGTATACCATACCACACCTCAGTAGCGTGTATTGCATAAAAATACCTGATTTAACATAACATACTATAAGTGTCTAGCGAGCGGGAAGTACTAATATCAGTTCATGTAGAGGATATCCAAAAAATATGAAAGAATATATATATAAAAACATCAATTATAGCCATGAGTGACCATATAGGCAATAACTATACTGCCTACTACGATATAATGAATTTGCTATAATGCCTGTTGCAATATCATGAATCTGCTATAATATCCAAACGATAAATAAATAATTAATAATATACAAGTGGTTAATCAAACATAATTAACCCTTCAATAAACATCATCCAACAATGACAATAAATTCAAAAAATGGCGTTAAAAATATTAAATACTAAATAAAAAATATATAATATATAAATAAAATAAAAATAAATAAAAAAAATATACTAATACAAATTAAGTTCATAAAAATAAAGAATATTATATTTAAATTTAAATAAATTTGAAAGTATATATATAAATGTGTCTATCCACAAATACATAACCTAATAGGTCCCCACAAATAAATAAAATCAATAAAAAGGAGGCCATTGACTTCCAGCTGTGTACACGTCCACCAAATATCGCTTCATATGTAGATGCACCAAATTGCACGCTTCAAATCGTGCAAATTAAATACATCACGGCGCCTGGTACATACACAAAAATTATTTTTTTAAATTCCTATACCTTAAGTACATCAAATAGACAAATACACCAAGGGAAAAGTGTATATTAATAAACTATATAGAACAACCCATAGGAAGTACAGTATATATATACCCCATAATGAGCAATTGAACGATATTTATAGAAAATAAACAAGTGGATTGTATAACTATATGCGATGGGAAGATGGAAGGAAGAACCCCTCAGTAAACTATAACCAGGGGGCTAGAAATTACTAAGAAAACATTTGAGATCGAATTTCTTATTCAATCCACCAGGTGACAAAGAGCCAAGCTGGTGTATCCACCAGGATTCCTGTTTGCTAATTTCTCTAGTGTAATTAGAGCCTCTCCAGTGGCGCTTTGGTGCCTCTATTAAAATTCCATTCCTATTGTACTTTGATTATGCACCTTTTTAAAATGTATGGAGAGATAATGTTTATCGAATCCTTTACGCATATTTCTTACGTGCTCTTTCATTCGATTTTTTAGAGCCCTAGTGGTGCGACCAACATAAATAAGGTTGCATGGACATTTTACCGTATACACAACCCCAACTGTGTCACAGGATATGAAGTCCTTAATAGTGTATATCTGATCAGTATAGGGGTTATGAAACTCTTTTACTCTCTTAGTATTGGTTGGAACTCTTATGCAACTATAGCACTTTCCACAACCATAAAAGCCTTTTAAGTCCCAAAACATTTTGGGCTTTGGAGGAGGTGGCTCCACTACATTATGTACCAGTTTGTCACGTAAACTTGGTGCTCTCTTATAGATGATTTTAGGTCTATCTGGCAATAGACCCCTGAGATGGATATCTTGCTTAAGCACATTGCAATATTTTCATATAATTCTTTCTACCTCTTTGCTCTGTAAACTATAATCTAAAACAATACAGGTGCCATTATTTTCATAGTTTCCCATGGCTATGATTTTATCCTTCAATAAATCCTCTCTGTTCAAATTCCTAACTTTAGTTTTCTCTTTTTCCAAAAATTCCTTATGGTATCCTTTGTCTATAAACATTTTACTCAACATATCGGATTGAATTTCAAAATCACCATCCTGCGTGCAGTTTCTCCGCATTCTCATGAATTGGCCTCTGGGTATATTATCTAGCCATGGTTTGAAATGGCAACTTGTGGTGGGGATATAAGAATTACGGTTGGTGGTCTTAAAAAAGGACTTGGTTACAATACCTTCTGCAGTGTTAAAAATCTCCAAATCAAGGAAATGTATCCAATCCCTACTGATATCCCAAGGTAAAGAGATGTTACGGTCATTATTATTCATGGACTCCAATAACTCCATTATTGATTCCATACTTCCCTTCCAGATAATCAAAAGATCGTCTATTAACCTTTTATATAGTAAGATGTCACCATACTCCTCACCACGAACACTCTCTGCTTCCCATTTGGCCATATAGAGTTTCGCTACACTAGGGGCGAACTTAGCGCCCATAGCGACACCTCTTATTTGTAGATAAAATTTGTTATCGTACCAAAAGAAATTATGTTGTAAACAAAAATCCAAACACTTCAAAATAAACATACATAGGCCTTCCTCCATCACATCTTCTTTCTCTAGAGCCCATTTAACAGCGTCTAAGGCCCCTTCATGGTCGATATTGGTATATAACGAAGCTACATCGCCCGTGGCCATAATTATGATATCATCTGTAATGCATTCACTTAATAATTGTAGAGTGTGCTTGGTGTCCTTGAGAAAAGCCTGTGTTTTCCTCACTAGAGGTTGTAGATGGAGGTCGATATACTCTCCCAATCTGGATGTTAAGGACTTAATCCCATTCACTATAGGTCTTCCGGGGGGATTAGTACTGTTTTTGTGAATCTTGGGTAGATAATATATTACCGGTATTTTACTAACCATAGGAACCAACTATTTTGCCTCTTGTTTGCTGAGAAATGTATTATCTGCATCGTATTTTATAATAAGATCTAATTCATTCTTGAAGGATTTAGAGGGGTTGGTATTCAATAGTCGGTATGTGTCACTGTCACTTAATATTCTTTCCATCTCTTCTTTATATTGTTGCAGCGACAACACAACAATACCCCCCCCCCCCCCCTTATCTGCTGGTCTAACCACTATGTCGGTTCTATTTTCCAATGATTCCATTCCTTTCTTAAGGTCCTTGTGCTCATACACCCTCTTAATGGGTAACTGTTCCAGTTCAGTGGTGACTAATTTTTTAAACAGATCCACTTACTTGTTATTAGCCATGTAGGGGTTCAATACAGAATTATTCCTTAAACTAGTAAATTTGTTATTCATAGTAGCTCTTTCGACAGGGTTGAGGGCGTAATATTTTTTTATATTAAGTTTCCTGATAAATATTTGCACTCCAACATAAGTCTCGAATTTATTAAGCCCCTTCTTTGGTGCAAATTTTATACCCTTATCTAGGGTTAATATTTCTTCCCTTGATAATACAACGCCACTCAAATTGTAAATCCCTTCTCCTAATCTTCCCGCCTTAATTGTTTGCTGTAACCTTCGTCCGGCTCTTCCCCCCCCCTCTTTCTGGGTTTCTTATTTCGCGGGTAGACCCCCCCCCGTCCTTCCCTAAAAAAGACTCATTCAAGTATTGATCTCCATTATCCTCCAAAGGTTGGTAACTGTTGTAAACAGGTACTCCATATTGATCCTGTGGAGATTTTCCATATCTCACTCTCTGCAGTTTGGGTGAGTAGTAAACTCCACCCCTTTGGGTGTCTCCATGCAAATGGGGAGGATATCCCTGATGCCGATGCTGAGCTGGTGGAGGACCCCTATACGGTTGACGTTGGCCTCCCCTATATGGTGTTCCTTGTTGATATCCATAATTCTTCTGATGACCATAAGAATATTGATCATTTTGTTGTCCACCCCTACGGTAAGGGGCATAGTTAGGTTGATATTCTCTTTCATATTGATTTCCACCCTGGTAAGGGTGATGTGTTTATTTTGCCCTTTCTTTCTGTCATAGTGTTCTTTACTAGCTCATATCATAGGCACTGCAGCACAGCTTATTGACCCCTAGTGCTGCCCTTACCTTACCTGGTCCAAGCGCTGCTATGAAAATTACAAAAGACTTGGACCAAATCTAAAACACGTTAGCAGCATCTAAATGCATATATTACAATTTTAATTAACACATAGCTGCATTATTCTTTAATATCTGCTGGGTGTTCAGCTTAATTAGTGTATATATATATATATATATATATATCATGATTAGAATGGTTAATAACAGGATACACAGGCTTATAGTCAGTAGTAAACGTACTAAAACATTCATTCACAATAGGACCTGTGTGTAAGGCAGGGGCAAGTTACAGTAAAACCTTGATTTGAAAGCATTTTGCAAGACAAGCAACATTTTTTCATAAATTTTGACTTGATATACAAGCGATGTCTTGATATACAAGTAGCACCATGTAACAACTGAGTATAAAAGAGAAGAGAGGCTGGGGTGCCTCTAAGTGTAGCAATATGGTTACATTTAATGAAGGTACAACATTTAGCAAATCACATGGTTGATGATTAAAACAGGCACATCTAAGTATGCAGGCATCCGGGGTAAAGTTGTCCACATAGACCGTCCTCCCCACCGCCAGCTAAGTCGTCCCTTCCACACTGCTCTCCATGAGCGGTTCAAGCCTCACTTTCAGATCGCTCTACTGCAGGGTGGGTCACGATTGCAGATTGACAGTGGTGAGAGCCGGTGGTGCGGAGGATGGTCTATGTGGACAGATTTACCCCAGATGCCTGCATACTTAGATGTGCCTTATTTAACCACTTCAGCTCTGGGAGATTTTACCCCCTTCCTGACCAGAGCACTTTTTAAAATTTGGCACTGCGTTGCTTTAACTGACAATTGTGTGGTCATGCAATGCTGTACCCAAACGAAATCTGCATCCTTTTTTTCCCAACAAATAGCGCTTTCTTTCACCTCTGCCATTTTTATTTTTTGCGCTATAAACAAAAAAAGAGCGACAATTTTGAAAAAATCGCAATAAGTGTATATTGATTGGTTTGCGCAAAAGTTATAGTGTCTACAAACTATGGGATAGATTTATGGCATTTTTATGGCATTTTTTTGTCTAGTAATGGCAGTGATCTGCGATTTTGAGCGGTACTGCGACATTGCGACGGACAGATCGGACACTTTTGACACATTTTTGGGACCATTGACATTTATACAGGGATCAGAGCTCTAAATATGCACTGATTACTATGTAAATGTCACTGGTAGGGAAGGGGTTAACACTAGGGAGCGATCAATGGGGTTAAATGTGTGTTCCCTAGATGTGTTCTAACTGTATGGGGATAGGACTGACTGGGGGAGGAGACATATCGTTGTTCCTACTTAGTAGGAACAACGATATGTCTCCTCTCCTCTGACAGAACAGGGATTTACAAATTCCCATGCTGGCTCTCGAGCACACGATCGCGTGTGCTCGGCGGCGATTGCGCCCACCGGCCACGCGCATCGGGTCCCACGCCGCCCTCTGGCGGCTCTTAAAGGGGAAGACGTACCCGTATGGGTTTTCGCCCAGCCGTGCCACTCTGCCAACGTATATCGGCGGGAGCCAGTCAGCAAATGATTAATCATCAACCGAATGTTGTACCTTCATTAAATGTAACCATAATGCTACACTTAGAGGCGCCTCTCTTCTCTTTTATACTCTGTAGCTCCTGCCAGATTTTGCTTCTAATTCCCTTGTGGAGGATTTGTGGATGGACATTTCATGGTTATACAACCTATCACATTGCTATAATCTTTTTATATGGACGATAAACTGAAGGACTTATGAATAAATGGTTGTGGAACGAATCATCTGAGTTTCCATTATTTCTTATGGGGAAATTCACTTTGATATACAAGTGTTAGGATTACAAATATGTTTCCGGAACGAATTATGCTCACAATCCAAGGTTTTACTGTACTTCTTTACATATCAACCAACTCTTCCAACCTATGCTTGAACCCTGTGCTTGCTTAATATCCATTTCCAAGATCCTAAAATATTAGATTATTACAGTCTTAGCGGTATTATATCAACAAATCTTGCTTCTTGTAAGTGTCCATTGTCCACAGTATATAATATACAGCCAGGATTGGTGAGCATCCCAGGTACACGTTATACCAGGATGCAAGTCACTAGCAGACTCAATTTTGCCACCTAATGTATCAAAACCAAAGAGTGCAGCATTTCTTAAGTACTCATAGTATCCATTATTCCACTGGGAAATGGTATATGCAGTGTGTCCCAAAATTTTGGTAAATGGTCCGATATCTCAATGACAACATGGGCCAGGTGCGAGCGCATGCACTTGACTATCCAGAGACACGTCGAGAAGCTAAACCTAGTGTGGCATACATGTGACCATCAAAGTAAACCCACTGTGGGCAGTCGAACGTGAGAGGTAGGGCCACAGTGCAATCGAGCAACAAGTGAACATCAAGTTTTTGCTACAAATTGGAGAAAACGCGTGACAGAAACGCATGAAATGATGGTGCAAGTGTAAAGGACAGAAGCCGTGAGCAGAAAATGTGTTTACGACTGGTTTAAACGCTTTAGTGAAGGAAAGGAAATGACTGAGCCTGTTGACAAGCAGAACCACAAACATGATCAAGCAAGTGCGGCAAATGCTGGCACAAGATGGGTGACTGACTCTACAATTGATGGGGGAGGAATTGGGCATTAGCAAGGACAAAGTGCACACCCTCATCCGTGAAGATTTGGGTAAGCGGAAGATCTGTTGCCGGTGTGTGCCGCACAAGCTGACAGACAAACAGGAAGCAAAACAGATGGAAACCTCTGGAGATTTCATTACCATGTGTGACCAATATCGATCGTTTCTGCGAACCATCATCACAGGGGATGAGACCCGGTGCTACCAGTTCGATCCGGAATCTAAGTGGCAACTGATGGAATGGCGTTCACTGTCTTCCCCGTAGTCCCCTGATCTGGCGCCTGTGGACCTCTTTCTGTTTCCCTGCCTGAAGAGCGTCATGATAGGCACACGTTTTGCGGATGTGGCACCAATCCAAGAATGTGTGACATCGGTTTAGAGGGTCTGTTTTGTGCACCTCTGGAAGACTTGAAATTACAAACTACTGCTTAATGAGAATACCTGGATCATATCCCCATTCTACAACAATAAGCATTTGCCATTCTGCTTTTTGACTGAAGGTACAGTGTAGTTTGTTATACTCAATCTGATTACAAAGTGGTCTCTTTATTTCAGTGTTATACTTTTCTATGTTCATCATACCTACAGTCCCAATTGTATCAAGGGGAAACTGTGATAGAATTTAAATGTAATAGACTTTAAAGTGCTGGTGACCTCACTTACAAAAAGATATTGATAAAATATAAAAGAAGTCCAGAGATGGGCAATAAAAACGGTAAAAGGTCTAACAAATGTAACATACTTCAAGAAATCTTTATTAGTGATTAGTGTTTTTGAGATCTGGGCAAATAAAGTTGTATACAAAATAATAAAATAATCTCAGCTTTATAATATAAAGAACAATTGTACATATAAAAAGGAAAAACCCAGAAGAATACAATAAATGAGAATAAAGAATATAAAACATAATATAAGCAGATAATAACTCATATATAATAGTATAATAAGAATATATTAAATTAATAATATAAGGCTGGTAGCTTAATATCATTGGACCATCTCCCCTCTACAGCCATGGCCAAAAGTTTTGAGAATTACACAAATATTAATTTTCACAAAGTCTGCTGCCTCAGTTTTTATGATGGCAATTTGCATATACTCCAAAATGTTCTGAAGAGTGATCAGATGAATTGCAATCAATTGCAAAGTCCCTCTTTGCCATAAAAAATTTACTTAATCCCCCCCAAAAAAAAATTTCCACTGCATTTCAGTCCTGCCACAAAAGGACCAGCTGACATCATGTCAGTGATGCTCTTGTTAACACAGGTGTCAGTGTTGACAAAGACAAGGCTGGAAATCACTCTGTAATGCTGATTGAGGTTGAATAACAGACTGGAAGCTTTAAAAGGAGGGTGGTGCTTTAAATCATTGTTCTTCCTCTGTTAACCATGGTTACCTGCAGGGAAACACGTGCAGTCATCATTGCTTTACACAAAAAGGGATTCACAAGCAAGGATTTAGCTGCTACAAAGATTTCACCTATATCAACCATTTATCGGATCATCAACAACTTCAAGGTGAGCGGTTCAATTGTTGTGAAGAAGGCTTCAGGGCACTCAAGAAAGTCCAGAAAGCGCCAGGGCCGTCTCCTACCATCTCCTACAGTTGATTGTGAGATCGGGGCACCACCATGGCAGAGCTTGCTTAGGAATGGCAGCAGGCAGGTGTCAGTGCATCTGCACGCACAGTGAGGCGAAGACTTTTGTAGGATGGCCTGGTGTCAAGAAGGGCAGCAAAGAAGCCACCTCTCCAGGAAAAACATCAGGAAAAGACTGATATTCTGCAAAAGGTAAAGAGATTGCACTGCTGAGGACTCAGTAAAGTAATTTTCTCTGATGAATCCCATTTCCAATTGTTTGGGGCATCCGGAAAATACCTTGTCCAGAGAAGAAAAGGTGAGTACTACCATCAGTCCTCTGTCATGTCAAGAGTAAGGCACCCTGAGACAATTCATGTGTGGGGTTTTTTCTCAGCCAAGGGAGTGGGCTCACTCACAATTTTGCCTAGGAACACAGTCACGCGTAAAGAATGGTACAAAACTGATCCTCCAAGAGCAACTTCTCCCAACCATCCAAGAACAGTTTGGTGACGAACAATGCCTTTTCCAGCATGATGGAGCACCTTGCCATAGGGCAAAAGTGATAACTAAGTCGCTTGGGGAACAAAACGTGGAAATTTTGTGTCCATGGCTAAGAAACTCCCCAGACCTCAATCCCATTGAGAACTTGTTGTGGTCAATCCTCAAGAGGCAGGTGAACAAAAACCCACAAATTCTGACAAACTCCAAGCATTGATTTTGCAAGAATGGGCTGCCACCAGTCAGGATGTGGCCCAGAAGTTGATTGACAGCATGGCGGGATGAATTGCAGAGGTGTTGAAAAAGAAGGGTCAACACTGAAAATATTGACTCTTTGCATAAACCTAATGTAATTGTCAATAAAAGCCTTTGACACTTATGAAATGCTTGTAATTATATTTCAGTCTACCATAGTAACATCTGACAAAAAAGATCTAAAAACACTGAAGCAGCAGACTTTCTGAAACTTAATATTTGTGTCATTCTCAAAACTTTTGGCAATGGCTATATGTTGTAAGCATCTCTTCACATTCCTTTAATAGTGCCCATGAATGAACATCAATTTGTGTCTCAATAGGATCTTTGCATATGTAGCAATTCACTTTCAATGTTTACAGGGCCACTTCACTGGCAAAAAGTGTGATCAAATCCAAAGAATGTTCCTCTATAGTTAAGGCGAATTAAGTTTTCTGCCATATCTGCATGGCATAATATGGCATTTGAATGTTTCAAAAGATAGTAAATACAAAAATATTTATATCCGTGTCCACACAAGGTGAATAGGGCACTTGAATACTGCACCATTCACAAAGGGATTAAGCAAGTTCAAGATGTTGTGTCGTAAAGCCTCGTACACACTACTAGTTTTTTTTTCATTCAACCCAGCTTAGGTCGGAGCCGCTGTACTAACAATCTGATGTTAGCACAGCGATCTCCCCTGCTGTGCTATTGTGTTCTGACAAGGGGGTGGCCCCCCTGCCAGAACACACTGAGATCGCAGACCGGGAGCCGGTTGGCAGACCTTTTTTGGTCATGACCAGTGGCGGCTGGTGGGTTTTTCTTTGAGGGCTGCGGTAAACAACCCCATCTAGGTGGTGGGCGGTGGATTGCGGGCAGTGGCTACAGTGTCCTCAGCGCAGCAGGTGACTGGCAGCAGCAGATCTGGTGTCCTCAGGTGGGTGGCTGGTGGCGGGCTGGGAGCAGCAGTTCCGGTGTCCTCAGCACGTTGCAGGGTGACTGGCAGCAGTGGCTCCGGTGTCCTCAGCACGGCATGTGGCTGGCAGCAGCGGCTCCGGTGTCCCCAGCGCAGTGAGTGTCTGGCAGCAGCAGCTCCGGTGTCCTCAGCACATGCGGGTGGCTGGCAGTGGGCTGGGAGAAGCGGCTCCAGTGTCCTCAGTGTGGCGGGTGGCTGGCAGCAGCAGCTCCGGTCTCCCCAGTGCGGCGGGTGGCTGGCAGTAGCGGCTCTGGTGTCCTTTCCTTTCTGCCGTGCTTGTCCTCTATCCTCCTCCTTCTCCTAGGCATCCAATAGGATCGCCTGACGTTTTGGACAATTGTGAAAGGGGTCTCAGACCCACTTCCTGATTGGTGGGGAGGAGATTTAGTGTGAAAATAGCGAATATTTATTCACTATTGTCACACAACTGGGTGGACTCGGAGCGCCCTGAGCCCACCCTTTTTTGATGCCTATTAGAGCCTCTGGCTCTAATAATGTGCTTCAAAAAACATTCCCCCCATTGAAGTCCATGCATCCGGCGTCTTGTATGTAGATCAGGGTGCCGGACACATGGATGGGGGGCTGCGCCTGTGTGCTCTCTATGGACGGGCCGCCACTGGTCATGACCCTTCGATTGAAGCTGGCTGGCTTCTGTCGGACCAGCTGCTATAAACACGGGCTGAATGTCGACCGGTTTCTATTGAACCAGCCGATGCCATCTGACATTCGGCCCGTATGTACTAGGCTTAAAGTTATTGTAAAGTCTTGTTTAAAAAATAAATAAAATAACCAACAGGTTATACTTACCTGCCCTGTGCAGTGGATTTGCACAGAGCAGCCCCGATCTTCTTCTTCTCTGGTCCCTTTCACTGCTCCTGGCCCCTCCCCCCATGTCGAGTGCCCCCACAGCAAGCAGCTTGCTATGGGGGCGCCTGAGCTGCAGCCATTCAGACATGGAGCTGCCGTTCGGCCCTGCCCCCTTTCTCTCCTGATTGTCTAACTGACTTTGATTGACAGCCGTAGGAGCCAATGGCGGCGCTGCTGTGTCTCAGCCAATCAGTAAGGAGAGTCTCGGATGGCCGAGGGACTCGTAGACATCACTGGACAGAGATGGGGCTCAGGTAAGTATTAGAGGGTGCTGGGGAGGCTGCTACACACAGAAGGTTTAACAAGTGTTATACTGCATTAAACCGTATACTCAACCATTTCATTATTGCATTTTCTGTTGGAAATGTTGGTATAAAGAGAAATTAGTGGCAAATAAAATCACTTTTATTGGGTTTATTTAATAATTTTTTGTGTATCAGTCCTTCATTGTCCATGTGCACTGTAGGGGTGTGTCCTTTGCCAACATACCTTATACAGGTAGGCCAACATACCTTATAAAGTATTAAGGTGTCCCCCATTCTCATCTCAGAAATCAGGAGGTATGCAAATGGGGCATATGAATTTGTGCATCTTGTGAGGGGTGTCCCCCCGTGTCCCTGAGGAAGTCACAAGGTTGTGTCATAATGCGTGGGAGGAGCCAGAGGACGCTGATACAAAGGAGAAATTATACACGGATGTTTTTTATATCCTAAATGCGATTTTACTTCTTTTTAACTGTAAATGCAATCAGGGCTGGGACAAGGTAATTTAGCGCCCAGGGCGAAGACACCAAACTGCGCCCCCCCCCCACACACACACACACACACACACAAGATGTATGAGCATCATGTGTTAGCAAATCCCCACCTCCAAAAAAATAAAAAATTGAGCACTAATTGGCATACTTAGCCCCAAACACAAATAATACCCCCTATCATCCTCACTAGCATAAATTCTTCCCCCCCCCCAATCCCCATTTCTAACAGCCCCAATATTTCCTATACTAGCACAAATCCCGCCCCCCCCATCACCTCTTCTAGCACAACCCCCCCCCAATACCCCTCCTAGCACAAATCCCCCCCCCCCATCTCCATGGCACAAATCCTCTCTCCTGGAACAATTTCCCCCCCCCCCAACAGAACAAATCCCCCCTCCTGGAAAAAATCCTCATCCTTCCAGCACAAATCTTACCCCTGTCACCCCCCAAAATCCCCCTCCTAGCACAAATCCTCCCCCCAAATTTCCCTTCTAGAACAAATACCCCCAATCATCCCTACTAGCATAAATCCCCCCCCCCCCATCCCCATTTCTAACAGCCCCAAAATTTCCTATCCTAGCACAAATCCCCCCCCCCCCCCGCAAATACCCCTACTAGAAAAAAAATCTTATCCTGGCACCCCTCCAATTCCCCATCCCAGGAGAACCCCCCAGAATTCCCTTCCTAACACAACAGCACAAATACACCCCCCCCCCCCCCCATATCATTCCCACCTAGAAGTAATCATTTTCTCCCTACAAAGACTCTCATTCCTCCCCTTGTGTCCTCAGTGCAGCTCTCCCTTCCCTCAGCTTGGCAGCAGCTTTCCTTACACACAGACCTCAGATACAGTGCAGCACAGCGCTCTGTGATGCCCATCTTCGGACATTCCTCCTCATGTTGTCCTGTCAGAGCTGAGGAGGACCCGATTTCTAAACTTGCCTGTGCGGCAGCTAGCGGGAGGGATACCGCTGCTGAAGGGGACCCAGATCGCGGCTCAGAGATGCCCGCCTCCCACCCACACCGCTTTCCACTTCCAGCTAGAGCCAGGCTCCTCTAGGTTGCAGCGCCGCTCTCTGCGCTCCTCTGAGTCCTCCCATCCTGCCTCCGGCTGTGAGTGACCTCACGCCGCCGGCTGGGACTACAAGGCAGCTCCGTAGGGAGAGTGAAAAGTGAAGCTGACAGGGAAGGGAGGTGAAGCCAGGGCTTGTTGTGCCAGATGCAGAGCGCACTCGGCACACTTACAATGTTTCGGGTACAGCGGCACTGGCTATTGTGTATAACGACAGGTGTGAAGCACATTGCCGACACTTCACCTGCGCCCGCCCTCCTATAGAAAATCGTACCGCCCAGGGCATCTGTCCCTTCTGCCCCTGCCTTGTACCGGCCCTGAACGCAATACTTTTAATAAAATCGTGTAACTGATCTTACTACACTATGAGTGTCCATCTGATGTCTCCTTGAGCATTTTAGCAGAGGAGAAGGCAGAGATTAGAGGTCCCTTAAAGGGACACAGACTGGGAAAAAAATTTCAAAGGAGAAGATCCGTATGTGAGGTGGAAGTGGAGCATATTCATACCCAAAAGGGGACATGCACATATAGACCTAATAGCGAGAGTTATAGGTCCATGATCGGAGGTGTGCGCATTTGGAGAAAGGTGGTGGGACCCACGGCATGTTGATGATTGATGTGATAACACAGCACAAAGTGGAGGAAGTTATTACTTGTTTTGAGGTTTGTGGACTATATATTGCAAACTGGGAATACATATGTATATGGAATTTCTCACACAGAGTCAATTATGCACCTAGAGAGTTGTTTATCATGTTTATGGTGTTTGTTGATTGAAGGAAGCTTGTTTATTGCATATAATAAGACATTGTGAATACACTATAGAGGAGTGGCACTTAACTTATATACTATTCCTTGCATTTCACTGTGAGGGAACACATAGATACACTATATTACCAAAAGTATTGGGACACCTGCCTTTACATGCACGTGAACTTTAAAGGCATCCCAGTCTGCGCCCCAAATGACAGCAATGGGACTGCCTGCGCAGGAATACATAGAACACCTGTGCATCCCCATGCAGGTAAACACAGCCCTTGCATGGGGCATGGATTAATACGCCCTCTGTGAATGAGGCCAAAGTAGGGCATATTGCAAGAGGTTGGAAAAAAAACGTAGGAATGCTGAGTAGCTCAAGAAAAATAAAGTTTTTTTTTTTTATCTTTTATTTTGGAGTTCCATGATCTTTAAAAGTGAAATGCTGCTATCTTTGTTGGGTTGCATTTTTCCATTGAATTCTCTGTCAAATCAGATAACTGCCCATTAAAAATTGGTTTACTTCAGTGCTTAGGTCCATAATATCATTTGTGGTTGTTATTGGGGCACAATGTCCATCACTGGAGCCTGTATACACATACTATATGAATAAATGATATGGTGCAGCGCTACTGAACTCTCCTACATGTCAAACATATCAAAATGTATCACAGTGTCAAAACAGTGGTATTGAAATCTTTGCAGTGAATAAATCTAAAAGTCCTAAACAAAATTAAAAAACAGTCTCTGTTCTACTGATCCTACTGAAGAAGTCAATTGTATGGCGATACGCGTATAGGAGGGAGGAGCCCTATCTGTGATGTCACACAGCCGCCAAGAACTGAACAGTGTGGTGAGCAGTCTGACGGATTTGGTGATTGTGATATGCTGATTTTATACTTAACAAATTTTTAATAAATTGTTTATACAGAGAATACTATGGAATTGTCTTTACATTGCATGTGGTTCGTGTCACGAGTATATGTCCAGATGGGCATGTAGCGGTACCCCAGTAGGGGCTACTGAATCTTGTGGTCCACCTGTCACCCTGCCCAGCCTGTCATTACTCTCTCTCTCTCCTGCACAACACTTCAATTCCAGGTACAGCTAGCACATGGTTGGGCCCAACACTGACTGCCATATGCAGGCAGGGACCGCGGGCCCCTTTGATGTAGTAAAAGAATAGGAAGTCTTTAGTGCTAGCTGACCTATGGTGGACTACTGCTGGAATTAAGAATGTACAGCATAGTGTATGGAATGAGGAGGTGCGAATACAGAATATACAGCATGGTATACAGAATAAGGCGGTGCAGAAAAGTGATCATACAGCATGGCATATGGGTTAATGCGGTGCAGAATAGGAAACATATAGCATGACATATGGAATAATATGGTGTGGAATTGGAAATATACAGCATGGTGTATGGAACAGGGCTGGTACAAGGATTTTTGACACCCTAGGCGAAACCTAATTTTGTCCCCCCCCCCCCATTGGCTCCACCCCTGACTCCACCCCCTTTTCCCTGCCTATGTATACTCCACCTTTTTAATGAAGTGCCCATCAAATGCAGCCTACCAGCGCCCATCAAATGCAGCCTCACCAGCGCCCATCAAATGCAGCCTCACCACCGCCCATCAAATGCAGCCTCACCAGCGGTTTACTACCGCTTTAACAAAGTTAACAAGTTAAAAAAACAAAAACAAGAAATACATAAACATGTAAAAAAAAAAATTAAAACAGACTCTGTAGACTACTTGGTCTTTTTTCTGCTGTCACTTTCTATGTCTCTATGGTCTCTAATATTCTTGCAATGCATCAACATGTATGGCTCAATGCACTAAGATGGATGAACTATTTTAATATCACTACTTATTAAAATTTCATGATCATTTTGCTAGTGCACACAGGCATACCTAGGAAATTTTAGGGCTTGTTCACACCATGTGTATTTTTTGCACAGATCAACACAGGTCTTTGCAAGGGCACATAGAAAACAGTGGTTTTCTATGTGTCTCATTCACACCACAATGCTGTATATGTGTGCCTGGCAGTTCATTGTGTTGGAATGCAACCTGTCTGCATTTTAATGCAGTGCAGATGAATGCATGTAAATGCAACATAATTTAATGCAACTGAAAGTGACTATATAAAAAAATAAATTATTGTTATAATTTTGACCCTTTAATGGACCTGTCCATTCACAATGAATGATAAGAAAACACATGCCAAGGTACATAAAAATGCAAAGTAAGGCAAACAAAGCACATAAAAATGTATGCTAAATGCACATAAACGCACATGCATTTTTTATGTGCAGTATGATGTGAAAGGACCCTTAGCGCTGTTTCACAGCAGCAGAGCAGCAGAGCAGCGGCCCCCGTGCAGTGCAATCTGATTGAGCACAGCGCATTGATGAAGCACTTAGCTTGGCGAATCGCCCTGTTTTGTTTTTTTTTATTAAACAAACTTTATTGAGATGTCACATAGACATCTCATAAAGTTCAATTGTCGGCTACACAGTGTGAGGCAGTAGATTGCTTTTTTCAGAGCACCATGCCCGCACACTCACGCAACGGAGTAGTGTGAATTGGGCACATAGGAGACTAAGCATTTTGCCTTGTCCATGCAGTGGGACTGCGCTGGAATAATCGCCCAACACAGTTCCACCGCATGTGGTGTGAATATACCCTTACTGCTTTCACCAGACAGGAAGTGAGGTAAAATCCACAACAGGGAAACTGAAAAACCGAAAAGGCCTCTGCCCTTCTTTAACTCTACTGAAAGGAAGCATTTTTTTTTATTTCTGTTGTTTTTGGAGATTGTATCTCACTTCCTGTCTGGTGAAGCCAGTGACAGGATAAGTGGCGGCTGGTGCTCAATTTTTTTGAGGGGGGCAGCAAACAAACCCCCCCACACCAGGTCCGCACTCACCTAGACACGTGGTAAGAAAGGTCAGTACACAGAGGGTTAGGGTTAGAATGACAGTACAGTCGGTCAGTATACAAGAGGGAGAAGTCACTATTGACAGTACAACAGGATAGGGCACCAAAAACAGTACAGTCGGTGGGTGTTGTCACAGACATGGTAGGCTTTTGGAGGGGTTACTAAGAAAGACCTAGCTGCCATATTAAAAATAGTGACTGCTTCACACTGTTGGGACTCATAGCAGATGTTGATGTACCGTATATACTCGAGTATAAGTCGAGGCCCTAATTTAACACAAAAAAAATGGGAAAAACTTATTGACCCGAGTATAAGACGAGGGTGAGAAATGCACAGCTACTGTAAGTGGAAAAGAGGGTCAACAATGCTCATTTGCAGCATCACTGTGCCCATTTGCATGCCTCACTGTGCCCATTTGCAGCCATAGGTCCCCTGAACTTCAAACTTGGTAGTTAAGGGTTCCTAGATTCCCCCTAGCTGCAGCCAAAATTTGGGGTCTCTGAACCCAAAGGGTCCCGAAATGACATTGCTGCAGATAGACACAGTTGACCGAATTTGGGGCCCCGTATCTCGGGGCCACTTAGTGCTAAGAACCCCAAATTTGGTGTGCAAACCCAGTGGAACAAGCACCATAAAATTTCCAAAGCTGGGGTTTCTAGCACCAAGTGGCCCCGAGATACGGGGCCCCAAAAATCAGTTCAGAAAATGTCAAGCACTTTTCTGCAGCAGAGAATAACATTTTCCGAACCAGATTTGGGGCCCCGTATCTCAGGACCACTTGGTGCTAGGAACCCCAGCTTTGGATATGTTATGGTACCAGTTCCACTGGGTTTGCACACCACATTTGGGGTTCCTAGCACCAAGTGGCCCTGAGATATGGGGCCCCAAAATCGGTTCAGAAAATGTCAAGCACTTTTCTGCAGCAGAGAATGACATTTTCTGAACCGATTTTGGGGCCCCGTATCTCAGGACCACTTGGTGCTAGGAACCCCAGCTTTGGATATGTTATGGTACCAGTTCCACTGGGTTTGCACACCACATTTGGGGTTTCTAGCACCAAGTGGCCCTGAGATATGGGGCCCCAAAGTCGGTTCAGAAAATGTCAAGCACTTTTCTGGAGCAGAGAATGACATTTTCTGAACCGATTTTGGGGCCCCGTATCTCGGGGCCACTTAGTGCTAGGAACTTCAGCTTTGGATATGTTGTGGTACTAGGTCCACTGGGTTTGCATACCAAATTTGGGGTTTCTAGCATCAAGTGGCCCTGAGATATGGGGCCCCAAAATCGGTTCGGAAAATGAAATTTTTTGCTGCAGAAAAGTGCTTGACTCCAGTATAAGTCGAGGGGGGCACTTTCAGCACAAAAAAATGTGCTGAAAAATTCGACTTATACTCGAGTATATACGGTAATCAGCAAGCCACCTGTCTGGAGTTCGTCTGCTATCATGTCTAGTGTGCCTTCTAAGGCTATTTCACTCCTTGTTTATTGTGCTAATTAACTCAGCTATTGTCTACTGGCACACTAGCCTGGCGGGTTGTGTTTATACTTGTAATGCTGTGTCCTTTATATTCACTCTTGTTGGGGCCGAGAAGTTTGGGCACCTGTGCTGCTTTGAATGACTTGTTAATTTATGTTTATGGTTACAGTTTGTATTGTTAGGGTAATATGATCAGGAGAGGGGAACCTCCTACTTAAGTGTACAAAAGCCTGTATTCTTGTTCTAATAAACAGTTCTATTTCTGGTGTACTCTAAAACTGGTGTTGCCAGGTTCTTGAGGTTACTATAGCCAGATCCATTGATCTCATGTTCCAGGACTTGGGAAGCAGCTTCTTGGCGGAAATACCCAACAAGGTGTCCGGAGTCCGTCACAGGTGTGGGTACAGACAGGTCTTGCATACTGTGGATGCCATGATAAGGTGCAGTGTCATGCACACACAGGGTTCACTGGGTGACATGTGTTGACCGTCAGCACTCTTCTGGTGCCGTGTGTGCCGCTCTCCTGTCAGGACCACTCTCAGTGAGCGCTGCACTGCCTACCTGGGACACCCGGAGTATGTCTGGTTGTCGCAGTCATCCGGCTCGCTCATTCCCTCCTGCTCTCCGCTCTCCAGCTACAATGGCCGGGGAGGGAAGTGAGTGCAGTGAGAGACCCTCTGTACTGCTCTGCCTGTGTGCGGCTCACCAGACTACTTTTCCAGGCATGCACCATCCTCCCCAGCCGCCAATCGCAGCGGGGCTCTGTAGACACAGATTAGACTGTCAATCATATGGCCCAGCGGCCCTGGCCCACCGGGCACACGCCTGCATTCCATCCACGGCCACGGTTTCTCCTCCCGGCTAATCCGGTCTTAAGATCCAACTCCGCCTCAGGCTCTTATCATTTGCTGCCAAAAAAAAAAAAAATATTAATTGAAAGCTAAGAGTCCGGTGCCCCCCATGGAAGTCAGGGGGGCGGCGCCCCTGTTCCCCTTTTAGAACGGCCACTGCTGGTCAGAATGACAGGAAGTGAGGGAAATCTCTCCATTGACCCTCTTCCAAACAAGCTCTGAGTCCCTTACATATAGTTACATAGTAGGTGAGGTTGAAAAAAGACACAAGTCCATCAAGTCCAACCTATGTGTGTGATTATATGTCAGTATTACATTGTATATCCCTGTATGTTGCAGTCATTCAGGTGCTTATCTAATAGTTTTTTGAAACTATTGATGCTCCCCGCTGAAACCACTGCCTGTGGAAGGGAATTCCACATCCTTGCCACTTTTACAGTAAAGAACCCTCTAGACAGTTTAAGGTTAAACCTCTTTTCTTCTAATTTTAGTGAGTGGCCATGTGTCTTATTAAACTCCCTTACGCGAAAATGTTTTATCCCTATTGTGGGGTCACCAGTATGGTATTTTTAAATTAAAATCATATCCCCTCTCAAGCGTCTCTTCTCCAGAGAGAATAAGTTCAGTGCTTGCTAATAAAGGGAGAAACACATATGGGAGAGATGTATGCGCTGCACACCCCGAAGCAATAAATTGGCAAAAAATGGACAGTTTCCCCGGTGGGGCTTTGGACAGCAATATCTTAAAATCAGGAGTAATCTAGAATATATAACCAGTAAGTGTATTTATTTGAACAATAAGCAAATGTCATGTTGTGGTTCAATTTGCATTATAACATATAAAAGCTGGCCAAGTGGTACAATACATATTCCACAATAAAGAATTGACACATTTTCACAAAATTGTATACAATAATACATAGCCGGACTGTTGACGGTATAAATCCCTGACACGTTTCGACCTATGGACGGTCATCATCAGGGGGATAATTGGTTCTATAAAACACATTAAACAGCTTCATAATTTAAGAGCCACATTGACACCACTTCTCTTCCACTCACTTCCACACACCACACTATTCTAACAACCTTATAACTATACTACAATTCCTTTTACCCTATTATAGCTTTGCCACATTATATTTAATTATTTAATTAATTATGTCTATGAGACTTTAGGATACCAGATGAATATACATTGATCCTTATGATTGCAGTTAGCCCATACACTCTATGTTTTTAACCTAATTAACTTACTATTATATATTGGGTGTTTGTCGCAGGTGTGGACTCTCCCCTTCCCCTGGAGGGCGTCAATGTGGCTCCTTGTAAGCCCCTTGGGCTGGACTCATGCGCTCTGGGGAGGCAGGGGCGACTATGGGGCCCCCCGGATCCATTTACGGCTTTTAACAGTTCTGGCCAAGGGATTATTCCCTCTACTCTCCAGCGGTATATATATCGCCATTGTAACTCTACAATGAGATTTATGATGATATGTTCTTAAATTCTGAAGCTGTTTAATGTGTTTTATAGAACCAATTATCCCCCTGATGATGACCGTCCATAGGTCGAAACGGGTCGGGGATTTATACCGTCAACAGTCCGGCTATGTATTATTGTATACAATGTTGTGAAAATGTGTCAAATCTTTATTGTGGAATATGTATTGTACCACTTGGCCAGCTTTTTTATGTTATAATGCAAATTGAACCACAACATGACATTTGCTTATCGTCCATTTTTTGCCAAGTTCAGTGCTTGCAACCTTTCTTCATAACTAATATCCCCCAGACCCTTTTTTAGCTTTGTTGCCCTTCCTTGTACTTGCTCCATTTCCAGTAAATCCTTCCTGAGGACTGGTGCCCAGAACTGGACAGCATACTCCAGGTATGGCCGGACCAAAGTCTTGTAGAGTGGGAGAATTATCGCTTTATTCCTGGAGTTAATCCCCTTTTTAATGCATGCCAATATTCTGTTTGCTTTGTTAGCAGCAGCTTGGCATTGCATGCCATTGCTGAGCCTATCATCTACTAGGACCCCCAAGTCCTTTTCCATCCTAGATTCCCCCAGAGGTTCACCTCTAGTGAGTAGATTGCATTCATATTTTTGCCACCCAAATGCAATTATTTTACATTTTTCTACATTAAACCTCATTTGCCATGTAGTTGCCCACCCCATTAATTTGTTCAGATCTTCTTGCAAGGTTTCCACATCCTGCGGAGAAGTTATTGCCCTGCTTAGTTTAGTTTTGTCCGCAAATACAGAGGTTGAGCTGTTTACCCCATCCTCCAGGTCGTTTATGAACAAATTAAACAGGATTGGACCCAGCACAGAACCATGGGGGACCCCACTTCCCACCCCTGACCATTCCGAGTATTCCTCATTTATCACACCCTTTGAACTCACCCTTGTAGCCAATTTTCAATCCATGTACTCACCCTATGGTCCATGCCAACGCACCTTACTTTGTACAGTAAACGTTTATGGGGAACTGTGTCAAATGCTTTTGCAAAATCCAGATACACTATGTCTACGGGCCTTCCTTTATCTAGATGGCAGTTCACCCCCTCATAGAAGGTTAATAGATTGGTTTGGCAAGAACGATTCTTCATGAATCCATGCTGATTACCGATACAGTTTTCATTACTAAAATCTTGTATATAGTCCATTATCATCCCCTCCAAGAGCTTGCATACTATTGATGTTAGGCTAACTGGTCTGTAATTCCCAGGGATGTATTTAGGCCCTTTTTAAAATATTGGTGCTACATTGGCTTTTCTCCAATCAGCTGGTACTATTCCAGTCAGTAGACTGGCAGTAAAAATTAGGAACAATGGTCTGGCAATTACTTGACTGAGTTCCCTAAGTACCCTCGGGTGCAAGCCACCTGGTCCCGGTGACTTATTAATGTTAAGTTTCCCAAGTCTATTTCTAATTCTGTCCTCTGTTAGTCATGAGGGTGCTTCCTGTGATGTGTCATGAGGACAAACACTGCAGTTTTGGTTACTGTGGCCCCCCGATACCCTTGTGAAGGCTGAGGAGATGAATAAATTCAATACCTTCGCCAACTCCCCATCCTTTGTAACCAGATGTCCTTCCTCATTCTTTAGGGGGCCAATATGGTCTGTCCTCCCTTATTTACTGTTTATATACTTTTCTTACGTAATTTCTTGGGATTGGCTCTCCTCCACTATGTGTCTTTCATGTTCTAATTGCACCCTTACATATCTTGTTGCGTTCTTTGTAAAGTCTGAATGCTGGTGATGATCCCTCAGGCTTGTATTTTTTGAAGGCCTTCTTCTTTGCTTTTATATGCATTTTTACATTAGAGTTAAGCCATCAAGGACCTTTGTTCGCTCCCATCTCTCCTCCGTGTTCTTTGTTTCTAAGATTTTATCCCAATTTATATCTTCTAGCAAGGATTGTAGTTTAGGGAAGTTGGCTCTTTTGAAATTAAGTGTGTTCCCATTGTGTTTCCTATTTGTGTGATCTATACTGAAGCCAATTGACCTGTGATTGCTGTTTCCTAAATTGCCCCGTATTTCCACATCCGTGTTCAGGTCTGTATTGTTGGTAATCAGCTAGTAATGCCTTGTTTCTAGTCGGTGCGTCTATCATCTGACCCATGAAATTGTCCTGCAAGACATTTAGGAACTGGCGAGCCTTAGGCAAATGCATGGTTCCCTCCACTCAGTCTATGTCTGGATAATTAAAATCCCCCATTATGATTACAGTTCCCATCCTTGCTGCAAATCCAAATTGTGATAGGAGGTCTGTCTCCCCCTCCTCCCTCAGGTTAGGGACCCTAAAGCATACTCCCATTATTATTTTCCCCTTAGCTTCATCCCTTTAGAGCTCTATCCATAAGGATTCCACTTCCTCCCTAGCTCCCTTATTGATGTCATCTCTCACATTCACTTGTACATTATTCTTGATATATAGCCATATCCCTCCCCTTTTTTACCCTCTCTATCCCTGCAATAAAGAGAATACCCCTGAATGGTTGCCAGCCAATCATGAGAGCTGTTGAACCAGGTCTCTGAAATTTCCATAAAATCAAAATCCTCCTCGTTCAACAGTATCTCTAGTTTACCCATCTTGTCCGCCAGGCTCCTGGCATTGGTGAACATGCCACATAGTTTAGACCGGTCGCATACTGTCCTCTTATTGGGTGTTCCGAGATTGTAAATAGTACTTGTTACTATACTTAACCTTGCCACCTTCTTCCAACACTGCTCAACCCTGCATCCCCTGCCATACTTTTGCAACATTGCTCACCTCTGCATCCCCTGCTAGCACCTTCCAACACCGCTCACCTATGCATCCCATGCCACCTTCTTCTTCCAACACTGCCCGCCTCTGTATCCCCTGCATCCCTCTTCCATCACTATGCACCTCTGCGCCCCCTGCCACCTCCTTCCAACACTGCTTAGCTCTGCATACCCTGCAGCCCTCTTCCAACACTCTTCAGCTCTGCATCCCTTGCTACTCACTTCCAACACTACTTACCTCTGCATTCCCTGCCACCCTCTTGGCACAGTACTTATCTTTCAAAAACTGTTCACCCCTGCAACCTTGGCAGACTGTAGCCTCCTTCCTATATTACTTACAGCCTGTCTGTGTAGTGCTTGGTGTGATGGGTTCTCTATTCTGCCACAACTCTGACACACCTGGATAAATATATTTTGAAGGTTGCATACACCTGTATGACTTGAGTTTTAGGATACTACCACGCTATATTTAATAATACCATCCAAGAAATAAGCCATAGGCAACTTGAAGGTAGATAAAGTAAGTATATTATAGCAAGGTAAGATAAACACAATACACAAACCAATATACAGGTCAGAGGATATGTTAGGATGCAATAGACTAGCTGGTGGGAGCACTGGCCTCAACTATGGCATTTGACTTACTGCAATAAGGCTAAACCAAAATAAACCTATATACATAGCATTAATAAGAGCAATATCAAAGATGAAAGGCATGAATAGCAGAAAAATATGTCTCACTGTAAGGCTACATTTACACCAGCGTTTAAGGCCATCCATATTGTAGGGGCAGTTCCTGCCAAGGCTCTCTCAACAGCGGCTGCAGCTATTTGCGGATGTCTGCACAGCCAGCAAGCGCACTCTGCGCATACACGTTCCTGAGAAGGATACATCTGGGGGTGGCTGCAAAGTGTCAGGCACCTGATTTTAAGCTGGCTAACATTGGGGCCCGTCTGTATGGTGCTCCATGTGTTACGGTCTTGTTATACTGTATGCAGTGGATGACCATTGGGCTGCTAATTAAGGGAAGTCTCCACTGGCATTAACAGTGCACAGTAAGGGGATAAGCACATTTGTTTCCACCCATCACTCTTGGTACCCAACAGATCCAATCCAGAATTCTTGGCGGTCTGTTGTTGGTGGCTCAGTCCTCACGATCAGGTCCCCACAAGGCTCTCTTCTCGCAGGTGTAGGTGCTCACAAGGCAACAGGTCTCTCCAGCCCTGGTCAATCCTCAGGCTCTATGAACACAGCACACTGCTCCGGTCCCAAGACACAGCAAATCTTTGTGGCTCAGTCTCTCAGCTCTCTAGGTGCTTAGGCTACTCCCAGATCTGGGGGGCATGTAGACCCCCGAAACACTTTGGCTGTTTTTTGAATTGTACCCCTGACCTTTAAGGGAACAAAGTTAAATCTGGACCTCTTAGCAGTGGTAGGCTCCGAAACCTTGTTGTATATTTATCATGTGACCACAGAATAAAGCTTTGGACCCTTTCGAGGAATCCTTGGTGTGCTGATGACATTTCTTCATCTTAGCAGTGGTGGGGTGCTACAGTTTCAACCCTTTTTTTTTTTTTTTTTGAATCAAAAAGGTTTTTATTGCACATATAAACATACGAAAAGTTTTCTCCAAACATGAAGCACATTACGCTTTGTTCTTATCTTAGAGTTATCCAACATATATTCCAAAAATACATTTTTGTCAACATTATTAAAGAGTATAACTCTGATTTTTGTAGCCTGTACATATGTTATGTCCTCAAATTGTCTACTGTCTGTGCCATACAACTACCTCCCAGCAAATGTTTCGCATCACTGGAACCTACACCAACCATCCTGGACATATTGCCCTATCTAGCTAATTCTCTTGTCTGAGATATATCTGTGTTCCTTTTAACAATCTCATTTGCACCAGCTCCATGGTACTTAATCCTGGTACGTCGAGCCAAGCATCCCATAGTTTATCAAATTTGCCAGGGATCCCCCTATGCTGGTAAATGTATTTTTCCATGATAAGCGTCCTACCCACTTGTTGTATCCAAGTTGAGGTCTTTGGTGGAACAGCTGATTTCCAGTTCATGAGGATTGTTTTCCTGGCTTCAAATAAAGCTCTGGAAAAGGCAACTCTCGTTCCCTCCTACTCTATCTTTTCAACCCTTTTTACATCACACTACAACTTTAGGAGCTTAGAACACAGCAGCGGGTCTGCACACTCCAGTTTCTATACTACTCTGTCTCCTCTGTAGCTCAAAAGCCTGGGAAAAGTCTCCCGTCTCCTCCCCTGGTGTACAGTGCTCATTGTGGACTACATGTCCCATGGTCCATTGTGGCTGCATAGCAAGCTCTCTCACTGCCACTGATTGGCTCATACACTGCTGTCAGGAGGAGGAAGGGAGAGCGGAGCAAGGTGGATGTCACAGACAGCCCACGACTGCACCTTTCTCCAATCACAGTAAAGCTGCTCTGTAACTGTGCAGCAGCAGGGGAAGTTGAAGGAGGAGAGTGGGCACAAAGTGCACAGCCTCCTCCTCTAGCCAGCCAACAGCACCTGGCTACACATGACAGGTTAGGGAATTAGTGCAGGACTCCTGCTTCTGATGTAGCTATTACCCACAGCTGCCCACAGCCTGTAGGTTGAGTCTAGATAATTGTAGGAAGAGTTGCAATGCTTGGAAGTAATATGACTGGTGGGTGGGTGAGACAGGTTAGCCATGGCCTGGCAGGCATTAAAGTGGAGTTCCACACACTTTTACAACTCTTCAGCATCCCTCACTAAACTGTGCACTGTAAACGAATTGGATATTTTTAAATTTTTTTTCTCAGCACTTACTGTATATTTGCTGTATTCATTTTTCACTTCCTCCTCCCTGGCCACGGCCCATCGCATCATTTCCTGTTTGCAATGCCTTCTGGGAAGGGGCGGTAACTTCCTCTGAAACTGCTGTTGCTATGGAAACCTGACCTGAAACCTATTACACTGCTTGTGCTGCACTGACCATATGCGAGATCTGCAAGGATGAGATCCAGGAAGAAATGCAGTCTGGCTTCAGATGCCCACACTAAAGATGGCCACGGCCTGCTGTAAGTTTAAAAAAATAACAAACTACTGCTATAAACTAACAAAACAGACCTTAGTTTACAGACTAACCTTACTAGAATACATTAAGCTTGTGTATTATAGGGGTATTTTTATTTAAAAATTATAATTCCGGCTGGAACACCACTTTGAGCTGCAACCCAAGGGCATGCTGTGACCTAGTGTTTGAGTACCACTGTTCTAATCCTTCCCCAATCTATCCAAAACTAAAAAAAAGTTTTGGCTGGGCACACACTTTAACTGACCTATAACTGAAATAATTAGACTAATCTTTTATAAAGTTGATCTGCCTAGATTAATTAAAAGTAAATATCCGCATTACCAACTAAAACTATTATTTTGAGTAATAAAGAAAACTCTTTTCTTTCTTAAAGCGCTGGTCCCAGGTTTCCTTGTGACCTAATAAATGAGCACAGATCACATGGTCCTTGGAGCACTGTAATTGTTTCACATCATTACAGACTTCAGAAAGTCTTTTTTTTTTTATTTGGATAGCCTGTTGTTTCCCTTTAAAGGCAATCTGTCAGTGTAAAGTTTAATGCTAATTACACATTGTTTAGTGCACCCTGTTACTGATCAGGAATAGTCAGTTTAACAATTAAAGCGGATGCTCATCCCTGAAAATACTGCCTGATTCCTCCCCCGACCTCTTAGATAATTTTTTTGTGCATAAGGATTCCCAAGCATGCGCACACATGGCACAGGTATCTACAAGGACCCAGACCTGCGGAAATCTCTCATCTGTGCACATGTGGGATATGCACAGATGGTGGTGGAGAAGAGGAGCCGGGGGACGAGAACGTCCTGGGAGTGAAGTTCCTCTTTAAGGGCACTTCCTTAAAGGAGAAGCATGGGAAATAAAATAAAATAAAAACAAATGCTCTATGCTGCAGCATTGGTGTGATGCTGCAGCTGTCCCATGTCGGCTTTGAGAACTGAGTGATCACATGAACGCCAATCACTCAGCTCTCTGTCTTTTTGGAGCAGAGAGCAGTGACTGCTCTCCTCCTCTATCGCTCACTGGAGCGCCAGGCTGGAAGGGAGGTGGGCGCAGCTGACATTGGCTCTCAGCCAGCTGTCAATCAGCCAGCTGGGTAGATCCCGACAATATGGTCGCGATCCATCCAGAGCCTGGTGTGGCTCTGTGATGTCAGCTGACAGCGGGCAATATGCTAGCTCTGGGTGATAGGAGAGCTAGTAAGTGCACTCCTGTGACCCAAATGAGAAATATAACAAAAAAGCTGTGGCCATATGTCTCTTTTAAAGCTGAACACTATCCTCACCTCACTTCTTACACAGTTGTACAGGCGTCTTTCCTGTACCAAAATGGCTTACTACTATTTCGCTGCACACTGTGAGCTTCTCATAGTGTAAATTAGAAGCTGTATCAAAGCTGGGGGGGGACGCGTCCCCCTGTCAGAACACAATAGCTCAGCGCAGCAGATTGCTGTACTAACATTGGATTATTAGTAGAGCAGCTTCAACCAGAGCTCTCAGTTTTTTTTTTTGTCCAATCCAAAACTCATGGTGTGAACCAGGCTTTAGAATGTGAGAATTGGGTGTGGGGTGGACATATTAAAGAGGAGTTCCGCCCGCCCCTTTAAAAATTAAAAGTCAGCAGCTACACATACTGTAGTTACACATACTGTAGCTACATACACTGTAGCTGCTGACTTTTCACATTAGGACACTTACCTGTCCTGGAGCCCAGCGATGTCGGCACCGTAGCCGCCGTTTACATTGACTGGTCGGATGCTGCCGCCACCATTGCTGGTAAGGGAACCCAGCAGTGTAGCCTTTCAGGTTCACGGCCAGGACCCTACTGCGCAAGCGTGCTGCATTCTCTCACTGGCCGGCAGAAGGGTAGGGAGGTGGAGGGGGGTTGAACCACCGCCCGGTCTCCCGGAAGCGGGGACAGGGTACCTGCAAAAAAACAGGTACCCGCTCCCCCCCATCCCGAAAGGTGCCAAATGTGGCACCGAAGGGGGAGGAATCAGATAAGCGAAAGTTCCACTTGTGGGTAACCCTCCAGGACCTGCTGATTGCACAAAACACTGTTATGTAGTCATTGTATTATATTATGTTGCGTGGTTCTCTTTTAATTCAGAAAGTAGTATGAATATTGTTTCTCCAAGCAGATAACCAATCAGTATAGAGGCTACTGCTCCACCCCCTATGAACACAATCTGCAGAGCTTATGGGCACATATCATCCAAGACTTGTAATTTATTTTTTCTATTACAGGTATTTACATTTTACGCAGCACTATACATATATTTTGTGAATTCACATCAGTCCCAAGGAGCTTCCAATCTAAGGTCCCTAGCTCATATTTGTACATAGACATATTAGGGCCAATTTAGACAGGAGCCAATTAACCTACCAGCATGTGTGGGAGGAAACCGGAATACCCGGAGGAAACGCCCGCGGGCACAGGGAGAACAATGTTCTCAAGTAAATAAAAAAAAAAAAAATAGTGATATAGTAAAACCAGTTTCAGCATTAATGAGTTTATATTAGGAGTACAGAAGTTTCCGGTTGATTGCCAAGGAAAATTCCACCCTATCAAGTAACAACATAAAAACTGCAGATTACTTGATAAGCTATTTACTGACACAGACCAATAATTTTGGTTTTAATTCTTAATATTACATCAATTAAAACCAAAGGATTTAACAGTATGGGAGCAATCAGACTTAAAGGGTATGTAAACTCTACCAAAGAATGTCTCCTATTTGGTCCCTTGTGGTCTGTTAAATATACAAAAAAAAAAAAAAAAGATTGATCCTTCCAGAAATCCTTAGACCTCACAACTTCCTGTGCCCTGCCAGTGCTGCACTCATTTAGCATTGTTCCTATATATCTTTGGGGACTACAGAACCCCTCCCCTCTATCTTATAGAGAAGAGGAAACCAAGAGGTTATTGTAGTTTGGTCCTAGGGTCAGCGCTATATCTTGGCCTAGACCAACAAGGCCCAGGATTAGGGCAGCACTTTACAGGGGGGGGGGGGGGGCAGCAAAAAAGACGCTTACTCCCCTCAACCCACACAAAAAAAGCCCCTTCTCCCGACTCCCGCACAAAAACATACAGCTAAGCCCATACAAACCGGTGACAGGCTGGCAGCAGTTGTCCGCTGGTATTCCAATGTAATCTCACATGGAGCAATTACCTGGGGTTCAGGACAGACAGAGGCGGCTCTCTAGATAGGCAAATTAGGCGGTCGCCTCAGGCCTCGCACTAACAGGGGCCTCTCGGCCGCCTAATTTACCTGTTCTCAATCACTGAAGTTGACGCCGGCGGCTCCGCCTACCCCCACTGGGACTCTGTGGCCCAGGAGCTGACGGGCAAATCGGATACTGCCCGCAGCCTGAGGAATAGCGGCCTCATCACAGGGCGTTCCAGTCCGTGGGGCCTCATGTGTAAGTTTTGCCTAAGGCCTCACAAAACCTAGAGCCACCTCTGAGGATAGATGATCACTCCAGGACACAAACAGCTTGTGTCCAAGGACAGTCACCTGCCCCTCACCATAGATAATCATTCCATAAAATGATTACACGTAAACATCGAGGATGGCTGAGTCTGCTGTCAGCCTTTCATTGCTTTGAACAGCCTGAGCAGCTTCAACTGTCTTCAAGCACCTGAAAATCCAACTGCAGGAGTCCACTGCAGTTGAGGTGGAGCTCTAAGAGCAAAAGCATCAAGAGGAAGGGGTGTGGTTTACAGATGACAGGGTGGGCGTTAAACAGGAAGGGGTGTGGCCTTGACAGGAAGAGGTGGGTCATATTTAAATTAGGGGGTGCATGAGTTTAGTCAGGCTTAGTTCAGCACAAAACCTAAATACACCACTGCCTAGGGTGATAACACTTCCTCTCCATGGATACACTACAGTGAGTGAGTGTTGTCACTCTAGGACAGGAAGCGTGTTATTGGTAGGCCCATCAACTGAAAATAATGAAAACCAAGTCGGAAAAGGAAAACAAATGCAGCCACCCCATCTAAGGACTGGTATGCTGCAGTAGATTCAATTTTGGTTCTTGTATTTAGATACCTTTTAAAGCAGTATTAAAGTGGTTGTAAACCCCCAATGCGGAAGTTGTACCTATAGGTAAGTCTATAATAATACTTACCTATAGGTATAGTAAATATCTCCTAAACCGTTTAGGAGACATCTACATTGTAGTGCGCTGATGATGTAATCGGCGCAAGCGATGTGAAGAAATGGCCGTTTCTTCACTAGCAAGTGCTGTGACTGCGGCTCCTGCATGCATGCGTGGGAGTGACATCATGCGTGTCTGGCCAGTCACAGAGCCGGAGTCCGCGGCCCAGAAGGAAGACAGGCAAAGATGGATGCGGCCTGCAGCGGGGACAGCGCGGGCTTCGTTTGCAGGTAAATGGCACATAATGTGCTAGTATGCGATGCATACTAGCACATTATGCTTTTACATTGCAGGGAATTAAAAAGGAAGTAAAACCCATTAGGGTTTACTTCCTCTTTAAACCCAAAACAAAAAAATATTATGTTGCAGCTTACCAATCCTTAGATGTGTTGGCTGCATTCATTTTCTTATTTTAGGCTTCCCCCCCCCCTGTTTTCAACTGTTAACATGCCTCCTGTATTATAGTGCCCTCACTCTCACTGAAGGAGCACAGGGGGCACCTTTGGACAGCAGCATTGTCAGTAAAGGGGGAGGGGTGTGTTAGATGTACTAGCAGATTTAAATACAGTAACAAATTGAAGCCAAGTGCCAGCTTATACTTTGTAATCAGTTACATCAGTTTTACTTTTCGGATAAAGGTTTTGTGTTAAATAAAAGGTAATAATTTTAAGCATCCAATCACTGGTAAATGGCTTGTCTCATCCTTGTAAACTGATGCATCTGGAAGAAAGCTTGTTCTTTAAGTGGAAGTTAACTTCCATCACTGACTTTTACCTATAGGTAAGCCGATAATAAGACTTACCTATAGGTAGTGTAAATATCTCCTAAATGTGCGCCGTTTAGGAGATATTTACATTACATGCAGCCTGTGACATCACTGGTTTATGCGCTCTGAAGGAACGGCCACCTGTGCCGTGATCGGTGGCGGTGACGTCATTGTGACTCCAGCCAGTCACACGGAAAAACCCAAAGGCAAGACAGGTGAAGATGGAAGCGGCCTCCAGCTCTGACATCTCGACACGCGCGCGGGAGGGCTTTGTTTTAAGGTAAGTTTAACATAATGTGCTAGTATGCATTGCATGCTAGCACATTATGGCTTTACCTTCCAGTGTAAAAGAAAAATGGCCAGCGGGCAGACTTACTGGCAGAATCACCAGATGAAATAGAAAGAAAGTCTAAAAATAAAATGAATACAGCCATCAATCGCATCTATGAATAGGTAAGCTGTAATTTTATAAATGTTGGTAATTGGGTTTATTACAGCTTTAAGTCAAACCAAATACAAATGAAGAAAGCATTGCAATAAACTAAGAATAAATGCAGGACATGTGAGTACAGCAAACCCTTCTACAAGCTGTAATCACATACAATAAAACTATTATGTACAAAGTATAAAGGAAGCAGGATATCATGTTCAATCATATCAGCACACACATACCACAGATAAATGTACATGATAGAAGTACCTGAGTGTTGCCCTGGTAGAAGGTGGGTGCAAGTGGCCCCAGACAGCGCTATGATCTCAGCAAACAGCTGGCAGATGATGAGCCCAGAGCAGGTACACTGACATACACCCCGTACAGGTGATGAGCCCAGCGCAGGTACACTGACATACACTGCTTACAGGACAGCAGAGTCCCGGCAGGTGCAGACTACACGGCCCCGCCCACCTGTCATAAACTTGGCCGGCTCTGCGCTGAGAGTCCTTCTAAGGATCGGCATGTCTGTGTTCAGAGCAGCAATATGACTAATGCATTATCAATAATGATTCCATTGTATGCTGATTGTCATTTATGGAATGTCAGCGTTCCTCTATATTATTCTATTGTACCTTCTTTGCACTAATTACTCCGCTATTTCATCCTACACTGTAGGCAGGAGAGAGTAGGATGATGGAAGGAGTGAATAGCCCTGCTTCTTTCCTGTTTCCCATTTTCATCAACTTTCTTTCATTTCTTTTTTTTTTTGTTCCCTCTTATGTATTTTGATGAAGTGTTTAATTTCTCTATCAGTTTTATTCCATCTGTAGGTTTTTTCCCTCTGTTGATTTGTCTTTGTTTGCTCTTTTCTCTCTTTTTTACAAATGAAGTAGTCTCTCTTTATTTTATCATATACTTTACCCTCCTCCATCACCCTATCCTTTCCTGTTGTTATCACCTTACTGCCTCCATAATCTAGCTCTTTCCTGACTCCATCAGCTTACCTTCTCCTGACTCCATCACTTACTCTCTCCTCACTTACTCTCTCCTGACTCCATGACTTACTCTCTCCTGACTCCATCACTTACTCTCTCTTGACTCCATCACTTACTCTCTCCTCACTTACTCTCTCCTGACTCCATCACTTACTCTCTCCTGACTCCATCACTTACTCTCTCCTGACTCCATCACTTACTCTCTCCTCACTTACTCTCTCCTGACTCCATGACTTACTCTCTCCTGACTCCATCACTTACTCTCTCTTGACTCCATCACTTACTCTCTCCTCACTTACTCTCTCCTGACTCCATCACTTACTCTCTCCTGACTCCATCACTTACTCTCTCCTGACTCCATAACTAATGCCCCGTACACACGGTCGGACTTTGTTCGGACATTCCGACAACAAAATCCTAGGATTTTTTCCGACGGATGTTGGCTCAAACTTGTCTTGCATACACACGGTCACAAAAAGTTGTTGAAAAATGCGATCATTCTGAACGCAGTGACGTAAAACATGTACGTCTGGACTATAAACGGGGTAGTGGCCAATAGCTTTCATCTCTTTATTTATTCTGAGCATGCGTGGCACTTTGACCGTCGGATTTGTGTACACACGATCGGAATTTTCGACAATGGATTTCGTTGTCGGAAAATTTTATATCCTGCTCTCAAACTTTGTGTGTCGGAAAATCCAATGTAAAATGTGTGATGGAGCCTACACACGGTAGGAATTTCCGACAACAAGGTCCTATCACACATTTTCCGTCGGAAAATCCGACCGTGTTTACGGGGCATTACTCTCTCCTGACTCCATCACTTGTTCTCTCCTGACTCCATCAGCTTACTTTCTCCTGACTCAATCACTTACTCTCTCCTGACTCCATCAGCTTATTCTCTCCTGACTCCATCACTTACTCTCTCCTGACTCCATCATTTACCCTCTACTGACTCCATCAGCTTACTCTCTCCTGAATCCATCACTTACTCTCTCCTGACTCCATCACTTACTGTCTCCTGACTCCATCAATTACCCCCTCCTGACTCCATCAGCTTACTCTCTCCTGACTCCATCACTTGCTCTCTCCTGACTCCATCAGCTTACTCTCTCCTGACTCCATCACTTGCTCTCTCCTGACTCCATCACTTACTCTCTCCTGATTCCATCACTTTCCCTCTCCTGACCCCATCACTTACTCTCTCCTGACTTCATCACTTACTCTTTCCTGACTTCATCACTTACTCTCTCCTGACTTTATCACTTACTCTTTCCTGACTCCATCACTTACTCTCTCCTGACTCCATCACTTACTCTCTCCTGACTCCATCACTCATGGAGTGCTCATTGTCGCTGCGCAATGATGTTAATGTTGCCTTACTGTCTCCTGTCTGTCACCTTCTATCTGCTGATTCTATGATCTTACTCTGCAGTCTCTCTCATCTTAATCTCCCCTGCCTCCATCATCTTAAAATCTCCTGTCTTCATAATGGTACTCTCTCCTGTGTCTATCATTTTACTCTCCTTCCTTCAAATTACTCTCTCCTGCCTTCAGAGTACTCACTCCTTCCTCTATCATCTTACTCTCTCCTGTGTCTATGATCTTACTTTCTCCTGCCCTTATCATCCTACTCCCTCCTGTGTCTATCATCTTACTCCCTCCTGCCTCCATCATCTTACACTCTCCTGTCTTCATCATCCTACTCTCTCCTGTGTCTATGATCTTACTCTCTCCTGTATTCATGTTACTCTCTCCTGCTCTCAACATTCTCTCTCCTGCCTCCATCATCTTACTCTCCCCTGTGCTAATCACTTTACTATCCATTCTCCATTATCTTACTGTGCCCATATTCCATCTTATTCTCTTCTGACTTCATCTTACTATGTCCTATCTCCATCATCTTACTCTCTCCTGCCCTCATCACCTTACACTCTTTTCCCTCCATCATCTTACCCTCTCCTGTGTCTCATGCCTTTATCTTACTTTCTCCAGCTTTCATATCTTACTCTCCCCTGCCTTCATTTTAGTCTAGGTTCACACCTGTGGGTGTGGAAGTGCGTGTAAATTGCACTTGTTTCCACGACCGCATGCAGGTGCACACAAAACACAATGCTTTAAGAAAACGCATTGGGATGCCATTAACTCTTAATGGCACCCCCATGTACTGAAAAATGTGGTGCAGTTTCCTGCTTATGCCAAAGCACCATGCAGTTTTCATGTAGCCGTGTTTTGAAAAAGGTGCAGGCACATTTTTCATGCAGGAAATGCAGGCAAACTAATGGGCTGCTTTGCCCACACAAATGTGACAGGCAGAGCTGCATAGATGTGAACCTAGGGTTACTCACTCCTACTTCCATCATCTTACTCTCTCCTGCTTCCATCAGCTTACACTCTCCTGCCTCCATCATATAATTCTCTCCCATGTTCATCATGTTATTCTCACCTGCTTCCATCATCTAACTCTCTCCTATGTTCATTGTATTACTGTCTCCTGCCTTCATCATCTTACTTTTTCTTGCTTCTTTCACCTTACTTTCTCCTGCCTCCATCACCTTGTTTTCTCCTGTGTCCACCATCTTACAGTCTCCTTCATCCATCATTCTACTCTCTCCTGTGTCCACCATTTTACAGTCTCCTGCCTTTATTGTCCTACTTTCTCCTGTGCCCACCATCTTACACATTCCTGCCTTTATCTTACTCTCTCCTGCCTCCATTGTCCTGCTCTCTCCTTTGCCCACCATCCTACTCTCTCCTGTGTTCATTGTCTTACTGTCTTTTACCTTCATCATCTTACTCTTCACCTACCTTCATCATCTTACTCTCTCCTGCCTTCATCATATTACTCTTTCTTGCTTCTTTCACCTTACTTTCTCCTGCCTCCTTCACCCTGAACTCTCCTATGTCTACCATCTTTCTCTCTCCTGTGTTCATTGTCTTACTGTCTTCTACCTTCATCATCTTACTCTTCATCTACCTTCATCATCTTACTCTTCACCTACCTTCATCATCTTACTCTTTCTTGCTTCTTTCACCTTACTTTCTCCTGCCTCCTTCACCCTGAACTCTCCTATGTCTACCATCTTACTCTCTCCTGCCTTCATTGTCTTACTGTCTTCTACCTTCATCATCTTACTCTTCACCCACCTTTATCATCTTACTCTCTCCTGTCTTCATCATATTACTCTTTCTTGCTTCTTTCACCTTACTTACTCCTGCCTCCTTCACCCTGAACTCTCCTATGTCTACCATCTTACACTCTCCTGCCTTCATTGTCCTACTCGCTCCTGTACCTAGCATTATACTCTCTCCTGCCTTAATCATCTTACTCTACCCTGCTCCCATCATCTTACTCTTTCCTGCATTTGTCTTACTTTCTCCTTGTCAGGGGATGCCATACACAGACATCCAATATAGGTGATCAGATCGTTGGGCTGCACCAAGTAATCAGGAACAAACGCGTAAGTGAAAAAAGTAAGTTTATTTAAGATAAAGACACACGTGCAAACCAAACAGAAAACCATAAACAAGTAATCAGTGCAAGACACAGCAAAGCCCCCAAAACACCTAACTAACTACCGAACTAATAATTATATATTCATAAGCACAGGAAACAAACATAAATATACCAGGCAGCGACAAAAGCAAAAGGGGAACAGAAGCCAGGTATGAGAAAACAGACCATAATGAGAGCAGGGAGCAGGTACAGGGAACAGGTCTCAAGTACAGGGTACATGGAACGGAATCCAGGACAAAAACAGGAACAAAAGCAGGTTCAGGCAGGGACAAGGCTATCAGATGGAATTCTGAATCATTTGAGCCTTGGTTAAGGGCGGGCTTATATAGTCCAGAAAACCCCAACAGGTGTGCTTGATAGCTGGTTGGTAGTCTTGGCAGGGAGACACCTGCTGGTGGCCACCAGATCTACACCTTTTGGTGCTGAGCGTAACAGTGCCACCAGCAGGTGAAACCAGTATTGACACCGTTCCTGACACTCCTCCTGCCTCCACCATCTTACTCTTGCCTGCCTCCATCACCTTACACTCTCCTGCTGCCACCACCTTACTCTCTCATGCCTTTATTATCTTAATTTCTCCACACTGCACTGCCATATTTTCTCCCACCTCATTTCACATTTTTGTCTCTATTGTCTCTCTGCCTGCCTCATGATCTTCTCCTGCTTTCTGCAGTTTTTGCTTTAGCTACTCTATCTCCTAACTCCCCCTTCAAAATCATCTTTAATCTTTACCCTCAGGCCCCTTTCATACTGGGGCGGTTTGCAGGCGTTGTTGCGCTAAAAATACCGCCTGCAAACCGCCCCTAAACAGCCTCCGCTGTTTGTTCAGTGTGAAAGCCCGAGGGCTTTCACACTGAAGCGGTGCGCTGGCAGGACGGTAAAAAAAGTCCTGCGAGCCGCATCTTTGGAGTGGTAAAGGAGCGGTGTGTTCACCGCTCCTAAACCGCTCCTGCCAGTTGAAATCAGTGGGACAGCGCGGCTATACTGCGGCAATACCGCGGCTATAGGCGCCCTGTACGAGCGGTTTTAACCCTTTTTCGGCCGCCAGCGGGGGTTAAAACCGCACCACTAGCGGCCGAATACAGACGCAAAAACGACGGTAAAACAGCGCTAAAAATAGCGCTGTTTTACCGCCGACGCCCCCACCACCCCAGTGTGAAAGGGGCCTTACCATTCCCCATCACCTTTTCTCTCTACCTTCTCCATCACCAATAATATTTCCCCTTCTATCTCTTTATTTCCTCTGTTCTTCATCCCTTTAACTCATTCATTTTACAATCCCCTTACTCTCTCCTTCCCCATTTTACTTCTTAGTCCCTCTTCTACATCTCTTTATTCTCACCTTTACATCACCTTTACTATCTCTCCTCTGCAATCTTTCCCTCTGCTGCCTCGATTATTTGTATTCTTTCTCTTCTTACTTTCTTTCCCTCCCTTACTTAGGGCCGTGTCCAGGGCTTTTTTTCTCAGCCTTCTGAGTGAGCCTTTGTTTCCGCCCCCTACCCACCTCTGAGCACTGTCTCTTGGTTTCACCTCCTACCTACCTCCCATTACCGTCCTTTTAGAGAAAACAAGTATCATTTTGTGCTACTAAGTGATTTGCATGGAATTTGTTAATGATAACAAGATAGACAGTAAAATAGATCCCCTGCTGTGAGCAACAATAGACTCCACCCCAGCAACAGTAGACCCCCAGTAACAATAGATCTCCCTGAGCAACAAAAGCTCCTCAATGCAGCAAAAGACTTCCCCCCAGCAACAATGTCCCCCCACAACAAAATACCACACCAGCAACAACAGATCTCCCAGCAGCCAGCAGCAAAATACCCTCCAGCAGCCAGCAACAATAGACCTCTCCCTGAACAGTAGATCCCTGCCAGCAGCAATTGACCCTCCACCAGCAACAATAGACCTACCCAGCAACAATAGACCCCCGCTCAAAAATAGATTCCCACCAGCGACAATAGATTCCCCCAGCAGCCAGCATCAATAGATCCTCCAGCACACCCCAGCACTCCTTTCCATTACATACATTTATTGCTGCAGGTGCTGAAACTCCGTTCCCCCGTGTTCCCGCTAAAGAAAAGCCCTGGCCGTGTCTCATCAATAATCGGTGGCTAACCACCGTTTCCCAGTAATAAAATGCTAGTTATCAACTGGACTGGTATTGCTCTCTCACTGCCTGAACCAACAAAGATTCTACTCCGCTGGCACTTTTTCACTAGGGATTAATATTTTGCAGTGTTCCCACCAGCATGAAGTGACATCCATTATGTATAGTGGCTGTCGCACCTCAGTGATTCTGCGGTTGGTGACTCCTTGCCAGAGAAGTAATTGCCAGTGTGGCATTGTTCCTAGTCATTCTATTCTCTATTTTTTTCATCTATTTTAACACTGCAATGAGCATTCATGTACTACAATCCATAATAATTGTATTATTACATTTACCATAGCTAAGTCTCTTATTGCTAGTGTCCGTTTGGTTGGTATGGAGTAAATACTACCATAGTATTGAAAGCATTTTACTTGCAAATCTAGAAGATGAGTAATGCATTTTACATGTGCATCATCTGTATTTATGCCAAAACAATCCTTAAAGTGAATGTTAACCCTAACAAAAACTTCTCTTATTTGCTTCATTTTGGTCTGCTAAATATAGAATTAAACATTGTTTTGTTTTTTTTTTAATATATATCTTTTCAATGAGTGTGAAAAATAACTGATGATTTTGCCAGAAATCTTATGAGCTGTTAACTTTCTGTCTGGCTGTACACAAGGTGGAGTTATGGAAGTGAGAAAAAAGGGAGGAGAAAAGGGAGGGGATCTGAGTTCTTTTTAATTAATCATAAATTAAAGAGGCAGGGCTGACACCCCATGCTTAGAAATGTAGAGCTGTGTTGTCAAGTCAGAGGAAAGTAGGATCAATATTTTTGGCACATCAACAGTTATTTTTCTGTACTTGCAGTGTGGTTAAAGGATAAAAGATATGCAAATGTGCATGCAATCTGAAAATGTCCTAAATATATATATATATATATATATATATATATATATATATATATATATATATATATATATATATTTAGATTTTTCTTTGACATACAGTGCATTTTAATCCAAATAAATACACATATAACTGGTGAAACAACTTGCAAAATGGACACTAGAGGGAGTAGGGTGTACAGTATCACCTTATACCAATCAGTTTTACATAGTTATATGTTAATAATTACAGCTTAATTACAGCTTGTCAGTTGAGCCAAGTTCTGCATGCTCATGACGCAAAGCTATCATGCAAATGTCTAGATATAAAAATATGTGAAGAAATATTTAAACCTTGTATACTATTATCAGTAATTATAGATAATTGAGTGCAAGGAGACAATTCCCCAAAGAGAGTCTCCAGAGCAGGGAAGGGGAGCTGGAGAAAATATTGGACACTCGGTACCCTGAACAGATTAAACATCAGATAAAAAATAAAAATGTTATTGATATATAATTAAAATATAAAGGAGTATCCAGATACCAAAACAACAAATATAAATAAAAAAAAAAACACATTTTACATTACACCTGTACTCAAATACACTCCATGATGAAAAGTAGGAGTTACATTTCCTCAGTGTACAATCGTCCTCAGGATGTCTAATTTGTTCAGGGTACCGAGATTTTTTCTCCAGCTCCCCTTCCCTGCTCTGGAGACTCCCTTTGGAGAATTGTCTCCTTGCACTCAATTATCCACTATTGCTATTCAGATGATGGTACTCCCTATCAATACCCTTGATTTTTCCCTGCTATAATTATCAGTAATTAGATTATTTAGCTAAGTATGATGTAGCTCTAGTATGGCTAAGTTTTTTTTTTTTTTTGGATCCAAAAATAAACAAAGGAAAAACACAAAACTTGGAAAAAATTGCTCCTGCACCAATGTGGTTCGGCAAATTATAACTCACACAAGCTTTGAATACTAAGTATTAATTCAACGGTACTCCAGCAATTGCAGTCCAAGTAATTAAAGTTATCAATGGATCTGTGAAATTTTTAAAGCTGTACCTAGGACACAAATACACTCATTTATATATAATCGTTCATAATCTTTTGAGGGGTTTTCTTCTTCCTCAGACCCAACTGAAGAAAGCCCTTGAAACGCGTTAGCCTGTTGGACTCATGACATCCTGTCACTGTTTGATGTAAAGTGGACTTGATGCTGTTGAAGTAGCATGACAACCTTTTTACACCTGTTTGTTTGTGTTTCACCATTACGGTTTTTATAATAAAATACATGTTTTGAGGATAATGCGCTAGGCTGGTGCGCCCTCTGTTTGGTTTTATGATTTCAGTGTATTGTGACTTCCCCAGTTGTAAGAGGGCAATAAGGCACAGCAGGGCCATCTAAACCAACATGGTAATCTAGACAACTGTGATCCCTGGGTTCTAATCTTAAGTGCAGGAGGTTTTCCGTGTGTCTGTTGGTTTGGGTCTATTTATAAATGTTTTCACGCAGGATTTACACAACTTTGACTTGAGTCTTATGTATTCTATAGCACAGAGTGGGAATGAAAGAGAATCCAAAGCAGGGACCTCTCCAATAGGGTCCTGCCTCTTTCAGAGGGAACGGGACTATTGCGGTACCAGAAGGAAAGTAAAACTTTGTTTAAAAATAGTAAATTTATTTCAAAATAACAATAAAAAATCCTACAAGGGACATGTGATATACATTATCATAATTTAACATACACAAAAACATTTTGTGATTGTTACAGCATTGTTGACACTAATTTGGTATAACTGATGCCCACACAGATGCATGGGCAGAGGTTATGTAATATTGATACTTGCAGACGTGACCTCTACAGTTTCGCGGTCACAGCCGCTTCTTCAGGAGGCGTCTGATAGTATGTAATCTATAAAGATAAGGGAAACAGTATAGTATCAACATAACACGCAAGAATGAATGAACAATGTGTGCAAAGAGGTGTACAATTGATATTGGAGAACAATTTTGAAATTTGAGAGTTGCACTCACCAAACTATAACCTCAAGGGTTCTCTGGAGCGATGGAGGTTTTGGGAGGGTATGGAGAGGGCAGGGGGGGGGGTTTGGTGGGAAGGGGAAGGAAGAAGAAGGGGAATGAGGGGAATGGGGGAGGGAAGAGGTTGAAAGAAAAAGGTGATAACCCCATCACCTAAATGAAAGAATGAAGGGAACACTAAGCAGAAAAGGGGGTCAAGGTATCTAAAAGATTACCCACCGTTGGTATGGTAAAAGCTAGACTCAAAAGCTGCTGGTACCCAGATTGACGTGACTGATGCAGTCAGTGGCCAAAGAGCCACACCACACTGTCAAAAGAAGTGCTGTAAGAAAGGCAGATGGATAAGGGAAGGTATTAGGGGGTGATTGAAGGAGTATGCATGAATCGCACAGTGCTCTCAACCAGGGATGGGGGGGAGACACCACACACAAGCAATGGTGCTCACCGTCCTGCATAGGGAATATAGCATAAGTACTTACAGAGGCTACATATGGCGTCGATGGATTGCTGGTTGTCTGTGACAGTGGGCAGCTGGGTCTAGGCATCTTAAATGCCTCCAACCCGGAAGTTTAACGGCGCCGAGAACGGCCGCCGCCAATTACTTCTGGGTCCAGTCCTCCACTGTTGCGCAGGCGCGGGCAGAACACCCCGCGCAGGCGCACAGCTCAAATAATGATTACTGACGAAGCAGTGATCAAACGAAGCAGCAGATGGGCTCCATAGAGCCTCCCCTCCCATCCCCCTCTTGTTTTTCTCCCTCCCCTGCCCTTACCCCTCCCCTCTGACCCCCTCTTTCCTCCACCCCCTTTTCCACCCCCTCCTCCTTTCCCTTCCCTCACCTACCCTCCCCAGTTCCTCCCTGTGTCCCTTCCCTTCTGTCCCGCTTCTTCCCCTCCCCTGGTCCCCCTTCCCCCCCCTCCCCCTTTCTTCCCCCCCCCCATTCTCCCCTTCCCCCCCCCTCTTCCCCCCCTCTTCCCCCCCCTTTCGCTTTCCTTCCCCCTCCCACAGATTTCCTTCTTTCTCTATTATCTCCCTCTGTCTTTTCTTCTCTTCATCCCTCCTCACCTATTAACTTGGCACTCCCGGGTGGCCTCCCAAGTAGAATACACACCGCTTAAATCTAAAAATTTGATTTCATTGAATTTTTACAATAGTATCACCCTAATTTGCCTCCCTGGCCCGCCCCCGGGGGAACGCCTTATGGGTATAACAGCATCCTTATATCCTAACAACACCTTATATCACAGCATCGCTCCAGAGAACCCTTGAGGTTATAGTTTGGTGAGTGCAACTCTCAAATTTCAATATTGTTCTCCAATATCAATTGTATACCTCTTTGCACACATTGTTCATTCATTCTTGCGTGTTATGTTGATACTATACTGTTTCCCTTATCTTTATAGATTACATACTATCAGACGCCTCCTGAAGAAGCGGCTGTGACCGCGAAACTGTAGAGGTCACGTCTGCAAGTATCAATATTACATAACCTCTGCCCATGCATCTGTGTGGGCATCAGTTATACCAAATTAGTGTCAACAATGCTGTAACAATCACAAAATGTTTTTGTGTATGTTAAATTATGATAATGTATATCACATGTCCCTTGTAGGATTTTTTATTGTTATTTTGAAATAAATTTACTATTTTTAAACAAAGTTTTACTTTCCTTCTGGTACCGCAATAGTCCCGTTCCCTCTGAAAGAGGCAGGACCCTATTGGAGAGGTCCCTGCTTTGGATTCTCTTTCAATCCCACTCTGTGCTATATACATATTTAGGATGATGGTACCTAATAATGATATACCCCTTTTGTAAACTATGTGGCATTGCCTTTGTTTCTTATGTATTCTAATGAGAACAATCTGGAACAAAATTGTGAAAATTGGGTGAAAATAATGAGAGCCGGAAAATGTCATTGATGACGCCCTGGGGGAGGGGCGAAAAGCGTTGACTAATTTCCGGCTATTTTGAACCACTGACGTCACTTCCGCCCTCCATGGAATGCACGTCGAGCAGTGGCGAACCTGGAAGAGTTGTTCTCTTTACTGATGCCTGTTTTGTTCCATAGTCTAGTAAGTGGCGCTTGTTATGTGCTTATTGTGTGACCCTGCAGTACTTTACTATTAGCTCCTCTCTCTATTTTTGGGAGCCTGTTGGATTCATTTTGTCTGACCATCCCCAAGACCCCTGTTTACATGGAGAGTTTCTGATGAATTCATCCAATCTCACCAGATCAAAAAATCACAAGCGTATATGACCCACAGACTGCAAAATTGAGGGTCCATAATTTCTGGTGAGTGGGGTCACAAGAAAGGGAGCGTGGCACAAAGCACCTGGAATTATCATTGGAGCACTAAAGCACTTTATTTTGATTGGAGCACTTTGCACAATATTTGAGATGAATTTTTTTGTATTTATATATTAATGTGTTATATGTAGCACTTTTGTAATATATTTCATGAGCACTTAAGCACTTTATATGAGCACATGTATTTCTGCAAGCACTGTATATATGTATACTTTTAAGTTTAATCGTCTTTTTCAAGTAAAGGTACCCCATGTGTAAGGTAGTGACCCGAACCAAAGTGCCTAGTGTAGCCCAGAGGAATCTGAAGAAGAGTAGGCCTCTTATGTGACCCTTGTTTGGCACCAGACGAGGAGGGAAACATGGAGGAAACATGGAGGACATGACGACCACCCCATCACAGTCCTCTTCTTTCTCTTTCATCCTGTATCTGCAGGTCCCAGTTCTGCTGTCTCCAGCAACCTGTTTGCATGCAATCCTTAGCTAGCCATGTGCTGAGATGACACCTATGCCTTCTCGCCTCCCTGAACTGAACTGTGTGTGTCCACAGGCATGCACTGCACAGTCAAGCCACTTCCCAGCATCATTCTCCCAGTAGTTTGGCTGATGGCAGCAGGAGCCCATCGCTCTTCTGCCCTCAGTGTCTTCTAAAGGAAGTTAGGTGGGTATAGTCGGCACTCTTGATGAGTGCCTGTGGAAGGTCCAATGCTTATGTTAAATGACTGTAATCTTCCAGTATGGTAGAGGTATGTGGTAGAGCCAGCGGATTTCAGATTTCAACTAGGACAGCAAGTACCAGCACAAGGGACACTTTGCATTAAATGTCAGTAACATTCCTTGTGCTGATTTAAAAAAATGACCTAAACTTTTTTAGTATATTAAAGTAAAATATATATATATATATATATATATATATATATATATATATATATATATATATAGCCTTTAGAACTTCTTGAAAGAGTTTATCTTGGAAAACGAGCCTCAAGTTAATGATAGAGAGATTGATCAATTAGGTCAATTGTTTGGGAAGTAGTGGGGGCAGTGTTGGGTGTTAAGAATATTGTACAATAAATAATCATAACTCAATTGAAGGCTCATTTGGGTATACTTACAGCTTCGCTATTTAAAATGGAACAGTAGATAGTCCATGTGTGTTAACAGCATGACTTGAGGAAGTTACAGCGTATATCATAAGACAATAATCCATATGTTAATATTATATTACATGACAGAAATATAGCATAATAACATGTCACAAAGGAGTGCTTAATCCATGGTCTGCTAAATGATGCTTAGTTGCTGCTTTTAAAATGGCAGCATTCATGCATCAGCTTATTTATCTGAGCCAAAGTTATGCTGGCTGTAAGCAGGTCAGAGCAATTCCACCTATTCCATATTTCAGAGGTGTTGACTTGTACTATAAGATGATTGTGACAATGCTAATAAAGCTGTCACATAGCAAAATAATAGGGTAGCTGCCATTGCTCTGCTTGGCGTGTAAAGAGTAAAACAGGCTGGGGCATAGGACTGGATGTACTGTCTTCCGCTTATCAGCTGACTAAATGTTTCTAAATTTAAACATACAACTTTACCCACATTTCCACTTCAATCCGGCTTGCATGAGACGTCTTAAGGAGTGGCTTTGAGTGATTGACTAGGTATGGCTGGTTCTAGATCTTTCAAGATAATTTTTTCTCAATATATAAAGTAAGAAGACTTAAATGAATTATCCCTCTGAAAGTGGTTTTATTTATTAGAATTTTTTTTTATTCATTTTTTTTATATGCTAAAAAGCAGAAAACCATGGCCACATACAGTAAGTGACAAGGAAAAAAATAAAATTTTCTTACCTACCAAGCCCCTGCTGACTGAGGTAGGGTAGGGGAAACTCAAATTTCCTCAAAGCTATGAAAATTCAGGTAAAGTATATGATCACAATGAACCAAAGATATAAAATACTGACTGCGCTAAGTGGCCAATAGTTTTCTTCTTCTACATCTTGGGTAACATAGGGAAAGATTAAAAACTCTGGTCATTTTTTTCTTTTTTTTGCAGATGGGGAAATGTCCATCCACTTCTTTCCCCAGACACAACAGGAAAATAGAGAAAATATCTCCAAAGAGAGGGGAAACCACTTCTTGGATAGTTTTCACCAGAAGATGTGCACCCAACCCTCCCTCTGTTTTGGCGATGACTATAAAATTTTGGATTCCATATTGTTTCTGTCCTGACAGTAAGGATCATGAGGTCAGAGAAACATGGGACACAGACAGAGATAAAAACCTGATAAGGATCTTAACCAGCCCCGATCTAGTCATTTTTTTAAAAATTGTCTTTATATTTACTTTAAGCTTAAAGTGGAACAATAGGCAAAAAACATTTTTTTCATTTTGGATAGAGTAAGGGAGGATTATAACCCCAGTCAGATGTTTTTTTCACCCTCCCTCTCCCATTGCAGAGATTTCCCTTCACTTCCTGTCCCATAGACAAACAGGAAGTGGAAGGAAATTCCTGCAAATTAAGGGAATTCCATGAGAACCCCCAGTGTCCCCATTGGAAGCTTTCCCCTCTATTACTTTTCTAGGGACAACCAAACATGTGGGTTTTTCTTTTACTTTAACTTTAAATAATAATGGTAAACATGACAAATGGAGAGGGTGAATCTCCTTAATGGGTACACCCACAGCAATAAAAACTCACAAGCATTATGATCCCTCTGTACTCTACCCAAAATTAATAAAAAGTTTTGTCTTTAGTTATACTTTAACTCTGTACTGCCCCATAATTTTTTAACTTATTTTTGTGGTTCTGGTTGTGAGTCTTCTCTCTTCTTTTTTGTAAGGGAGGTAGGTTCTTTATTTGGGTGTCCACATCATCCTCTGCATAATATGGACACATCCTGTTGGCTGTCAAGTAACGGAGTCCTCTCAAGATCCAAATACTAAGGCTTACTTCACACTGAGGCGGTTTTCCTGGCATTTTACCGCTAGAAATAGCCTCTAAATAATGCCTGAAAACTGCCTCCCATTCATTTCAGTGTGACTTTTCACACTGGATTGGTTCGCCTGTGGGACGTTAGGAAAAGTCCTGTAAGCAGCATCTTTGGGGCGGTTTGGGAGCGCTGTATACAGCGTTCCCAAAACACCCTGCTCATTGAAATGAATGGGCAACGCTTCCGAAGCGCCGCAACACGGGCGCTTTTAACCCCTTCTTCGGCCGCTAGCGGCCAAAAAGCGCAGCTTAATCAGCGGTAAAGTGCCGCTAAAACGAGCGGCGCTTTATCGCCAACGCTCGACGGCCACAGTGTGAAAGTAGCCAAACTACAGTTATAATGCTAGAGTGAGGAAATTGACCTGGAAATGATGAGGACATGGACAATGGACTTTGAGGTGAGTATAGAATCGCTTCAGTGAGTGTACAGCTTGTATAACAGTGTAAATTTGCTGTCCCCTCAAAATAACTCAACACACAGCCATTAATGTCCAAACCGCTGGCAACAAAAGTGAGTACAACCCTAAGTAAAAATGTGGTGTTATCGCTCTCACTCTTTCATACTGGTCACTGGAAGTTCAACATGGCATCTCATGGCTAAGAACTCTCTGAGGATCTGAAAAAAAGAATTGTTGCTCTACATAAAGATGGCCTAGGCTATAAGAAGATTGCCAAGACCCTGAAATTGAGCTGCAGCACAGACAGTGGCCAAGACCATACAGTGGTTTAACAGGACACTCAGAAAAGGCCTCACCATGGTCGACCAAAGAAGTTGAGTGCACGTGCTCAGAGTCATATCCAGAGGTTGTTTTTGGGATATAGACGTATAAGTGCTGCCAGCATTGCTGCAGAGGTTGAAGGGGTGGGGGGGTCAACCTGTCAGTGCTCAGACCATACACTGCGCACTGCATCAAATTGGTCTGCATAGCTGTTATCCCAGAAGGAAGCCCCTTCTAATGATAATGCACAAAAAAGCCCGCAAACAGTTTGCTGAAGACAAGCAGACTAAAGACATGGATTACTGGAATCATGTCCTGTGGTCTGATGAGACCAAGATAAACGTATTTGGTTCAGATGGTGTCAAGCGTGTGTGGCGGCAACCAGGTGAGAAGTTCAAAGACAAGTGTGCCTTGCCTACAGTCAAGCATGGTGGTGGGAGTGTCATAGTCTGGGGCTGCATGAATGCTGCCGGCCCTGGGGAGCTACAGTTTATTGAGGGAACCATGGATGCCAACATGTACTGTGACATACTGAAGCAGAGCATGCTCCCCTCCCTTCAGAGACTGGGCCACAGGACAGTATTCCAACATGATAACGACCCCAAACACACCTCCAAGATGACCACTGCCTTGCTAAAGAAGCTGAAGGTAAAGGTGACGGACTGGCCAAGCATGTCTCCAGACCTAAACCCTATTGAGCACCTGTGGGGCATCTTCAAACGGAAGATGGAGGAGTGCAAGTTCTATAACATCCACTAGCTCCATGATGTCATCATGGATGAGTGGAAGAGGACTCAAATGGCAACCTGTGAAGAGGGTTAAGGCAGTGCTGGAAAATAATGGTGGCCACACAAAATATTGACACTTTGGGCCCAATTTGCACATTTTCACTTGGGGGTGTACTCACTTTTGTTGCCAGCGGTTTTTACATTAATGGCTGTGTGTTGAGTTATTTTGAGGGGACAGCAAATTTACACTGTTATACAAGCTGTACATTCACTACTTTACATTGTAGCAAAATGTAATTTCTTCAGTGTTGTCACATGAAAAGATATAATAAAATATTTACAAAAATGTGAGGGGGTGTACTTTTGTGAGATACTGTAAATGTCAAGTGGTGTGGTCACTACTGGTGGAATAGAACAGCAGACATATCTTTCCTATAGAAATGCTGTTTTAGGACCCCTTCGGCGCTTATCACAAAACCATAAGTCAAGGACTGTGGTCACACGAACTTCGCTGAATGGGAGGAACAGCAAGTCTGGACTATGATCTTTACCTTCAACAAAGATCACATGACAAAAGCCTAGGCTTTGGGTTATCAGAGCAGTACTGAAAGTACAGTGCCAGCCATAACCAGGAAGGAAGAGAAAATGGCTAAAACTGAGTTAGAAATCCATGTTGGGCAACTTAATGCAATATGACTCAGATCCTGATTTATGCTGGTTGGCTTTCTTATCTTTGCTGACTAAACCTGAAAGTTCCTAATGGGTTCAAGGTCTTAACTGTAACTTTAGATATAATAACGCTAACCCCCACACACAGAAAAGCTTCTTCACAGTAAAAGCTGTAAAAATATGGAAAAGACTCCCTCAAGAACTAGGTCTGACCAGCTCAGTAGATTGTCTTAACCGGTTCCTGACCAGCTGCCGCAGTTATACTGCGGCAGGTTGGCTCTCCTGAGCGAGGCGTCGTAGCTGTATGTCGGGCACGCGGTCGCCTAGGGGGTGCATGCGCGTGCACCCAGCGCACCCGCGGCGTTCAGATTCGCTTCAGAACCGATCAGTCTCCAGGCCCAGGCCAATGATTTCTGACCTGGACCTGGTGATCTTTTTTGTATTTGCTTTGCGCACCTGCGACGATCGGTTTCGCTTCAGAACCGATCAGTCTCCAGGGCCAGGCCAATGATTTCTGGCCTGGACCTGGTGATCGGTTCTGGCGAATGGCAGACTGTCCCCTGCCTGTAAGTGTAAACACAGGCAGGGTAAGCAATGTCATCTCCCTCTCTGGAATTCTTTTCCGTGCCTGAGAGAGAAGAGAGGACATCTAAACGTGAGTTGCACCAACACTACACTGACACAAAACACATAGGCACACATTTCACCCCCCGATTACCCCCCGATTGCCCCCCAATTAACCCCTTCACTCCCTGTCACAGTGTCACCAAGTGCAGTTTTCATATTTTTCTTTGATTACTGTACTGGTGTCATTTGTAACACTAATCAGCGTTAGAGTACCTAGTAGTAGGCCCAGATAGGTCTAGGGACTCCCCCAAACCCCCCTAATAAAGGTTTAACCTCTTGATCAACCTCTGTCAGTGTGTAGTTAGCCAGTTAGCTAGTTACTGTCACCGTCAGGTATTTATAGCATCAGGATAGCCGCCATATATTGCTGAATAAAGGTTTACCCCCTGATCACCCGGCGGGTGACATCAGTTAGGTTTTAGCATCAATTAGCGTCGGATTAGTGCCAGTAGCGTTAACACCCACGCACGCACCATACACCTCCCTTTGTAGTATAGTGTCTGAATGGATCAATATATTTGATTCGATCAGAACTATATAAACGTCCCAAGTAGTTTAGGGTTACCAAAAATGCAGCGTTAGCGGGATCAGCCCAGATACCTGTTAGCACCGGCGTTAACCCCTCTGCCCAGCCCACCCAAGTGCAGTATCAATCGATCACTGTCCTTTACAAAACACATAACTGCAGCGTTCGCAAAGTCAGGCCTGATCCCTGCGAACGCTAACAGTTTTTTTGATAGTGTTTGAAGCAGTCGCTGACAATCAGGTGCTCGCAGTAAAGTGGAGGGATAGATGTTGGCGCTGTACTTAATTGCCCGTAAGGCCAGACGCTGGTATAAAAGTGTCTATATATTTATTCCAATTGGCTCTGCTGAATGCTTATGTGCTATACAAAGCCTCAGGACGAACTGGATCGTTTCTAAATTTCCAGGAAGAGATCATCACAACCCTTCTGTTTTCAGATGCTACTGTGGCCCAACTTCCCAACGCAAATGCAGTGAGCCGGCTGCACGAGGGGCATTTTCCGTATGTCCTCCCTGGTACCCTTACCCAAAGAAAACCCCAAAGAAGATATTGTGTCTGCAGAAAAGATGGATTTAGGCATGACACCCGCTTTTAGTGTCCCTCCTGTTCTGACCAACCTGGTCTCTGCATCGGTGACTGTTTCAAACGCTACCACACACTAGTGGAGTATTAGCATAGGGTACAGCACTACACAGTCCTAGGGCACACTTACACAGGGTCACGAAAGATGAGATAGCCATCACATTTTGAGAGACCCTAATCTGGAACATTTACAGTTACAGTTTACAGTTTATATTGCAAAAAAAACCCCCAAAAAAACATAAAAAATAAAAAAGCCAAAAAGAGTTTTATTTTTCTTCTCTCTCTATTGTTCTCTCTCTTTTGTTCGCTCTCTATTGTCTGCTCTATTGTTCGCTCTCTATTGTTCTATAGCTATTGTTCTCTCTCTATTTTTACTGTATTTTAGAACTGTAATGTTTTATTTTTACTGTTTTATTGTATTTGCTTTGCAGGTATGGTATGTACGTCATTCAGCTGCAGCGTGGGTTTATTTATTCTGACAGAAACAGCGTTTGCTCCCACGATACTTAAAGCCGTGAATCCAACACTGTAGGAGGTGAATTCACCACCACAATTTAAAAAAAAGAGCATATATTCCAAAGCATGGGGGCAGGGGTGGAGGGACGATTTGCTCCTAACATTAGGGGTGGATTGCCCCCATGCTTTGGCATATATTTTTTAGGCACAGATTGGCATAAAAAAAAAGTTGTTTTATTGAGTTAATGTTTTATTGTTATCATTGTTTGCTTTTCAGTTACGCCATTCAGCTGCAGCACTGATTTATTTATCTTGACAGCAACAGCGTTTGCTCTCATTATACGTAAATCAGCGACTCCAGCGTGATTTCACCACCACAGTTAAAAAAAAAATAGTGGATGTATGCCTATCATTCGAAGTGGGTGGATGAAGGGCGGTATTCTAATGGTGGGCATACCCACCAATCAATCTCTTTTTTTCGTTCTGCCCACAGGCTGCATGAAAAAATGAGCATTACAATATATGCCCAACAAGGACCAGCAACGTACTGGTATGTTGCAAAATGATATATTGTTCAAACATGGCATGGTTATACGTGGAATTACACCCCAACATTCTGCTGCTTCTCTTGCGTATGGGGATACCACATGTGTGGAACTTTTTGGGAGCCTAGCCACGTACAGGACCTCAAAAACCAATCACCGCCTTCAGGCTTTCTAAGGGCGTAAAATGGTGATTTTACGCCTCACTACCTACCACAGTTAAGGAGGCCCTGAAATGTCAAGATAGCACAAAACCTCCCCAAATGAACCCATTTTGGAAAGTGGACACCCCAAGGTATTTGCTAAGAGGCAGGATGAGTATTTTGCAGCTCTCATTTGTTTGTTTTTTTTGTTTTTTTCTAAGGGCGTAAAATGGTGATTTTACTCCTCACTACCTATCACAGTTACGGAGGCCCTGAAATGTCAAGATAGCACAAAACCCCCCAAATGAACCCATTTTGGAAAGTGGACACCCCAAGGTATTTGCTAAGAGGCAGTATGAGTATTTTGCAGCACTCATTTGTTTTTGAAAATAAAGAAAGAAAAGGAATTTTTTTTTTCAATTTTCAAAGTTTTGTGACAAAAAGCAAGATCTGCAAAATATTCAACATAGCTTGGGGTGTCTACTTTCCAAAATGGGTTCATTTTGGGGGTTTTGTGGTATTTTGGCATTTCATGGCCTCCGAAACTGTGATAGGTAGTGAGGAGTGAAATCAAAAATTGACGCCCTTAAAAAGCCTGACGGCGGTGATTGGTTTTCGGGTCCTGTATGTGGGTAGACTTCCAAAACGTCCCACACATGTGTCCCCATACTCAGGAGAAGCAGCAGAATGTATTGTGGGGTGTAATTCCACATAAAACCATGCCGTGTTTGAACAATTTATCATTTAGTGACAACTTGTAAAAAAAAAAAAAATAATTATTATTTTCCGAAACTTGTGGCAAAATATAAAATATTCCATTTAGAGAAATCAAAAATTTACACCCTGAGAAAGCCTGAAGGCGGTGATTGGTTTTCGGGGTCCTGTACACGGTTAGGCTCCCAAAAAGTCATAAACAATATATCATTTAGTGACAACTTTGTGCAAAAAAAAAAGTTTGTAATATTCCCGAAACTTGTGGCAAAATATAAAATATTCCATGGACTCAACATGCCTCTCAGCAAATAGCTTGGAGTGTCTACTTTCCAAATGGGGTCATTGGGGGGGGGGGGGGGTTGTGCTATCTTGGCATTGTATGGTCTTTGAAACTGTGATAGGTAGTGAGGAGTGAAAAAAAAAATGTATTCCCTTAGAAATCCTGAAGGTGGTGGTTGGTTTTCGGGGTCCTGTACACGGCTAGGCTCCCAAAAAGTCTCACATGTGTGGTATCTCCATACTCAGGAGACGCAGCAGAATGTATTTTGGGGTGTAATTCCACATGTAACCATGCCATGCGTGAGCAATATATCATTTAGTGACAACTGTGTGTTAATTATTATTTTTTTGGTCATTTTTCAATCACTTGTGACAAACAAATAAAATATTCAATGGGCTCAATATGCCTCTCGGCAATTTCCTTAGGGTGTCTACTTTCCAAAATGGGGTCATTGGGGGGGGGGTTGTACTGCCCTGCCATTTTAGCACCTCAAGAAATGAGATACGCAGTCATAAACTAAAAGCTGCATAAATTCCAGAAAATGTACCCTAGTTTGTAAACGCTATAACTTTTGCGCAAACCAATAAATATACGCTTATTGACTTTTTTTTAATCAAAAACATGTGGCTGAATACATTTTGGCCTAAATGTATGACTAAAATTGAGTTTTTTGGATTTTATCTATAATCAAAAGGGGTTGGAAGCCAGATCCCCAGTCAGGCGACCAAAAATAGGAGCATATTGGACTATTTCGGTACAATAATAGTGGGTAATAATATGAAGCATATAACGACGGTAATAAAAATTATAATTGTTTTTATTGATGCAGAGGACAAAACAATGGTAATAGAATGAAACATAATAAAAGTACAGGTATATCACCAGTGGGATCATTGGTATACAGTACAACACAAAATCTCAGATATCATATTCCTCGACTAGTTTCGCGGACATAAACCGCTTCATCAGGAGGGAATCTAGAGATGATTTATTCTGACTAAACAGTCTGAACCTGACAAATAGAAAATATACAATGGAGTTTACCAAAATACATAGTAAATACAATTATATTCCAGCATCAACATTCACCACAGGGTAATACAAAGTTGTGGGGGGAACAGGGGCAAATCTGCTTACCCAGGTCCCAACAGACCCCAGGCGCGTGTATTCTCCACAATATGTGAAAGAAGTTTAAATTTGAAATTTGGCAAAGCCGTGGGGGTCTGGTAGGGCAAAGAAGTGAGGTAGGGAGAGGTTGTTCCACAATGGGGTATATGCAGAGAAGGACATACTAGGTGGCTGCCTACAGCCCAAGCCCCACCGCCAGGCTCGTAAAGTAATTTCCATGGAGGAAGTTAGTTGATAAGGGGCCTTGGGACCTCTATACAAAAGTAGTTATAATGCTTCTAGTGACTGTAGAATGGCCGCCTCCAAAACCGTTGAGGGGATGGAAGTACCAGGACACAGTCACCAGTGTGCTGTTACCTATTGTGTGTCTATGTAATATTTGTGACAATAATGAAGGGCCAGCTCACCTGAAAGTGGGATTATTATTATACAGGGTTTATATAGCGGCAACAGTTTGCACATCGCTTAACAAAATAAAGGCAGACATTACAGTTACATTACAATTTGATAAAAGAGGAATCAGAGGGCCATGCTCATTAGAGCTTACAATCTAAAAATGGATGGTCAATTGATACAAAAGGTAATAGCTGTGGGAGATTAGCTGATGGAGGAAGTAAAACAGTGTATGTTAGAAGCAGGATAGGCTTCTTTAAAGAGAAGGGTTTTCAGGGATCGTTTAAAGATGGATAGATTAGGGGACAGTCGGACAGATTGGGGTAGTGAGTTCCAAAGGATGGGTGAAGCTCTGGAGAAATCCTGGAGGCGAGCATGGGAGTAGATGACAAGGGAGCTAGAGAGCATGAGGTCTTGGGAGGACCATGAAGGGCCAGCTCCCCTGAAGGGTGGGATGCATAAGCATAGTCAATTTATACTGTGGGGTTACATCCCCCAGATTATGGATGACAAAGTCTGGGCAAGATAAATAAGCTGAATAAGCTGATACGTCCTAGAAGAGACAACGGCAGATTTCCCCATGCCTTTAGATTAATTTTAACCTCTTGTATCACAGGCAATAAATTGAGAGTAATAAAATCAGAACTGTTTCTAGAGATGACAATCCCTAAATACTTAAAATGGTCCACCCATTGCAGTGGATGGTCTGGGGGAAACCATGAGGGGGCATCTGAATCAATTGGGAAGAGATTTGCCCCAGTTGACCTTTAGCCCTGTAACCTCTGCGAAAGCATTAAGAATCTGAAGTGCCCCCTGCAAGGAGGGTCCAGCATCATTTAAGAACAACAGGAGGTCATCTACATAAATAGCTACCTGCTCTTCCAATCAGCCGATCCAAAGGCCCTTGATATCCGTGGAAACTCAAAGTGCCTCAGCTATTGGCTCCATTTCAAGGACAAACCGGGTTGGGGAGAGGGGGCAGCCCCGTCTAGTACCTTAAAACAGTAAAAACAGAACAGAAAGACCACCCCCAAGTTTTAAAGAAGCAACTTGATGACTATAAATGGTACCCAGCCATTGTATAAATCTAAGAGGGAGACCCAAGCTCCTCAATACCTCCTACAGATATGGCCATTCTACTGTGTCAAATGCATTTTTTATATCGAGGGAGGCAACCACCTTACTGCCCCTGTTGAGAAGTTGAGATGCTGTGCATAATTTTATAGGTATATAATCTGCGAATATTGATGTCAGTAGCTTTGTGAGGCATGAAGCCCGTTTGGTCCAGATTGATAAGGCTCCTAGTAACTTTACTTTTTTTTTTTCAGCCCACAGGCTGCATGAAAAAAAGAACTTTACACATGTGCCCAACAAGGACCAGCAACGTACCTGTACGTCGCTGGACTTTGAGTGGTTATACTGAGATGATGCCTGCAGCTGCAGACATCATCCCAGTATTGTTTTTTTCAAGCGGCGGAAGGCTTTCTTATAAAAGCAATCCTAGTAGCTATATAGCCACTCAATTGCTTTTACAAGTAGTAGGAAAGGACATACCCACCCTGCCAAATTCCATGGCTTTCTTGGGTTCTCCCATCCTACTGGGGAACCCGAGAATGCAGCCAGTGGTTCTGCCAGCTGACCATAGAACTGATCAGAGACCAGAATGGCTCCCATCATCTCTATGGTCCAAGAAACCGGAAGTAATGACCATTTCATCACTTCTTCTTATGTAACATCACCATTTTTAAATTGGGAAATCATTTGATCACACCGATCTTGGTGTGATCGGGTGCTGTTAAGGGCAGAGGAGAGATCTGGGATCTAATAGTCCCCAGATTTCTTAGTAAAGAGTGCCTGTCATTGCTTATTGCTATCACTGGAGACATTTACATTCCCTGTGATGATAATAAAAGTGATCAAGAAAGAAATTAATGGGACAGTGTAAAAATGAAAAAAACAAAAAAAATTAAAAAATTAAAACAACCCCTGTCCCTCCATGCTCACGCACAAAAGCCAACGCACACTCAAAGGCCAATGCACATCGGTATGTAAACAACGATCACACCATGCATATCAGGTATCACAGTGAATGTCAGATTGAGGGCAGTAATTCTAGCACTGGACCTCCTGTATAAATCTAAAGTGTTAACCTGTAAAAGCTTTTAAATCATTGCCTACAGATATTAAAAATGTACGTAGTTTGTTGCCATTTCCCTGTGTGCGATTTAAAGCATTATATGATTGGTATCTGTTTACTCAGTGTAATATCATCTTTTATATTTTAACAAACAATTGGGTATTATATTGTATTTTTGTACATTCAAATTCAAAAAAGAGTATTTTTTCCAAGAAATTTGCGTTTAAAAAAATGCTGCACAAATACACTGTAACATAAACAATTGCATAAGAAAAAAAACCTGTGCGCTGCCATGGAGTGTGATAAGAATAAAAGGAACCATGTTAATTGAACAGCTGCCACAATCACTTAATATATGTTCCGCACATGACTCCCTGATGAAGTCACGTGGATAGTGACGATACACGTGGGGAGGAGCAAGGTGATCCCACAGTTGAGCTACAAGGAGTAATGGCAAGTTGTATTAATTTCATGCCAGATCTATTTTATTGGAATGCATTGAAGAACAGACAAACATGCAAACATGGTAAATTCTGAGATCTACAGCATTATGTCTTGAGTTTTTTAGGGTCTAATACCACTTTAATAGTATTATCCATAGAGCAACAGCTTAGAGGAGCCCACAGCCATCAATAAGAAAATTTAATTACTCTGCCCAACATGGTGACTGGCCTTACACAATAAGATTACGTTTTTGATTTGATCTGTAAAATGAACCAAATGTTCGACAACTGTTTCGTGAATAGGGTTTACCTGCTTAAATATTCCTGGAATGGAATGTTTGGGTAGGCCCTCATACTTTGTAGTTGCTGGGGTACTTTGTTGATTCACAGATGAAATCCTCATCTAAATCTGGCCATGTTTACCTTTAAACCCCATCTCATGTAATCTGTGAGGAACTCACCATTGGACTAGAAGAACATTCCATGCACCCTTGCAATGATGTTAAAGTGGAACTAAGCTCAAAATTACAAAACTTATGAGCAGGCAGGCTATGTATCACAGAGGCTGCAGAGACAGACATTGGATTGTTTTAGAGGAGAAAAGTATTGGGACTTTAGTTTCACTTTAACACTTGAAAAAGGGTCCTCCTCCACAACAATTAAGATGATAAAAGACTTGAGATCCAGAGCATCATGTGACCACAGATTTAAGTAAAAGGTGCTTCAAAATTTGTTTTTGTTTTTTAAGTAACTTTAACCAGCAAGTAGTTAGAGCATCCATTCTCAACTGGGGGTTTCAGGGAACTATAGAGTCCTCCAAAGGTTGCTAAGGGTTCCTTTAGCTGTGGCTGATAGGGATGGGCGAACAGTTTGGCCCGAGCATAAGTTCGGGCCAAACTTTGGTTGTTCGGTCGTTCGGTGATCAACGAACATTATGCGGTGTTCGCAGCAAATTCGAAAGCGGCGGAACACCGTTAAAGTCTATGGAAAGCCCCCATGGTGTCGGGGGGGGCAGGGGCACCCGTTTACATCACCGGGTGGCCCCGCCCTCAGCTATATACAGCTGTCACCGAGAAGAAGCATCACTGGGTGGGAGCCTCCCATGGAGGCGGAACTGTTGCGCTGTTGCGGCTTTTTTTTTTCTTCTTTTTCAGTCCATCGGGCGGCGTGGCTTTACATAGCTGGACATTTTTTTTTTTTTATATAAAGGACTTGTCCCAAGCTGTCTCTTGTATTTTTTACCATTTTTGACACTTTTTTGTGAATTGGTAGGGGTAAAATGTACCCCATTACCAAATCACATAGGGGGGCCGGGATCTGGAGGTCCCTTTGTTAAAGGGGGCTTCCAGATTTTGATAAGCCTGCCCGCATACCCCCACAACGCCTGGGCAAGGGTTGTAGGGATGAGGCCCTTGTCCCCAAGGTTCTTTAGGGTCAGACCCCAAAGCACCCTTCCCATGTTGAGGGCATGTGGCCTGGTACGGTTCAGGAGGGGGGTGCTCTCTCATCCCCCCCTCTTTTCCTGCGGCCTGCCAGGTTGCATGCTCGGATAAGGGTCTGGTATGGATTGTGGGGGGACCCCATGCCATTTTTGTAAGTTTGGCGCATGGTTCCCCTAAAATCCATACCAGACCTGAAGGGACTGGTATGGATTGGGGGGGACCCCTAAGCCATTTTCTTAAAATTTGGCGCAGGGTTCCCCTTAATTTCCAAACCAGACCTGAAGGGCCTGGTGTGGATTTTGGGGGGACCCCCACGCAATTTTTAAAAGAAATTTTGGTTCAGGGTTTCGTTTTTTTTAATGATTTTAATCTATATTGCCGAGACCCGACAATTCATTACAGTCGCAATTAGTTTGAAATGACAATTTTTCCTTTAGAAATGTCATTTTGCTGTGGTACTGTTCTAAACATGGAAAACATGCACCACTTTACAGGCATACTGTAGACAACCCCCAGGCACGATATTTAAAGGAATATTTCATTTTTATTGTTTCACTTTAAGCATTAAAAAAAATCACTGTTCCTGAAAAAACAGGCGTTTTTAAAAAAAAAATTTGCATTGATACATGTCCCCTGGAGCAGGACCCAGGTCCCTAAACACTGTTTATGGCAATAACTTGCAAATAAGCTTTTAAAATGAGCACTTTTGATTTTTCATGTTCGTGTCCCATAGACTTTAACGGTGTACGTGTGTTCGTCTCAGTTTTTTGCCTGTTCGCATCTTCTGGTGCAAACCGAACCGGGGGTGTTCGGCTCATCATTGGTGGCTGATTGACCTTCCATCTGATAGTGCCTGGATAGCTTTGGGTCCAATACAACTTAGGAAAATCAGCAGCATGACACCAATTATGTTTTTTTAGCTGTCTATAAAGCTGCCCATAGGTGTACAGTATCTACGTTCAGCAGAGAATGGGCGAATTGTGATTCCTGTATGGGAACTGTGCTTGTACAGAAGTTGATCCACCGATAGACTTCTGTACAACTGCCATGCTGTAAGATTTCCTCTGAATAAGCACTACAGGCTATAGTCTGCAGCACCGATCAATGCATTTTGACAGCAGGGAAGCCTCCCCACTGTCAGAATAAAATGACAGTGGGAGGATTCCCACAACCACCTTAAATCTGTGGATGGGGGAATTGGGTCAGTTTTTTAATTTAACCGACTGATTGAACAAAAAAATCTGACTTATACATGGCCCCCTTAAAATGATACAAAAGTCTCTTTTTTTTGTTAAAAATAACAAACATGTTATACTTACCTGCCCTGTGCAGTGGTTTTGCACAGAGCAGCCCAGATCCTCCTCCTCTCGGTTCCCTGTTTGGTGCTTATGGTCCCTCCCTCTTGCTGAGGGCCCCATGGCAAGTAGTTTGCTATGGGAGCACCCAAGCCGAGCCACAGCTCCCTGCGTCCATTAAAACACAGAGCTGCGGCCTGGCCCTGCCCCTTCCTCACCTCATTGGCTTACTGACTTTGAGTGACTGTAGCGGGAGCCAATTGCGTTACGTTGATTTCTCAGCCAATGAGGAGGGGAGTTCAGAGCAGCCAAGACACTCCTACAACATTGTTGGATCTAGATGGACCTCAGGTAAGTATAAGGGGACTGAGGGGGGCTGCTGCACACAGAAGGCTTTTTATCCTAATGCATAGAATGCATTAAGATAAAAAAAATGTCTGCCTTTACAACCACTTTAGGGTGCCATCCTGACTACCACTGCATTCTTCCCAATGTTACCCAATTTATTTTAGCAGGGGTTTCCTAAGACATACCAATTGTGTCAATGTTTCCTCTGGGTTAAAGAGGTTGAGAAAAGGTTGAGGGGTGTTTATTCCTGGTGTTCAGCTTTTATTTAACTGAAACTGAAAAAGAATGAATATTGATGGTTTTAACATACAATTGCTCTAAGCAAACTGCTTTTAAAAATGTTACCTGAAGAAAGACATTTCTTCTATTTTTGGTTCTAAAGTCTGTTATTTCTCAGAGTGTTTCCCTCTATTTTTTCTCATTTATTTTGGTGGGTTTTTCCCCATATATATATTTATATTACCATAATTCTTTACACATTCAATGCATTAATACATTACCCTTCTAATTGATTTCCAGGCCTATCCAATGGGGTTTTAAAGAACAGAATGACTTCAGAGAGTAGAACCCTGTGGCCTACTTCATTTAAGGACTTACCATGCAACCTAGAATTCATCTATGTTGCTTGCCATGCTGACTAGTACTAATAGTATCATGCTAAAAACAGTGCTGGTATGGTTGGTGTTCTGCTTTAGCAAGTGCTTCAAATATAAATTTAGAGGATGGGTATTATCAGCGTTCATTTAAAGACATATGCAAATGTCTATGCAAATTGGTATTTACTAATGAAGCTCAACTTCATTTTAGATTGGCTTATTTGCTTTCAATGTTTTAAATGAGCATCTCATATAGTTACCTTTGTCTGAAAGCCATGCATACATATTCTTAGCAAATACATTTCTGGGGAAGGGGGCATAAATAGGTAACCATGTGGATGGTTGCATTGCTACATTTGTTTCAATCAGTAGAATCATCTTTATGTACAGGAAAGCAGAACGTGGTGACGGTAAGTGGTCAAGCAAAATGTAAAAACTGGCCATACACAGTTAGATTTTCATTTGAATGTTTGTTAAAAAAAATGTTTGTCAGAATGTCAACCAATTTCATTTGAAAGATCTTAAACTATCATCCAACCCTGATTGAATCAGAAAAGGGCTGGCGACTCGGATGCTCTTGAATAAAAGTCCTTTATTGGGTTAGATGGGTACACGGGTACAGGCTACGTAGCCTGTACCTGTGTACCCATCTAACCCAATAAAGTACTTTTATTCAAAAGCATCCAAGTCGCCAGCCCTTTTATGATTCAAGCACTGCATTTTGGGGCCTGAACGTCCTGGCTAGAGTATCGGATCACAGTTCATAGATCATCATATTGGCAGTAGAGCTGGGGTATCATTTTGCTTCTCTCATCCAGCCCTGCTATTTGAATGAAACCCCAGATGTATTAAACAGGTTTCATTACAATATGTACAGTTTTTGACAAATGTAAACTGTATGCACAGCTAAAAATTTGTTCATTCAAGAAAAAAATTCCATTGTTGTCCGGAGGAAAGATGATCTTGTTAAAATTCTGCATCATTGTCCAAATGTCTAAGATTGAATGAAGTAAAGAAGAAAAAGAAAATAAAAACATTATGAATTTTGTAGGATGTTTTGAGTCAGGTATGTTTTATGTTTTATTTTACTAGTGTGAATGTTTATACATTTTTTTTATATAGTTTGTAGTTTATTTTAATGTTACTTTAGAATCTTTGTTTTACAACAAACATTCAATATATTACCAAGGATTCTCAGAGCACCATGGTTTCACTAACTTTCACTGATTGAAACATGAACTGTCTAAAAAGGAGTGAGTTACTTCCAAAACGTTATTTGCTTCTGTTTGTAAATTTTAGCTTCAGGTATTGAAGTCTGCAAACAGCAGGTTTTACAGCTAAGTGAGATCCAAAGGAGCAAACGATTGCCCATGCAGCATATGGTTTTGTTCCAGTCATTCCCACAAATAGTTTTTTATTGCGCAAAAGAATATCAGAATTGTTTTTGATATTCATTTTTCTTTTAAACCTATATTTTCTACAAAAGCCATTGCACATTAGTTGTAAATTTTGGTTGAGTTTTTTTGCATATAATGGCAGAGCCGGATTAAGACAATATAAAGGCCCTGAGCAGGCTAACAGCTTTTGGGCCCCATACTCCTAAGCCACCTTCCCTGTTCACATAATTTAAAGCTAATTATGACCTTCACTTGCCTTCAGTAATTATTTTCAATACAATAAGGAAAATTTCATGCACAAATTTTCACCTAAAAATATTGTATTTGTTTATTTTACCTTTATTATTATTTTCTTATACCTTGAAGTTATTCTAAAGCAAATAAAATAATAAATATTTTATATTTACCTGCTCTGTGTAGTGGTATTGCAGAGAAGTCCCGTACCTCCTTTTCTGGGGTACCCCATTTGCGCTCTCAGTTCCTCTTTTCCTCCAAGTACAAGCACTAGTGTGATCACGGTCCTGAGCGGGGCTGTGTGCATCCATAGACACAGTGTGACTCCGCTGTGCCCCCCCCCCCCCCCCCGCTCCCTCCTCACAGGTTTTGCTTGACAGTAGTGGGAGCCAATGGCCCCTCCAGCAAAATACATTCTACATATAATATTTACATATGGATACCTTTTTAGGTTACCTGCTCAAATCAAATGAAGGTGATCTTAGTGGGCAACTGGGGAAACATTTTAAAATCAGTGTGATTTTTTTTTTTTTAACAATGAATCAGACTAATGCTCTGTACACACGGTCGGACATTGATCGGACATTCCGACAACAAGATCCATGGATTTTTTCAGACGGATGTTGGCTCAAACTTGTCTTGCATACACACGGTCACACAAAGTTGTCGGAAAATCCAATCGTTCTGAACACGGTGACCTAAAACACGTACGGCGGGACTATAAACGGGGCAGTGGCCAATAGCTTTCGTCTTTTAATTTATTCTGAGCATGCATGGCACTTTGTGCGTCAAATTTGTGTACACACGATCGGAATTTAATCGAAAAATTTTATAGCAGGCTCTCAAACTTTGTGTGTAGGAAATTACGATAGAAAAAGTCTGATGGAGCCCACACACGATCATAATTTCCGACAACACAATCCGATCACACTTTTTCCGTCGGAAAATCCGACCGTTTGTACAGGGCATAAGATAAGAAATCAATAAATCTTTATTACAGCATATTATAAGAATGTTGCTTTTCCTTGTTGGCGTCTTTTTGATCGTACAGAAGAAAAGATGCCATGATTGCTGCTTCTACCTTTAGCCAGTCAGTATCCAGTGCAATCCAGATCATCTGAGAACTGTTGCTGCTGCTTTTCAAAGAGTTTCAGCAGTTGAAGTACAGAATCGCCATAAAAGTGACAGGCTAACACAAGAGACTGTTTAACATGGTACTATTTAACAATGGTTATCTTTACTGTCATCGTCTAGCAAAATACACTCTCAGAATTGTACATTACCACAAGGAATAAAGAGAGTAAATCAGCTAAATTGATTTCTTTGTTCGTGACATTTTGCCAAAGCAGAAAGTAAAATGTTCTCAGTAAGCTGCTTAGGTGAACTTTGCTAGGAATAGGTCTGTTTTTCTACTTTATTTTTTTTGGTGGGGTGGGGGATTTTGGTTTATTATTTTTTTGCAATTCTGTTTTTATTTTATTTTTTTGTATGTGTTTTTGTTAGTGTATTTGACTGTGATCTTTTATACTGCGACCGTCACTTGTTTACTTACATTTCTACTGCTAGCACTTTCTTTCTTAAAAATAATAAGTAGCTATAGATTTATACCGCGCACACACGATTGGAATTTCTGTCCGAAAAAACATGGATGGTTTTTCCGACGGAATGCCGCTCAAGCTTGCCTTGCATAAACACAGTCACACAAAAGTTCTCTGAACTTTCGACCGTCAAGAACGCGGTGATGTACAACACTACGACGAGCCGAGAAAATGAAGTTCAATGCTTCCGAGCATGCCTCAAATTGTTTCTGAGCATGCGTGATTTTTTTTTTGCGTGTCCGAATTGCATACAGACTAATGTCCCGTACACGCGGTCGGATTTTCCGATGGACAATGTTCGATCGGAGCGTGTTGTCGGAAATTCCGACCGTGTGTGGGCTCCATCGGACATTTTCCATCGGATTTTCCGACACACAAAATCCGTTGTCGGAAATTCCGATCGTGTGTACACAAATCCGACGGACAAAGTGCCACGTATGCTCAGAATAAATAAAGAGATGAAAGCTATTGGCCACTGCCCCGTTTATAGTCCCGACGTACGTGTTTTACGTCACCGCGTTTAGAACGATCAGATTTTCCGACAATTTTGTGCGACCGTGTGTAGACAAAACAAGTTTGAGCCAACATCCGTCGGAAAAAATCCTAGGATTTTGTTGTCGGAATGTCCGAACAAAGTCCGACCGTGTGTACGCCCTATAACACATTTTCGGATAGGAACTTTTTCCGACCGAAAAATTGAGAACCCGCTCCCAATTTTTTGCTGGCGGGAATCCCGCCAGCAAAAGTCTGATGGAGATACACACGCTCGCATTTTCTGACCAAAAGCTCTCATCTGTCTTTTGCTGGCCGAATTATGCGGCATTAGGAGCTATCTTTACATCCCTATTGACTTGCAATGCATTTTACCAAAATTCCCCAATTTTTGCTGAAATTTCTGGAAAATCAATACCAGGATAATATTTAAGAGAAAGTGAAACTGCACCTGAGAAAGCGCAGGTCTTCTGGCGTGCTAGACAGGGCTTTGTTACTTGGGCAGAGTGGTGAGTTGTGAAAATCTAGGGACTGGATGGGAGGAAACAAAAATCCAAGGCACGTAAAACAGATCTCATATATGTATTTCCTCTGTGTATTTAACAATTTACATGGAGTTAAGCTTTAACCACTTGCCAACCGGCTCACGCCACTATAAGCAGAATGGCACAGGTGCGCAAAACCATGTACCCGTACGTCACTCCGTCATCTGCGGCTAGCGATGTCAGTCTTTTTTTGTCGTCAATTTTGTTTGGGTACAACATCGCACGACTGCGCAATTGTCGGTTAAAGCGACGCAGTGCCGTATCGCAAAAAATTGCCTGGTCATTGAGCAGCCAAATCTTCCGGGGCTGAAGTGGTTAACAACTTGTCGCTTTAACTGACAATTGTGCGGTCATGCAACGTTGTACCCAAACAAAATTGACGTCCTTTTTTTCCCACAAATAGAGCTTTCTTTTGCTGGTATTTGATCATCTCTGCAGTTTTTATTTTTTGCGCTATAAACAAAAAAAGAGCGACAATTTTGAAAAAAACACAATATTTTGTACTTTTTGCTATAATAAATATCCCCATTTTTTTTTTTAAAAAAAAGCTAATTTTTTTCTCAGTTTAGGCAGATATGTATTCTTCTACATATTTTTATATAATAAAAATAACAATAAGCGTATATTGATTGGTTTGCACTAAAGTTATAGCGTCTACAAAATAGGGGATAGATTCAGTTTTATTTTTATTAATTTTTTACTAGTAATGGCGGTGATCTGTGATTTTTATCGTGACTGCAACATTATGGTGGACACATCTGACACTTTTGACACATTTTTGGGACGATTGACAATTATACAGTGATCAGTGCTATAAAAATGCACTGATTATTGTATAAATATCACTGCCAGGGAAGGGGTTAACACTAGGGGGGATCAAGGGGTTAACTGTGTTCCCTGACTGTGTATTCTAACTTTAGGGGGAGGGAACTGACTATAGGAGATGATAGATAGTGGTTCCTAGCTATTAGGAACTCACGATCTGCATCTCCTCTCAGAACAGAACAGGGAATTGTGTGTTTACACACACACATCCCTGTTCTGCCTCTCGTGCCCGCTATCACGCCTGCAATCGTACCTGCGACCACCAGCCACGAGCATCGGCACCCCGCAGTGCAGCGGCACACACGCGCCTGCTATCCTGCTTAAAGGAGCCGACGTACAACTACGACGGCTCGCGGGATCGTGCCAACCTGCCACAGTATAATGACGGTGGCTGGTCAGCAAGTGGTTAAGGAGTACAATTCAATGATATTTGAACAAAAAATAGCTGCATGGTTGAGCTGCCTTTACTGCGCCAATGCCACAAAAAAGCCAATGAGGCATGTCAGGGTGTTGTTGGGCATATTGTAACCAGGCTTTTTTGTGGAACTTGTGCAGTAAAGGCTTCTTTCTGGCAACTTGACCATGCAGTTCTTTTTTGTTCAAGTATCATCGTATTGTGCTCCTTAAAAACAACCACATCATCTTTTTTCCAGAGCAGTCTGTATTTCTCCTGAGGTTACCTGTGGGTTTTTCTTTGTATCCCAAACAGTTCCTGTGGCAGTTGTGGCTGAAATCTTCCTTGATCTACCTGACCTTGGCTTGGTATCAAGAGATCCCCAAATTTTCCACTTCTTATTAAGTTATTGAACAGTACTGACTGGTATATTCAAGGCTTTGGATATCTTTTTATATGCTTTTCCATCTTTGTTTTATTACCTTGTTACGCAGGTTTTTTGACTGTTCTTTTCTACCTCCTCATGGCTCAGTGTCTAGCCTGTTTAGTGCATCCATGTGAGAGCTAACAAACTCATTGACTATTTATACACAGACATAATTGTGATTTAAAAAGCCACAAATGTGGAAAATTAAACTTTAATTGCCATTTTAACCTGGGTGTGGCACCTTCTGTGTCTGTACCAAGGCCAAACATTCCAGGGTATGTAAACTTTTTATCAGGGCCATTTGGGGCATTTCTGTTATCATTATAATATAAAAAGGATCCAAAAAACTATGTGATAATAAATGTCTTCATGTGATTGCGATCCTTAAATAAAAGACAGTTTTTTGACACGATCGATCATATTTTTAATATTAATGCCAAAATTTCACAATTTCTGCAGGGTATGCAAACTTTTGAGCACAACTCTATATTGATTGGAGTATATAGATGTCAAATAAATTATCACAATTTTAATACTGACTATTTAATAAGCCAAATTTGCATGTTAATAATACTTGTATGTAGGTATTATGTATGTAAGTGCTTTTGTAATAAGAATATGGGCAAACCATCTATGGTCTTCAGTCTGGTTTGGCAACCTTGCGGTTTGCTGTGTTGAACGTTTGTATTTATTTATTTATTTATTTATTTCAGGTACTTATATAGCGCCGTCAATTTACGCAGCGCTTTACATATACATTGTACATTCACATCAGTCCCTACCCTCAAGGAGCTTACAATCTAAGGTCCCTAACTCACATTCATACATACTAGGGACAATTTAGACAGGATCCAATTAACCTACCAGCATGTCTTTGGAGTGTGGGAGGAAACCGGAGTACCCAGAGGAATCCCACGCAGGCACAGGGAGAACATGCAAACTCCAGGCAGGTAGTGTCGTGGTTGGGATTCGAACCAGCGTTCGTATATTAGTTTCATATCTTGTGACCTAATTTCCCCAAATTCTGTGTTTACTTCTGTGGTAATTATAGACTATTGGAATAAATTAGCCTTCAGGAATGACAGGAACACAAGTTCAACCTGCTAATTAGGGAACTGAGTTTACGTAGCTCTTCCAACTGAAATTTTCTTACCAATATTTAAAAAATATTAACCTATCATAACCCAAATTTAAGAATTGATTGGTGTATTGAGATGGAGTTGTAGGTAATATTCTGGCATGGATTTGGTAAATTGAAAAAATACTGCATACCCTACCATATAACCTATTGCTATTAGGTGATAGGAAGGGGTTGGTACTTGTCAGTGGCATATTACAATTCTTTCTAAAATTAGTGTTAAAACTGTTCAAAAGGGACACTTTAATTTCCACTACAATTTCTGTCTGTGAACAGTCTCATTTATCCAGGCCATGGTATATCTAATAGTAGTCAAATTCATATGCACTTGTTTTGTAATGTTAAGGATGTTTCTTAGCTTACCCAAGCTGACATACTTTATATAGACCTGCAGGTCTTCATTTGACAGTGAGGTGCACATTTTAGACAGATAGTACAATAGAAGAATTAAGTAAGGCCATTTTACCTATATGTCCTGAAGTTAGCTTGCTGCACTCCTGTAATGTTTTCATGCTGCTCTACAAATGGATGGATTTTATTTTTAAACTGAATGAAATTCAAGTGGTTAAACACCTACTCTAATCCTGTATCAATCCAGTGCTGTGCCTGGCTTCTGTTCTTCTCTCCTCTCCCCGTGCTCTCAAAAGCTTGGCTGAGCGCAGTGGGAGGCATTGGCTCCTGCTGCTGTCAGTCAAATGTGAGGAGGGAGTACACAGCCCGGCTCGGGTCCAAGCATGCAAGAGCACCCCCATAGCAAGTGAAACCAAATAATAATAAAGTCAGCGCTACATCCAAAAAGTCACAAACCATACATGAAACGCTGCTAGCAATAAAAAGGAAATATACAATCCTCATAAAAATTCAAAAAATACAAATATTGTAGCGCTCAAAAAGAAAGGCCAAATGATACTAAACAGTTCATAAGTGTTTCTAGTATTTGTCTGTTGAAAATTCCTCCTGTGTAGTTAAAAGGATGAGTGGCAACTCACCAGAAATAGATGCTGTCTCTGATCCTGTCCCTTATGGTATAGACAGCCCGGTCCAATAATCAACTGTTTTCACACCTCCTCAGGGCACCATTATGTCACAGCATACGGTTTGCCATAAAGGCAAAACAATGTATAGTGTAGTAATTTAAAAAAAATAAAAAAATACATAAACACCCGTGCGGAAAGTAGTGGACTGGTGATTCAAAATTCTACCCCCTCGTGCAATACACACTCCAGAACTAATGTGCTGCCATAGAGTTTATAAGGTAAATGTATCAGTGGATGAAAAGCAAACATCAATCGTGATCCAGAGTTTCTTCCCCTCATGTAGTGTGCACTCACCAAAATTAGTGTACTGCCATAAAAGCGCAGCTAACACACTTTGCAAAGCAAAACAACAAACGCCTCCAATGGGATGCTCTCCTTCCTTATTCTTTAGGGGACACTTAGAGTGCTCATCCGGTCAAGTACCACCGAAAACTATATGGATAATGGATAATAGTGTAGCAATTTTACTTAACTGAATGCAGCAGCAGAAGCAGTTACACACAACATTGGTAATTTTCCAGTAATAGTGTAGAAGCGCCACTTATTCACTTACATCAAAATGGTGCCACCATGGAGACTGTTGTGCCGGAGTGATGTTATATGCATTTCCCAACCAATGTGCATCCTCAGGGTCCTCTACCATCTAGTGTTGGCAGCCATATATATGTATACCATACCCGGAACCTACACGGAGATCATTTCAGGTGCTGGCGCCATTTTGAGATAGGTCAATGCTGAATAGCATTGGTTGCCATTTTGTTGAAGACCAGCAGCGTTTAAGCCATGCCATTACTGGCAGCCACCCATATGGTGGCAAATCTTACAGTATTTATCAAATTAATTATTAAAAACAACAAGGCTCTATATAAAAAAAACTGATTTAAAAAGCACCTTACGACCTAATGAGCTCAAAAATGTAAAAAAAAAAAAATATAAAATGTATAAAAATTTTATTACAAAAAATGATCATACCAAAGTATTGGTATAACCTCCTCAGGAGTCCAAATAGGCTACATATATAACTTACTATCACATAATATGCAATATTTTATACTTTATTTATCCCCTAAAGAATATCAATATTAAATTCATACATATACACAAAATATTAAGACAGGTGAGTACTGATAAATACATTAAAACAAAAAATGCTCATAAAATATCACTGAGGGTGACATAAAGAAAGAGAAGAGTGAACTAGATTTTACTGTATCTTTCCCTGTAGTACCATATTTAGCTTGTATGAATAAAACAATTGATATCCCATTCGATATTATGCCAGAATGGAGAAAAGGTTTTTATTTTTTTAAAGTCAAAACATTTCCCTTTTGGAGATCTCCCTGATTTCATTGCAGCCTCTCCAATGAGGATGTAATTTGGAGATGACTAGGAACTTAAGACAACTGGGACAACTTTTATCTGATAGTGTTGAGTTGAGTAGTTTGCAATAAAGGGACAAATCTTTTTTTTCATTAATGGGATTGTTTATCTTAGTAGAGTTCCTCTATCCATTTTTCCAACCTCTTTTATAATATTCTGTATGTGACATGCGTCATAACCTTTTTCCAAAAAATGGCTTTTTAATACTTCAGACTGTTCAAAATTATTTGTCTCTGTTCTACAGTTGCGCTTAATTCTCATAGATTGCCCCTTTGGGAATAATGAGCAACCATTGTGGATGATGGCAGCTTGATAAAGGAATGCAACTATTCCTATTTGTGGTCTTAAAAAGTGTTTTAGTATAAATCCCCAATAAATCAAGGTTTCCTCTCCAAAAAAGCAGGCTATCATCAATAAAGTGTATGTAAATCGCCAAATTTCTCCAGTGAGGACCATAGATAGCATCCCGTGACTTGCTTTAGGGGTAATTAGAGAAGAAGAGAAGCCAAAAGCACTGACAGTTGCACTTAATTCTCATATGTTGCCCCTTTGGGAATATTGAGCAACCATTGTGGATGACGGCAGCTTGATAAAGGAATGTAACTATTCCTATCTGTGGTCTTAAAAAGTGTTTTAGTATAAATCCCCAATAAATCAAGATTTCCTCTCCAAAAAAGCAGGCTATCATCAATAAAGTGTTTGTAAAACGCCAAATTTCTCCAGTGAGGACCATAGATAGCATCCTGTGACTTGCTTTGGGGGTACTCAGAGAAAAAGAGGAGCCAAAAACACTGACAGGGGAGTTCAGAAGAGGAGGATTGGGCTGTTCTGTGCAAAACCATTGAATAGAGCTGATAAGTAAGGGCGTATCAATAAGTAATGCCTGTTTTTTCATATCAACTGTTCAAGTGAACTTATAATAAAATGCCTGATATACAGTATATCATACCTATAGTCTTACTCAATCATTTCATGCTTTTGTTTATCAGATTGCACAAAGTAAAACATGGAAAAGAGAAGTCGAAGCTGTAGCCAGGTGCTGGACTACATAAACATGGAGAAGGAGACATTTCCCTTTTTACAATGAGTTTACTTTCACTTTCTGCTATTATGCTGAATGGTATGCAGGTTGTTAAGAAGGACATGTGCTGGCGAGGTTGGTAAGGAGGACCTGTGTGCTGGCTTGGGATTGCTAAGAAGGAAGCCATGTATGTTAATGGAGCAAGTAAGGAGGAGGACATGTGTTTGGGGAGTTGGTGAGGAGGACATGAGTGCTGGGTCTGGCTTGGTAATGAGGATGACATAAGTAGAGTTGTTAAGGAGAACATTTGTGTTGGGGAAGTGTGTGTGATGTGTGCTAGGATGGGGGGTGGGGTTGAACAGAGGAGGACATGTGTGTTGGGGTGGTTGGTAAAGAAGGAAACCCATGTGTGCTGGGGAAGGAAGTTGGTAAGGAGGACATGTGTACTCGGGGAGGGGATTGTTTAGGAGAGGGGACATGTATGTTATGGGGGTCAAGAGGCCATTCATGCTGGAGGAAGGGCGTACTTGCTGAGGGCGAGCAATATATATGCTGGGTATTGAAGATGGGGGGGGTGAGTGTTTAATCACTTATTAAGAAGTGGAAAATTAGGGGCTCTTTTGATACCAGCCAAGGTCAGGTAGACCAAGAAAGATTACAGCCACTACTGGTGAAAGAATTGCTCAGGATACAAAGAAAAACCCACAGGTAACTGTAGGATAAATACAGGCTGATCTCCAAAAAGACGGTGTGGTTGTTTTTGACCTCTTCCCGACCAGCCTCCGAAGTTATACTGCGGCAGGTTGACTCCCCTGGGCGAACCGATGTAGCTGTACGTCGGTTCGCCTTTTGACCACTAGGGGGTGCAGGTGTGTCACCAGGGGGCGTGCACATTCGCTTGTGGCGTAACGCCGGAGCCGATGCACGTGCCCGGCGGTCGTGATCGCTCCACACAGAGACAGAACGGAGCTCTGTCAATGTAAACTTACAGATCTCCGTGCTGTCAGGGGTGAGGAGATAGATCTGTTGTTCATACTAAGTATGAACAATGAATCGCTCTCCTGACCCAGGCAGTCCAATTCCCCCCACAGTTAGAATCACTCCCTAGGTAACACGATTAACCCCTTGATTGCCCCTTAATGTTAACCCCTTCTCTGCCAATGACATTTACACAGTATTCAGTGCATTTTTATAGCACTGATCAGTGTATAAATATCAATGGTCCCAAAAATGTGTCAAAAGTGTCCGATCTGTCCGCCATAATGTCACAGTCCCGATAAAAATCGCAGATCACCGCCATTACTAGTAAAAAAAAAATAATAATAAAAATGCCATAAATCTTTCCCCTATTTTGTAGATGCTTTCACTTTTGCGCAAACCTATCAATATACGCTTATTGCGATTTTTATTACCAAAAATATGTAGAAAAATACATATCGTCCTAAACTAAAGAAAATATTAGCTTTTTTTAAAAAAATTGGGGATATTTATTATAGCAAAAAGTACAAAATATTGTGTTTTTTTCAAAATTGTCAGTCTTTTTTTGTTTAGCGCAATAAATAAAAACCACAGAGATGATCAAATACCACCAAAAGAAATCTCTATTTGTGGGAAAAAAAAGAATTTCAATTTTGTTTGGGTACAACGTCGCATGACTGCGCAATTGTCAATTAAAGCGACGCAGTGCCGTATTGCAAAAAATGGCCTGGTCATTGAGCAGCCACATCTCCCGGGGGTGAAGTAGTTAAGGAGAACAATTCAACAATACTTGAACAAAAAATAGCTGCATGGTTGAGCTGCCAGGCGGAAGCCTTTACTGCGCCAATGCCACAAAAAAGCCAATGAGGCATGTCAAGGTGTTGTTGGGCATATTGTAACCAGGCTTTTTTGTGGAACTTGTACAGTAAAGGCTTCTTTCTGGCAACTTGACCATGCACCCCTTCTTTTTGCAAGCATCATCGTATTGTGCTCCTTTAAAACAACCACACCATCTTTTTTCCAGAGCAGCCTCTATTTCTCCTGAGGTTACCTGTGGGTTTTTCTTTGTATCCCCAACAGTTCTTCTGGCAGTTGTGGCTGAAATCTTTCTTGATCTACCTGACCTTTGCTTGATATCAAGAGATCCCCAAATTTTCCACTTCTTATTAAGTTATTGAACAGTACTGACTGGCATATTCAAGGCTTTGGATATCTTTTCATATGCTTTTCCATCTTTGTTTCATTACCTTGTTACGCAGGTTTTTTGACTGTTCTTTTCTACCTCCTCATGGCTCAGTGTCTAGCCTGTTTAGTGCATCCATGTGAGAGCTAACAAACTCATTGACTATTTATACACAGACACTAATTGTGATTTAAAAAGCCACAACTTTGGGTAATTAACCTTTAATTGCCATTTTAACCTGTGTGTGCCACCTTCTGTGTATGTACCAAGGCCAAACATTCCAGGGTATGTAAACTTTTTATGAGGGCCATTTGGGTGATTTCTGTTATCATTATGAAATAAGGAGGATCCAAAAAACTATGTGATAATAAATGTCTTCATGTGATTGCTATCCTTAAATAAAAGACAGTTTTTTGGCATGATCGGTCATATTTTCAATAATAATGCCAAGATTTCACAATTTCTGCCAGGATATGCAAACTTTTCAAATAAATTACCACAATTTTAATACTGACTATTTAATAAGGAACATTTGCATGTTAATAATACTTTATGTAAGTGCTTTTGTAATAAGAACATGGGGAAACCATCTATGGTCTTCAGTCTGGTTTGGCAACCTTGCGGTTTGCTGTGTTGAACGTTTGTATATTAGTTTCATATCTTGTGACCTAATTTCCCAAAATTCTGTGTTTGCTTCTATGGTAATTATAGACTATTGGAATAAATTAGCCTTCAGGAATGACAGGAGCACAATTCCAACCTGCTAATTAGGGAACTGAGTTCATGTAGCTCTTCCAACTGAAATATTCTTACCAATATGATATACACAGAGGCTATTATTTATTGGGAATCTGGTGAGTGCAATTGCTATAGGGAGTGGAAACACTTGGTGTGGTGATGGTCGAATGTCCAAACAGCTGATGTGGTTCACATGAACTGCCACACTGATTTTCTCTATCCCACTTGGATGCACAGATTACTACCATTTTTGTATAATTTAAATGTTCTAGCACTGTTGAAGCCTGAAGGACTAACTGTTAGATTTTTTGCTTCCCTTTCAAATATGTTTTATAATATATAGTAGCTGCTTAATTAGATTAGGATTATTTTCACCTAAGCGCTGGGTAAGTGACCCCTGTGTTCTTCTTTTTAATATTCTGGTATGGATTTGGTAAAGTGAAAAAATACTGCATACCCTACCATATAATCTATTGCTATTAGGTGATAGGAAGGGGTTGGTACTTGTCAGTGGTATATTACAATTCTTTTTAAAATTAGTGTTAAAACTGCTCAAAAAGGACTCTTAAATTTCCACTACAATTTCTGTCTGTGAAAGGTCTCATTTATCCAGGCCATGGTATATCCAATAGTAGTCAAATTCATATGCACTTGTTTTGTAATGTTAAGGATGTTTCTTAGCTTACCCAAGCTGACATACTTTATATAGCCATGCAGGTCTTCATTTGACAGTGAGGCAGTGGCGGTCCGTCCATAGGGGGCACATGGACGCTGCCCCCCCCCCCCCCCCAGGCATTCACAAAAAAAAATGTAAAAAAAAAAAAAATTAATACAAAAAAAGGTCCTTAAGTGCACTGTGTTCGGACGCCGGACACAGTGCAACGCCGGACACAGTGCACTTATGGGAAGCGGCACATCTATGCAATCACAAGATTGCAGACGCGGCACTTTATTTGCGGGCTTTTATCCCGCCTTGCGGCTCTTTCCGAAGCGCCGAGTCGCTTCCGCCTGGCGCTCGTAGTATCTATTACTAAGGCCAGGTGGTTTGATTGACATCTCAGTTTGATGTCACTTCCTGTTTTCTCTCTCCCATTGCTCCCGGGAATGGACCCATCAATCGCCGCTGTGGAAGGAGACACCGCAAGAGAGGACAACATACAGCAAGGTAAGTACCGCTGTGCTCCCATGGAGAACGGGGGGAGGGGGGTTCGGTGTGATACAGGCAAGGCTGCATGTGGTGGGACACAGGCTGCATTTGGTGGACACAGGCTGCATTTGGTGGAATACAGGCTGCATTTGGTGGGACACAGCCTGCATTTGGTGGGACACAGGCTGCATGTGGTGGGACACAGGCTGCATGTGGTGGACACAGGCTGCATTTGGTGAGACACAGGCTGCATTTGGTGGGACACAGGCTGCATTTGGTGGAACACAGGCTGCATTTGGTGGGACACAGGCTGCATTTGGTGAGACACAGGCTGCATGTGGTGGGACACAGGCTGCATGTGGTGGGACACAGGCTGCATGTGGTGGACACAGGCTGCATTTGGTGAGACACAGGCTGCATGTGGTGGGACACAGGCTGCATTTGGTGGAACACAGGCTGCATTTGGTGAGACACAGGATGCATGTGGTGGACACAGGCTGCATTTGGTGAGACACAGGCTGCATTTGGTGGGACACAGGCTGCATTTGGTGAGACACAGACTGCATTTTGTGAGACACAGGCTGCATTTGGTGAGACACAGGCTGCATTTGGTGGACACAGGCTGCATTTGGTGAGACACAGGCTGCATTTGGTGGGACACAGGCTGCACTTGGTGGGACACAGGCTGCATTTTGTGTGACACAGGCTGCATGTAAGGAGGGACTCAGCTGGGGACACCTGACGGCATCTGGTGGCAGGCGACGTGGCACGCTCAGGGCTTCCCACTGATTCTGAATTATGGTGAGTTGAATGATTTCATTTTATATTACAATGTAATAATAGAAATAATGCGCTTCAATCATCCTGACACCATAACAACCATGGGGCTGGGATGATTGAAGTGCTAACACCAGATGTTTGGAATATCTTTATCTGCTGATTGTTAAACTTTCTAGAATACACATATTTCTATTGTAGGATCTGGGCCTGCTGTCCCACCATCCCTCTCTCCCTCCATCCCTTGTTCATCTCAGATGCTAACCACACCACCTTAGAGCCATACCCACTATTTCAACGAAACCATGCCCATTTTCACCAAGTGGGAGGGATCAAAAAGCAAGGGCGGAGTTTGGCACCCCCCCCCCCATCCTGAAACTTCACCAGCTGCCACTGCAGTGAGGTACACATTTTAGACAGATAGTAGAACTGGTTGCAAAGAGTATGAAAGAGGCCATCTACTTCAAAATACAACAACCATTCTTGAACAGGGGTGAGGATTTTGACCCCATTTGTCATCCACATATGCAGTTTTAACATATCTGGCATGGTAATTTGATAACAATTTTAAACATTCAGAAATATAAATTGAAGGATTACCACCTGCTGTAGACTTTCTGACACCATAGGATTGCATTATGTAATTAGAATAGGGTGTTTCTACAAATTTTCACACCTTCACCTAATATTGGAAAATCAACAACTGTCTTGACACATTCCATGATGACTGGATAATGTGACCTGTGTCTTTACAAAACAAGTCCAATTGAATGTGATAAACTACTACTATATACTACTACTGCTATATACTACAATATTTAACATTTTGTCACTTGAAACCGAGTGGCAAATTACTGTGGATGAGAGCTGATGAAAACCTCCAAAATTGGCAACAGAATTGAGTAAGGCCATTTTACCTATATGTCCTGAAGTTAGCTTGCTGCACTCCTGTAATGTTTTTATGCTGCTCTAGAAATGAATGGATTTTATTTTTAAACTGAACTTCAAGTGGTTGTAAAGGTAAACTTTTTTTTTTTTTACCTTAATGCACTCTCTGCATTAAGGGAAAAAACCTTTCAGTAACAGCGCCCCCCCCTGTTAAATATCTACTCTAATCCTGTATCAAGCCAGTGCTGTGCCTGGCTTCTGTTCTCCTCTCCTCTCTCCATGCTCTCAAAAGCTTGGCTGAGAGCATTGGCTCCTGCTGCTGTCAGTCAAATGTGAGGAGGGAGTACACAGCCCGGCTCGGGTCCAAGCATGCAAGAGCACCCCCATAGCAAGTGAAATCAAATAATAATAAAGTCAGCGCTACACCCAAAAAGTCACAAACCATACATAAAAAGCTGCTAGCAATAAAAAGGAAATATACAATCCTCATAAAAATTCAAAAATACAAATATTGCGGCGCTTAAAAAGAAAGGCCAAATGATACTAAAAAGTTCATAAGTGTTTCTAGTATTTTGTCTGTTGAAAATTCCTCCTGTGTAGTTAATAGGAGAAGTGGCAACTCACCAGAAATAGATGCTGTCTCTGATCTTGTCCCTTATGGTATAGACAGCCCAGTCCAATAATCAGCTGTTTTCACAGCTCTTCAGGGCATCATGATGTCACAGCATACGGTTTGCCATAAAGGAAAAACAACTTATAGTGTAATAATTAAAAAAAAACAAAAAAAATACGTACATAAACACCCGTGCGGAAAGTAGTGGACTTTTGATTCAAAATTCCACACCCTCATGCAATACAGACTCACCAGAACTAATGTGCTGCCATAGAGTTTATAAGGTAAATGTATCAGTGGATGGTAAAGCAAACATCAATCGTGATCCAGAGTTTCTTCCCCTCATGTAGTGTGCACTCACCAAAATTAGTGTACTGCCATAAAAGCGCAGCTAACACACTTTGCAAAGCAAAACAACAAACGCCTCCAATGGGATCCTCTCCTTCCTTATTCTTTAGGGGATATTTAGAGTGCTCATCTGCTCATAGTGTAGCAATTTTATTTAACTGAATGCAGCAGCAGAAGCAGTTACACACAACTGTGGTAATTTGCCAGTAATAATACAGAAGTGCCACTCATTCACTCACATCAAAATGGTGCCACCTTGGAGACTGTTGTGGCGGTGTGACGTTATACGCGTTTCCCAACCAATGTGCATCCTCAGGGTCCTCTACTATCTAGTGTTGTCAGCCATATACATGTAATACATACCCGGAACCTACACAGAGATCATTTCCGGTGCTGGCACCATTTTGAGATAGGTCAATGCTGAATAGCATCGGTCGCCATTTTGTTGAAGACCAGCAGAGGTTAAGCCATGCAGAGCCAGAAGGAACAAAGTATTAAATTACTGGCAGCCACCCATATGATGGCAAATTTTACAGTATTTAGCAAATTAATTATTAAAAACAGCAAGGCTCTATATAAATAAACAATTGATTTAAAAAGCACCTTACAACCTAATGAGCTCAAAAATTTAAAAAAAAATGTATAAAAATGTTATTACACAAAATGATCATACCAAAGTATTGGTATAACCTCCTCAGGAGTCCAAATAGGCTACATATATAACTTACTATCACATAATATGCAATATTTTATACTTTATTTATCCCCTAAAGAATATCAATATTAAATGCATACATACAGTGGGGACAGAAAGTATTCAGACCCCCTTAAATGTTTCACTCTTTGTTATATTGCAGCCATTTGCTAAAATCAAGTTCATTTTTTCCTCATTAATGTACACACAGTACCCCATATTGACAGAAAAACACAGAATTGTTGACATTTTTGCAGATTTATTAAAAAAGAAAAATTGAAATATCACATTGTCCTAAGTATTTAGACCCTTTGCTGTGACACTCATATATTTTATTCAGGTGCTATCAGTGGCGTAGCGTGGGTTGCCAGCACCCGGGGCAAGGCAAATAATTTGCGCCCCCCTAACCTGCGGACTTTTAGCACTCCCCGAGTCCCTTCAAATACAATAGTACTGACCTACCCGATTCCCATACTGACCACTACACTAACCTACTTGATTTCAACACTGATCAACCTGATTCCTTTACTGGCCACTACAATGACCCACCATACTACACTAACTGACCCACCATACTACACTAACTGACCCACCATACTACACTAACTATCCACCATACTACACTAACTGACCCACCATACTACACTAACTGACCCACCATACTACACTAACTGACCCAACATACTACACTAACTACCCACCATACTACACTAACTGACCCACCATACTACACTAACTACCCACCATACTACACTAACTAACCCACCATACTACACTAACTGACCCACCATACTACACTAACTGACCCACCATACTACACTAACTACCCACCATACTACACTAACTGACCCACCATACTACACTAACTGACCCACCATACTACACTAACTACCCACCATACTACAATAACTACCCACCATACTACAATAACTGACCCACCATACTACAATAACTGACCCACCATACTACACTAACTGACCCACCATACTACACTAACTACCCATCATACTACACTAACTGACCCACCATACTACACTAACTGACCCACCATACTACACTAACTGACCCACCATACTACACTAACTACCCACCATACTACACTAACTGACCCACCATACTACACTAACTACCCACTATACTACACTAACTGACCACCATACTACACTAACTACCCACCATACTACAATAACTGACCCACCATACTACACTAACTACCCACCATACTACACTAACTACCCACCATACTACAATAACTGACCCACCATACTACACTAACTACCCACCATACTACACTAACTACCCACCATACTACACTAACTGACCCACCATACTACACTAACTGACCCACCATACTACACTAACTACCCACCATACTACACTAACTGACCCACCATACTACACTAACTGACCCACCATACTACACTAACTACCCACCATACTACACTAACTGACCCACCATACTACACTAACTGACCCACCATACTACACTAACTACCCACCATACTACAATAACTGACCCACCATACTACACTAACTACCCACCATACTACAATAACTGACTTTCTCCCCCCCCGGGGCCAGTAACACGAATCTCACAAGGGAGTCTCACTCACCTTTGTGTCTGGCTGGCCCGCATCAGTCCGGAGGAGGAGGAGGAGGAGAAGACAGCGGCGGCTTGGCAGCTCACATTGCTTCTCTCCCCCGCGCTCTAGCTGCCATATTCTTTGTCCGGCGCAGTGCACTGTGTTTGGGAGTTATGGGGGTCATGTGCGGAGGCGGGACTTCAGGGGTGATCGAGGATAGGCCAGCTCTACGCCTCACATGACCCCCATACGCCCAATCACAGGGCGCTGGACACTGAACATGGCGGCCGGAGCCCGGGGACACAGGAATTTAAAATTAGGAGGAGGCAGCCAGTGACACATACTGGCGCCCCCTAAATGTCGGGCCCGGGGCCACGGCACCCCCTGCACCCCCCACGCTACGCCACTGGGTGCTATCCATTTTTTCTGATCATCCTTGAAATGGTTCTACACCTTCATTTGAGTCCAGCTGTGTTTGATTATACTGATTGGACTTGATTAGGAAAGTCAAACACCTGTTTATATAAGACCTTACAGCTCACAGTGCATGTCAGAGCAAATGACAATCATGAGGTCAAAGGAACTGCCTGAAGAGCTCAGAGACAGAATTGTGGCAAGGCACAGATCTGGCCAAGGTTACAAAAAAATTTCTGCTGCACTAAGAGCACAGTGGCCTCCATAATCCTTAAATGGAAGACGTTTGGGACGACCGGGGCTCACGTCACATAGCCCCACCTCTTGGCCCGACGCCTTTGATGACATCACATATCCCGCATTGGATCGGCGTTCTGTCTATCAAAGGCACCGGGCCAAAAGGTGGAGCTATGTGACGTGAGCCCCGGGAACACTGGAAGTTCTAATGAAAGCTCTTACATCGGGCAATTCAGCTCTCTGCTGATACGGACAGCTCGCCTCTTCCTTTCCTCTTTCTTCCCCTGGCTGGGAGACTGTGCCGGCGGTGCTCTTATCCTCACTGGGCCCCACTCGGCTGTGGGCCCCATAGCGCCCGCATGGGTCGCTATGGTGGTAGTTACGCCCCTGATATGGGGTGCTGTGTGCACATTAATGAGGAAAAAAAATGAACTTAAATGATTTTAGCAAATGGCTGCAATATAACAAAGAGTGGAAAATTTAAGGTGGTCTGAATACTTTCTGTCCCCACTGTATACACAAAATATTAAGACAGGTGAGTACTGATAAATACAATAAAACAAAAAATGCTCAGAAATATCACTGAGGGTAACATAAAGAAAGAGAAGAGTGAACTAGATTTTACTGTATCTTTCCCTGTAGTACCATATTTAGCTTGTATCAATAAAACAACTGATATACCATTCGATATTATGCCAGAATGGAGAAAAGGTTTTTAATTCATAAACCAACACATTTCCCTTTTGGAGATCTCCCTGATTTTTTTGCAGACTCTCCAATGAGGATGTAATTTGCAGATGTCTAGGAACTTAAGACAACTGAGACAACTTTTATCTGATAGTATTGAGTTGAGTAGTTTGCAATAAAGGGACAAATCTTTTTTTTTTCATTAATGGGAATGTTTATGTTAGTAGAGTTCCTCTATCCATTTTTCCAACCTCTTTTATAATATTCTGTATGTGACATGCGTCAAAACTTTTTTCCAAAAAATGGCTTTTTAATACTTCAGCCTGTTCAAAATAATTTGTCTCTCTTCTACAGTTGTGCTTAATTCTCATAGGTTGCCCCTTTGGGAATATTGAGCAACCATTGTGGATGATGGTAGCTTGATAAAGGAATGTAACTATTTCTGTCTGTGGTCTTAAAAAGTGTTTTAGTATAAATCCCCAAAAAATCAAGATTTCCTCTCCAAAAAAGCAGGCTATCATCAATAAAATGTTTGTAAAATGCCAAATTCCTCCAGTGAGGACCATAGATAGCATCCTGTGACTTGCTTTGGGGGTACTCAGAGAAGAAGAGAAGCCAAAAGCACTGACAGGGGAGCCCAGAAGAGGAGGATTGGGCTGTTCTGTGCAAAACCATTGAATAGATCTGATAAGTAAGGGAGTATCAAAACGTAATGCCTGTTTTTTTCATATAAACTGTTCAAGTGAACTTATAATAAAATGCCTGATATACAGTATATCATCCCTATAGTCTTACTCAATCATTTCATGCTTTTGTTTATCAGATTGAGCCAAGTAAAACATGGTAAAGAGAAGTTGAATATGTAGCCAGGTTCTGGACTACATAAACTTGCAGAAGGAGACATTTCCCTCTTTAAAATCTGTTTACTTTCATTTCTGCTATTATGCTGAATGGTATGCAGGTTGTTAAGAAGGACATGTGCTGGCGGGGTTGGTAAGGAGGACCTGTGTGCTGGCTTGGGGTTGCCAAGAAGGAAGCCATGTGAGTTAAAGGAGCGAGTAAGGAGGAGGCGTGTGCTTGGGGAGTTGGTGAGGAGGACATGAGTGCTGGGTCTGGCTTGGTAATGAGGATGACATGAGTAGAGATGTTAAGGAGAATATTTGTGTTGGGGGAGTCTGTGTGTGGTGTGTGCTGGGGGGGTTGAACAGAGGAGGACATGTGTGTTGGGGTGATTGGTAAAGAAGGAAAGCCATGTGTGCTGGGGAAAGAAGTTGGTAAGGAGGAGGACATGTGTACTTGGGGAGGGGATTGCTTAGGAGAGGGGACATGTATGTTATGGGGGTCAAGAGGCCATTCATGCTGGAGGAAGGGGGTACTTGCTGAGGGAGAGCAATATTTATGCAGGGTATTGGGGATGGGAGGGTGAGTAGGACATGTTTATTAAGGTGGGGGACGTTGGCAGGGAGGAGGACATGTGTGCTTGGGGTTGGTAGGGAGGAGAACATGTGTACTTGCGGGATGATTGGTAAGAAGGAGGACATGTGTACTGGGGTGGTTGGTGAGGCAGAAGACATGTGTGCTGGGTAAATGGGTTGATTAGAAGGAGGATATGTGTGTTAGAGAGAGGGCTGGTAAGTAAAACATTTGTGTTGGAGGAGTTGGTAAGTAGTAGGACATGTGTACTAGGATTGGTGGGGGGGTGCTTGCTATAATTATGCTAGGGATGAGGAGGTGGTAAGGAGTAGGAGGACAAGTGTATTAGGGTGGGGGGTTAGATTGGATGAAGACAGGTATGCTGGGCTGATGGGTTGGTAAGGAAGAGGACATAAGTGCTGGGAAAGGTTGGCAAAGAGGAGGACATATGTGCTGGGTGAAAGGGTTAGTAGGGAGGAGAACATGTGTGTGTGTGTGTGGGGGGGGGGGTGGTAAGAAAGGGGGCCATATGTGCTGGGGTGGTTGGTAGGGCAGGGGGCATGTATGCTGGGGAAAGGGGTTGTTTAGGAGGAGGATGTGTGTGTTCGATAGAGGGCTGGTAAGATGTGACACGTGTACTGGAGAGGGGCGGGGGAGGGATATTTTTTAAAGACAAATTAAATGAGAAACCTCATCATAAATTGTTCATAGTAATAAGTGCATTAATAAGGCAAAGCCTATATAATTAGAGTATAATTAACTGAGAGTAGGAGGACATGTGTATTAGGGTGGGGGGTTAGATTGGATGAAGACAGGTATGCTGAGCTGATGGGTTGGTAAGGAAGAGGACATAAGTGCTGGGAAAGGTTGGCAAAGAGGAGGACATATGTGCTGGGTGAAAGGGTTAGTAGGGAGGAGAACATGTGTGTGTGTGTGTGGGTGGGGGGTGGTGGGGGTAAGAAAGGGGGCCATATGTGCTGGGGTGGTTGGTAGGGCAGGGGGCATGTATGCTGGGGAAAGGGGTTGTTTAGGAGGAGGATGTGTGTGTTCGAGAGAGGGCTGGTAAGATGTAACACATGTGTACTGAAGAGGGGCGGGGGAGGGATATTTTTTATAAGAGGGACATTTGTCCTGGGGGTTTGCTAGGGAGGGTAACATTTTTGCTGGAGTTAGAGAAGGAGGATATTTTTTCGGGGGGCCTTTGCTATGAAGAAGGGAAACTGCTGAGGACTGAGGTAAACTAATTTTCCCTGACGAATCCCCTTTCCGATTGTTTGGGGCATCCGGAAAAAACCTCCGGAGAAGAAAAGGTGAGCTCTAAAATCAGTCCTGTGCCATGCCAATAGTAAAGCATCCTGAGACCATTCATGTGTGGGGTTGCTTCAGCCAAGGAAGTGGGCTCACTCACAGCCTAAGAACACAGCCATGAATAAAGAATAGTACAAAAACATCCTTCGAGAGCAACTTCTCCAACCATCTAAAATGTATTCATCAGTTTAGGCCGATATATATTCTTCTACATATTTTTGGTTAAAAAAATCGCAATGGGCGTGTATTGATTGGTTTGCACAAAAATGATCGCGTCTACAAACTACAGGTTAGATTTAGGGACTTTTATTTTTTTTATTGTTTTTACTGGTAATGGCAGTGATCTGTGATTTTTAGCAGGACTGCGACATTACGGAGGACAAATCTGACCCAAAATTACACTTTTTGGGGACCAGTGGTATTATTACACTGATCAGTGCTATAAAAATGCACTGATCAATGTAAAAATGACACTGGCAGGGAAGGAGTTAACACTAGGGGCGATCAAGGGGTTAAGTGTGTTCCCTCAGCGTGTTCTACTGTAGGGGGGATGGGCTTACTGAAACATGATAGAGATCACTGTTCCCAATCATTGAGAACAGTAGATCCCTGTCATGTCAGGCAGAACTGAAAATGCCTTGTTTACATCCCTTGTTTACACCTCTCCTCACCGCGATCGCGGGCCGCCACGGACATCAAGTCCGCGGGACCTGCGGCACGCAGCAGGCGTGTGCCCGCTATTCTGCTTTAACGGAGGGACGTACAGATACAGGTGCCACTCTGCTGATGTATATCGGCGTTAGCAGGCCGGCAAGTGGTTAATATTGGTACGAGCACAAAATAATAACATCAATACTGACAAATAGGTGCAGCTATGTTATACATATTCATTCAAACAGATAAGACAAGATCTCCAAATATATCATACACAGAAGGAATGTATTACATAAACTATTGGCAGTTTATCAAACTGCTAAAGACAAATTAAATGAGAAACCTCATCATAAAGTGTTCATAGGAATAAGTGCATTAATAAGGCAAAGCCTATATAATTAGAGTATAATTAACTGAGAAACTATATAAAACTAAAACCCAAAAGTATCCTACATATCAGAATATTTGGATATTAGTAGTATCCTTACACATAACATATCACATATGAGTAAATGGCACTGCAGCCTGAGTACATTGGGTTTAAACATATAAAAGTCAATAAGATTCAAAACAAAATAGAGAGTGTGGGGCTTTTTAGGTGCTTTATTTAGAAAGTAACGCAAAAATTTCTTAAAAGCGTAAACATTTATTTTTTAAAATATAATTCAGCTAAAAAGATTTGTACGCCCATATGTTGATCATCCCTCAAGTATGGGGATCATTGTCTTTTCACCGCACTTTTGTTTCCAACATGTTTCACCATTTCGGCTTCTTCAAGGAAAAGCATGATGGATTAACTGATGAATAGACAAAAGCGGAGCAGAAATCAAACTCATTGCTCTACATAAAGATGTCCTAGGCTATAAGAAGATTGCCAAGACCATGAAACTGAGCTGTAGCACGGTGGCCAAGACCATACAGTGGTTTAATAGGACAGGTTTCACTCAGAACAGGCCTCGCCATGATCGACCAAAGAAGTTGAGTGCACACGCTCAGTGTCATATTCAGAGGTTGCCTTTGGGAAATAGATGAATGAGTGCTGCCAGCATTGCTGCAGAGGATGAAGGGGTTGGGGGTCAGCCTGTCAGTGCTCAGACCATACGCCGCACACTGCTTCAGAGGTTCATATTCATAGGTTGCCTTTGGGAAATAGATGAATGAGTGCTGCCAGCATTGCTGCAGAGGATGAAGGGGTTGGGGGTCAGCCTGTCAGTGCTCAGACCATACGCCGCACACTGCTTCAAATTGGTCTGCATGGCTGTCGTCCCAGAAGGAAGCCTCTTCTAAAGATGATGCACAAGAAAGCAGTTTTCTGAAGACAAGAAGACTAATGACATGCATTACTTGAATCATGTCCTGTGGTCTGATGAGACCAAGATAAACTTATTTGGATCAGATGGTGTTGAGCGTGTGTGGCGGCAACCAGGTGAGGAGTACAAAGACAAGTATGTCTTGCCTACAGTTAAGCATGGTGGTGGAAGTGTCATGGTCTGGGGCTGCTTGAGTGCTGCCGGCACTGGGGAGCTACAGTTCATTGAGGGAACCATGAATGCCAACATGTACTGTGACATACTGAAACAGAGCATGATCCCCTCCCTTCAGAGACAGGGCCACAGGGCACTATTCTAACATGATAATGATCCCAAACACACCTCCAAGACGACCACTGCCTTGCTAAAGAAGCTGATGGTAAAGGTGATGGACTGGTCAAGCATGTTTCCAGACTTAAACCCCATTGAGCATCTGTGGGGCATCCTCAAACGGAAGGTGGAGGAGCGCAAGGTCTCTAACATCCACCAGCTTCGTGATGTCGTCATGGAGGATTGGAAGAGGACTCCAGTGGCAACCTGTGAAGCTCTGGTGAACTCCATGCCCAAGAGGGTTAAGGCAGAGCTGGAAAATAATGGTGGCCACACAAAATATTGACACTTTGGGCCCAATTTGGACGATTTCACTTAGGGGTGTACTCACTTTTCTTGCCAGCGGTTTAGACATTAATGGCTGTGTGTTGAGTTATTTTGAGGGGACAGCAAATATACACTGTTATACAAGCTGTACACTTACTACTTTACATTGTAGCAAAGTGTAATTTCTTCAGTGTTGTCACATGAAAAGATATCATAAAATATATACAAAAATGTGAGGGGTGTACTCACTTTTGTGAGATACTGTAAATGTTTATTTCTAACAACTGAGGACATAGCGGGTATAGCCAAGGGTTTAGTCTTACTGGGAAACCTATGACATAATGCAAAAAGGTTAGGACAGCTTAGGACATATTGGGTTGTAAGACAGTTTATCTGTCTGTCAGTATTTAACTCTAACTATGCTTGGTTCTTTTCATTATTTTTAATGAGCTGCAGAAGGGAAAGCTCTAATTTGACCCACCCCATTGCTTTATGGGAATGTAATAAAGTTTAGATACTTGCATTAGAAAGCACTTTATTTTCAGAAGCCTGTAATTACTCCTGCAACTGTAATGACTAGATTCAATAACAAAAGAAATAAGGTGAATAGAGTGCAGCACACAGGTACACTCACAGGAAATCAGAATTGCAATTTCGCCAGGTTTACTGCTTACTGAAAACAGGAAATGAGTTTCCAGAAAACTCCAACAAGATACATAGGGGTCATGTACACATTTGAGAAAATGTCATCCTTTTAATCAGTAGGCATTTTTCTTTTGTAGATTTGAAAATAAAGGCTCATACACACTTAGATTTTCTGCAGATTTTTGTCTTCAGATTTACCAAAACCATGTAGTGCAAGGGCCTGCCTGATTGCATACAAATTGAAGCTCTTATGCCACGTACACACAAGCGGACTTTACGGCAGACTTTGCCCGGCGGATTTTTCGACGGACTTTCTGAATGAACGGACTTGCCTACACACAATCAACCAAAGTCCGTCGAATTCGTACGTGATGGCGTACGACCGGACTAAAATAAGGAAGTTCATAGCCAATAGCTGCCCTAGCGTGGATTTTTGTCCGTCGAACTAGCATACAGACGAGCGGACTTTTCGACCGGACACGAGGCCATCAGATAGATTTGAAACATGTTTCAAATCTAAGTCCATCCAACTTTTGAGAAAACAAAGTCCGCTGGAGCCCACACACGATCGAATTGTCCGACTAAATCCCGTCCGCCGGGCAAAGTGTGCCGTAAAGTCCGCTCGTGTGTACGCGGCATTAAGGTTTGACCTCATATTACATGGTTTTGGTAAATCTGAAGACAAAAATCTGCAGAAAATCCAATAGTGTGTATGGGGTCTAAAGTCCCATACACACGGTCAGAAAATCTGAGGATAAACTTTGCCGATGAACGATCTGCAGATTTTCTGATCGTTAGTGTGCTGCTTTTGACAGCCGATTATGAATTTTTTGTCTGATGTGACCACAACATCCGATTTTCTTTTCATTAGTGCGGTTTTCTGACAAAAAAAAAATCTGAAGAGCAAGACTAGGCATGCTCAGAAATGAAAGAACACATACAAAATAATTCAACACATTACGTCACTTCTGACGTCGAATTCTGTCGTCAGAAAATTTTCTGATGGTGAGTACCATCTTCACTTTCGATTTGAGAGTAGCATCAAACAAAAGACTGATGAAAATACGACCAATAATCTGACCGTGGGTACAAGACTGGGCACATGCACACAGCTGCATAAAGATCAGTAAACTTGCCTGCATATGGACAGTACCAACATTTACATGTGTACAGCATACAGCACAAATGAAAAGTGGGCATTGAATTAAGTGCCCACAACATGGGATTGTGGCAGGCAAAAGGATTTAAAAAAAAAAAAAAAAAAAAAAAAAAAAAATTTGACTACTGTCACTTTAAATGGCAGAATCTGAATGGCATGTGGATCCCGAGCGGGAAAAACGTGATTTGAAGTGGGAAAAACATGTGTATGGCAGGGGAATACACGTGTTTTAGGGTTATATAAGACCCTCGCATCAAGCCCCTGTCACAGTTGACCCCACAGCGGCTTGACGAGCTCCATCAGCTATAATACAGAGCTATAATACAGGAGCTCGTCTGCTGCTTATAGGTCATGAAGACACTCGTCCGGAGGGTCCTTGAGAAGGCGGCGACTGAGGGAGGAGAAGAGTGGCTGCGGAGATGCCTAGCAGAGTCGGGAGAAGAATCGGCACTGGAAGCGGGCTTGGAAGATCCCGGGCTAAGCGTGTCGGCGCCTACAGAGGAAGCGCAGATGTCTCAGCCGACAGCTAATCACCCAGTGGCTCACAGCAGTCAAGCCCGCAGGCAACAACGAAGCCACCCGCCGGAGCGTCCTGCTACGATGGCTTCTATGGAGAGTGAGGAGTCCCGCCCACGTGAGCATGCCGTCGCAGATGACGTCACTGCGCATCGGCGCAGTGGACGTCGGGTTAGTCAGCGAAAGAGGGCGTTCTCTCCTTCCCCTCTTCGTGTCAGAGGGGGGCGGAGCAGCGCTCAATCACCCCCGCCTCCCGGAAGAAATGTCTCTTTCTCTCCACAGGTACCAGCGTCACCCGTTGCCATGCAGACGGCTTCAAGCGTGTCCAGGCTTGCACAGCTGGATACTGATACGGATCAGCTGATTCCTGAATCTCCTGCAAGAACGACTGCTACGATCACTGAAAGCTGCAATCGATCTGATTTTCCATCAACTTCAGGAACCATCCCTGTTGGTGAGTCAACACAACAGCATTTGATAACACAATTGCTTAATTCATTGTCAAAATTTACAGATGCTTTAGGTCAGAGGCAGTTATCTACACCTACTCCTTCCCCTGCAAATGTTTGGTTACAAAATCCTTCCTTGCCAATTCATTCACGTGCTTTAATGAATGCAAATGCTATTGAGCAAGAACATGGTTTTACTCCTGTACCTGAAATTTGTTTTAAAGAAGTACTGCCATGTGAGATATCTCCGTTAGGTTTTCATTTAGCTGCTAATATAAAAGAAAGAATTTGGAAAGGTGAGTTTATTGATCTTTTGACATTATTGCCTAGTTCTAGAGAATTTTCTGCAAAAAATGATAAAAGAAACGAGGATGAGGATAGGCGGCGCACTGCACCAAGGTCTTTTCATAATTGGCTTCATGCCTTTTGTATATTTTCAGCTATTATGGGTGAAAAATTCCCTGAAAAATGTAGTGGTTTATTTCAGCATTTGGAACAGATTCTCGAAGCTTATAGAAATTTTGGTGGTTTTGGTTGGTACAATTACGACGAATCTTTTCGTCAAAAACTGGCCGTTTATCCTTCGCTTAAATGGGGAATGAAAGACGTCGGTTTGTGGTTAAATTTAATTCTTCCCCAAAAACAAGTGGTTGCTAAGCAGCCTATTGGAAATCAAAATTCTGTATACAAGAAAGGTATTTGCTACGCTTTTAATGAGTCACAGTGCAAATGGTCAACTTCATGCCGTTATAAGCATGAGTGCTCATTTTGTTTTGGGACTCACCCGTTAGTAAAGTGTTTTAAAAGAAACTATTCACAAGGGCAAGCCCGGGATAATCAAAAAAGCTCACACCCCAGTGAATCTGGAAAAAATTTATCCGTGGCTCCTTCTTTATCCAGACAGGGAGAAAGCAGTAATTTTAATTGAAGGTTTTTCTGTTGGTTTTAAACTCGCTGTTTTTTCTGGATCTGGGTGCAATATGGTGGAAAATCTTAAATCAGTTGCTCTTCATAGCCAGGTGGTTAGACAAAAGTTAATAAAAGAAATCGCAGCTGGTCGAGTGGCTGGCCCTTTTGTATTTCCTTCTTTTAAAAATTTTCGCATATCTCCATTAGGTTTAGTGCCAAAAAAGGAACCTAACTGTTATCATCTTATTCATCATCTTTCCTTCCCCAAAGGTAATTCATTGAATGATGAAATTGACAATTCTTTATCTTCAGTTAAATATGCAAGTTTTGATGACGCTGTCTCTCTGATAAGGAGATTCGGTGTTGGAGCCCTAATGGCCAAATCTGATATCCAGGCTGCTTTTCGATTGTTGCCTATTGCACCCGAATCTTTTAATTCCTTAGGTTTTTGTTTCAAAGGTAAATTTTTCTATGACATGTGTTTACCGATGGGTTGCTCTTTATCCTGCCAGTATTTTGAAACTTTTGCTACTTTTTTGCAATGGGTTCTATTGCATGAATCAGGCTGTGAAGGAATAATCCATTATTTGGATGATTTCTTGTTCATAGGACCTCCTGATTCTCCGATATGTGCTTTATTGTTAAAACTATTTTTATCTATTTCTAACAATTTTGGCGTTCCTATTGCTTATGAAAAGACGGTTTTTCCTTCGACAGTCATCGAATTCCTAGGTATCAGAATTGATACTAATTTATTTCAGTTTCAACTTCCTTTACTTAAAATTTGTCGGATTCAAGAGACAATTTGCGTATTTTTAAGGAGAAAAAAAGTTTTATTAAAAGAACTCCAGTCTTTTCTTGGCTTATTGGCATTTGCTTCTCGAGTTATGCCAGTAGGTAGAATTTTTTCTAGAAGGTCTGGCTATGGCAATGTCAGGTTTTAAATCTCCTTTCTCACATATTCGTCTTACCAAGGATTTAAAGGATGATTTACTGGTATGGTCACAATTCCTATTGAATTACAATGGTCGTACCTTTTTTCAAGAGGAACTGGTTTTTTCAGCAGATATGGAATTGTTTACGGATTCTGCTGGTTTCCTGGGTTTTGCAGCAATATGGCGCACTCATTGGTGCTGCGGTGCTTGGCCTCCTTTTTGGGCTTCTAGTAAAGCTACAAAGAACATTGTTCTTTTGGAATTGTTTCCTATACTAGTTGCTTTTGAATTATGGGGAACTAATTTTGCGAATAAAAGGATTTTAATTCATTCTGACAACAAAGGGGTGATTTTTGCGATAAATTGTCTTTCTTCAAAATCTTTATCTGTCATTAAGCTATTGCGTCATTTTGTATTTTTATGTTTAAAATTTAATATTTGGGTTAAAGCAAGATATGTTCCTGGTAAACAGAATGAGATAGCTGATGCATTATCTCGTTTCCAGATGGCTCGTTTCAGGCAGCTTTTTCCCGAAGCGGACCTAATGGGTTACAAATGCCCGAGTCATCTATGGGACTTGATTTAACCCCTGTATTTTCAGCTATTCAGAATTCATTAGCTCCTAGAACATGGACCGAATATTTGGTTGCATGGAAAAAATGGCTATTGTTTAATGAAGAATTGGGTTTATCTGGTTTTTCACCTTCTAAGCAAACCATATTAGCATATTTTTGTTTTCTCATGGAACAAAAATTTTCTTATAGCCATATTTACAAAAGTTTAGCTGGAATCTCATTTTTCTTTAAATTACTTCATTTGCCGGGGTGTGCTAGTTTCTTTTCGGTGCGTCAAGCGCTAAAAGGATATAGGAGAAGAACATTTACGCCTGATATGCGTAGGCCCATTTCTTTAGATCTATTACATAAACTTTGTTTATCTACCCCAACAGTGTGTAGTTCAGAATATGAAGCGTTGCTACTTACCGCAGCATTTGTTTTGATTTTCTTTGCTGCGCTTCGTATCTCTGAGATGGTTCCAGCAAATAAAAAAGGTAATTCAGGTCTACAATTCAATGAGGTATTGATTTCTCAAGGTAAAGTCGAAGTTTTTATTAGTCACTCAAAAACAGATGTTACTGGTAAAGGTACTTGGCTCAGCCTATATGCTTGTAGTGACTCCATTGTTTGTCCTTATTCAGTTATTTCTAGATATCTTTCTGTCCGGCCTTTATGTTCCGGTAATTTTTTGGTTCATCTTGATCATTCACCGCTTACTAAATTTCAATTTTCTGCATTATTTCGGTGATGTTTATTTAATTTAGGCCTTTCTCATCTAAAATTTTCACCTCATTCTTTTCGCATTGGAGCCGCCACTGAAGCAGCTAGGTTGGGTTTGGATGATGCGGTTATTATGCGGTTGGGGAGGTGGGAGTCCAAGAGGTTTAATCTTTATGTCCGTCCTAATTTATTTATTTAATCTTCATAGGTAACAAGTCTTACATTTGGATTGTTGGACACTCGTTTATTTATTGGGCTCAAAAGAGAGCATGCCAGCGTTGCTATACTTCAAATCTATCGTTGTCTCCTACTGCTTTTAAAGTTTTTTGGAAGGGTATTCGTGGGCTTCAATGGGATAACCTTTTCTTTCATCTTTCAGATTTATCCCAGACTTGGCCTTCTCCAGATATTTTAATAATTCATTTAGGGGGTAACGATATAGGTAAATTTTCAACCTTGGATTTGATTTTTATGATCAAACGAGATTTGCATCGTATACGACTTGCTTTCCCGAATACTAGGTTGATTTTTTCTGAGATAGTGCCACGTCTGGTTTGGCTATTTTCTCCGGAGATGAGACCTTTGGAGAAAATTAGAAGACGTATAAACCATTCCATAGCAAAATTTATGCCTTGCTTGGAAAGTTTTTCTTTTCGACATGTTGATTTGGAAGGAGGTTTTTCAGGCCTTTATCGACAAGACGGTGTTCACTTTTCGGATATAGGCTTGGACATTTTTAATTTAGATTCACAGAGCATGTTAGAGATGGCCGCGGTGATGGGGTAGGCCGTTTTTTGTTTGATTAACAAAAACCGGCTGGTGGGGACTTTAATGAATGTTTTATTTATGGTACTCGCTCGAGTTCTATAACTGAGAGAGATATTGATATATGTTTTATATAATTTAATAAATTAATAAAATTAATAAATAAAAAAGAAAAAGAAAATTTAAAAAATATTTAATTTATTGATGAATTATTTATAAATTTATGTTTATACCAATAAAGGTGCCGCGGCCATTTTATCGCCAAATTTAATTGAGTTTGAGTGTGAATTATTTCCTTTTCTTGGTTAATCTTTTGTACGGCCTACATTCCCATGAAAAGCATTGAATTAAGTGCCCACAACATGGGATTGTGGCAGGCAAAAGGATTTAAAAAAAAAAAAAATTTGACTACTGTCACTTTAAATGGCAGAATCTGAATGGCATGTGGATCCCGAGCGGGAAAAACGTGATTTGAAGCGGGAAAAACACGTGTATGGCAGGGGAATACACGTGTTTTAGGGTTATATAAGACCCTCGCATCAAGCCCCTGTCACAGTTGACCCCACAGCGGCTTGACGAGCTCCCCATCCCTCCCACCCTGTCGCAGCACCTGTTATGTGGTTTGTCACCCTTGGATCAAGGGGGGACTTTGATGAATGTTTTATTTATGGTACTCGCTCGAGTTCTATAACTGAGCGAGATATTGATATATGTTTTATATAATTTAATAAATTAATAAAATGAATAAATAAAAAAGAAAAAGAAAATTTAAAAAATATTTAATTTATTGATGAATTATTTATAAATTTATGTTTATACCAATAAAGGTGCCGCGGCCTTTTTATCGCCAAATTTAATTGAGTTTGAGTGTGAATTATTTCCTTTTCTTGGTTAATCTTTTGTACGGCCTACATTCCCATGTACACTATTGGAGTAAAGGAACCACTTTTGTCTCAGCAATGGAGTATGCTAGGTGGAAATAAGTGCCTACATCCTAGCAAGGGAGGAAGATAGGCAGCAATAGCCACCAGCATCTTAGGAACGGAGCATGCTAGGTGCCAATAGCCATCTGCGACTTAGCAACAGTTGATGCTAGATTCCAAGAGCTACATGTGTCCTAGCAACAGAGGATTTTAGGTGCTAATAGTCACTTGCATTCTAGCAACAAAAGACACTAGGCAGCAATAGCTGCCTGCAACAAAGAATGCTAGGAAGCAATGGCCACCTGGCTCCTAGCAACCAATAGACTGTATTAATGCCCTAAGCTTGCACTCATGTAAACATTACATTTTACGCAGGCTTTTTTATACAGTCATTTGCATGTACCCTAAAAGTAAGGTTTGCTTGCACCTTACTTGGTGTGTTCTGTATCAAATGTACTGCAGTGAGTGTTAGGGCATTAGGATTTCTCTTACTATATACTGTACAACCCCAATTCTAAAAAAGTTTGGACGCTGTGTAAAATCTACATAGAAATAGAATGCAGCTATTTGTAAATCTCATAAACCCATATTTTATTCAAAATAGAAAACATATCAAATGTTAAAATTTATAAGATGTACCATTTTATGAAAAAAATAATTTCATTTTGAAAATGATGGCAACAACACATCTCAAAAGTTGGGGCAACAAAAAGCTGGCAAAGCTAGGTTAGCCATACACAATTCAAATTGATTTGAACCATTAACCATTTAACCATTTAACCATTAACTATTTCCCACCCACCGGCCATCAAATGACGGCTGGGTGGCACGGCTCTCGTTCTGGGTGGACGTCATACGATGACCCTCCAAAACAACTGCTTTTGCGCGCCCGTGGAGCACGCATCGCGGCGATCAGTGGTGTGGTGTGTCAGTCTGACACACTCTTACACCGATCTCAGTAAAGAGCCTCTGACGGAGGCTCTTTACCACATGATCAGCCGTGTCCAATCACGGCTGATCACAATGTAAACAGGAAGAGCCACGTATCAGCTTTTCCTCACTCGCGTCTGACAGACACGAGTAGAGGAGAGCCGATCGGCTGCTCTCCTGACAGGGGGTGTCTGTGCTGCGCAGTCAGCGCAGTCCCCCCTCGGATGCCCGCCCAGGACCACCCAGGATGCCGCCAGGACTACCAGGGATTGCCACCACACTGGGCCACCAGGTATGCTACCCTAGACCACCAGGGAAATGCCAATTAGTGCCCGCGCAGCTGCCAATCAGTGCCTAGGCAGCTGCCGATCAGTGCACAACTGAACAACACAACTGAACCAGAATGCAGCAGTCTTGCAGAATATTTGCAAAGAAATTTGATCTGGAGACATGCAATGCAGACTTGCTGCAATTGTGCAACAAACTTGTGAAGTTTGGCAAGTCTAAAAAGAGCTTAGCAAGTCATTTTCAAACTTGCAGCACAATTACTTGCTATCTGGGAACATTCATTAAAAACATTGCCTCATCATGCTGAATAAAAGCACAGAGGACAAGTTTTTTGCTCTCTGCTTTTCTAATGGCTTTTTGAGCTGGATGGTTTTGTAATAAAATTAATATTAGCTTGTGTACACCTTCCCCCTCCCCCTCCCCCTCCCCCTCGCTCTCCCTGAGCTAGACCACGACTCAACAATGGGTTTCTCTCTAGTTGAACATATTGCCTCTTCCATGGGAGGTTCCTACTGATCACCCACCTTCAACACAGCTAATTTAGTTGCTTTCCTCATTTCTATTTATTTGGGACAAGGCTAACTGAACTTATGGTGTTTCATCACGCCCTGGGGCCTTTAACGCAGATACTGGGCAACTCGGGCTTTTTACCTGGGTTGTCTGATAAGGGTTTTCTTTGTTGGAAACCATCACATTTATAATCTATCTGGGAAGCACTAACCGCAAAGGCTCTTTGGGAGAGCTTAGCTCCCTTTCCAGCTCTTGCAGAGGACAGTGGTTTCAGTATTTCCAATTCCTTTATTTTTATGATGGGCTTGTTAAGGAGTGGCTTCAGACTCAGTTTTAGCAGTTGTGCCTTTCAGAAGTGGAATGCCCTTATGCTCTTTCCTAACTGTATGGCATGCTATTGTCCCACGCATATCCAGAAAGGTCATTTTACACTTGAGACTGGGAACGGGAATTAGGTATTAATCCTTCTTCTGAGGACTGGGATTCCACCTTACATTTAGGCTGGGTTCACACCATTGCCGCATCCGGCTCACAGCAGGGGTCCGGTGCGTCCTGGTTCACCGTTTCAGGTCCGATTTCAGCCCGAATTTTGGGCTGAATGCGGACCTGAAACGGACCAAAAGACGCGCAGCGTTTTTGTGCAAAGCGCACTGGATGCGCAGAGGAGGTATGTGTATGTCCATAGAGAGCCGGTCAAAATCTCCTGCTATTGCGAATTGGATGCGGGTAACCCACATCCAATTCGCAATGGTGTGAATCCAGCCTTAAGTTAACCATAGCTTCCCAAGCAGAGAAACTAAATGATAAACTTTTAACTAGATGGTATCACTGCCCGGCCATGCTACATAATATCACCTTGTCCTTACTGGACCAATGTTGGAGATGTGGAGAACCAGGTGGTACACACCTCCATATATGGTGGTCCTGCCCGGGAATTAAACTTTTTTGGTCGGCTATATTCCAGCTTAGTCACCTTATTATGGGCAGAAAATGGCCAGAGACTCTGGAGGTCTCCCTTCTTTCCATGATCCCCTAATCAATCAATTATATTAAAAGGGGTATATTTAGGTTCCTGCTGTCGGCAGGTAGAGCTCTGATTCCCAGACACTGGAAATCTTTCACAATTCCTACAATATGGGAATGGGTTGTGGAATTGAACTACCGTATATTATGCGGATGGAAGAGCTGATAGCTGTAGCTAATGGAAACTACCCTAAATATAGGGACATATGGACCCCATGGTTGGAGTTCTCTGTTTCTCCTCAGTGCTCTTTTTGAGTAAAAAGATATTGGCATGGGTTTCTCGGATGTCGTGTTGGTCAACTCCCACCCCCACCTCCCGGTCGGATGCCTTTATTTCTTTTTTTTTAATTCTCTTCTTTTCTTTAACCACTTGCTTACTGGGCACTTAAACCCCCCTCCTATCCAGACCAATTTTCAGCTTTCAGCGCTGACGCACTTTGAATGACAATTGCGCGGTCATACAACACTGTACCCAAATTAAATTTTTATCATTTTTTCACCACAGATAGAGCTTTCTTTTGGTGGTATTTGATCACCTCTGCAGTTTTTACTTTTTGTTTAAAAAAATGTAAAAAACTTAATTTTTAAATTTTTTATTTTTTTTTTTAATATTTTGTTATAAAAAATTTAAAACAGGTCATTTTTCTCCTTCATTGATGTACGCTGATGAGGCAGCAGTGATGGGCACTGATAGGCGGCAGTGATGGGCACTGATGGGTGGCAGTGATGGGCACTGATGGGTGGCAGTGATGAGTAGCACTGCTAGGTGGCACTGATTGGCACTACAGGTGGGCATTGATAGGTGGCACTTGTGGGTACTGTTAGGTGGCACTATTAGGTGGCACTGATGAGGCAGATGTGCCTCTTCCACTTCGGGACCGATGTCCCTCACATCCGAGCCGGTGATCGGCTTTTTTTTCTACTCACGCTGTCAACGTGAGTAGAAAAAAAAAACGATTACCGATCTTTTGTTTACATCATGTGATCAGCTGTCATTGGCTGACAGCTGATCACATGGTAAGGGGCCCCTTACTTGGATCGGTAAACACCCAAGTCTCAGTGACTCGGTGATCACAGCGTGCTCGGCGCACGCCCTGCAGGGCGCGTGCACAGGGGAGGCCGTCTTATGACGGCCTCCTGGGAATTCAGGTCCGCGCTGTGGCCGTCATTTGGCCATAGCGCGGATGTGAAGTGGTTAATGTTTATTTGTATTTTTTTGTGTGGAAAAGATGGCCTTGAGAGTAGTATCATATTTTGTAGCTTATTGTTGTTATGTCAATATTTCTTGATCACTCACATCTCCATCCTAATTTGTTCAGATTATTGACAATAAGTGCTCTGACAGTTTACAATTGTTTATTTTTGTGCTATGATATTGTTGATTAATAGGACCATTCTCTGGTATTTTCGACCAGTGTTGGTCATATCTTTGTTATGTCATAGAAGTTAATTGTCTCTATTTCTGTCTATGTGCCATATCCTTTAATAATATGTATTCTATTAAAAAAAGAACTATCTTCAGCATAAAAAAGAACAAGGAGCTGATTTGGTCCCCACAAAGCCCTAATCTCTTCATCATCAAGTCTGTCTGGGATTGCATAAAGAGACAGAAGGATTTGAGGCAGCCTACATCCACAGAAGATCTGTGGTTAGTTCTCCAAGATGTTTGAAACAACCTACCTGCAGTCAGGGCCGGATTTGCCATAAGGCCACCGAGGCCAGGCCTCGGGGCGGCAGCGGTGCAGGGGCGGCGCCGCTCCTGCGGCGACTTCGCGGCCGCCCCCCCCTTTCAGGCTGCCTGTTAAAGTTGATTAAGGGCACTGGTGCCCTTAGATAAGATGGCCGCGAGCCGCCCACTACTGCGCATGCGCAGTTCCGAAGCGGCCGGGCTCAGGAAAGCTCGTACGCGCTCGGGCGGGCGGCGCATGCGCAGTAGCGTGATTGCGCCGCCCGGCGCCATTTTTGAAAAGATTAAAAAGTAATGACAGCGGTGCGGCGGCTGGGGGGGAGAGATGACATCTCTCATTGCCAGCACCGCTGTTCCGCCCTCCTTCATCTGGTGGCAGACAGGCAGCGTGGCAAGTGACATCAACATCTGGTGACATCCCCATCTGGTGGCAGTGTGGCAAGTGACATCCCCATCTGGTGGCAGCGTGGCAAGTGACATCCCCATCTGGTGGCAGTGTGGCAAGTGACATCCCCATCTGGTGGCAGCGTGGCAAGTGACATCCCCATCTGGTGGCAGTGTGGCAAGTGACATCCCCATCTGGTGGCAGCGTGGCAAGTGACATCCCCATCTGGTGGCAGCGTGGCAAGTGACATCCCCATCTGGTGGCAGCGTGGCAAGTGACATCCCCATCTGGTGGCAGCATGGCAAGTGACATCCCCATCTGGTGGCAGCGTGGCAAGTGACATCCCCATTTGGTGGCAGCGTGGCAAGTGACATCCCCATCTGGTGGCAGTGTGGCAAGTGACATCCCCATCTGGTGGCAGTGTGGCAAGTGACATCTCCATCTGGTGGCAACGTGGCAAGTGACATCCCCATCTGGTGGCAGCGTGGCAAGTGACATCCCCATCTGGTGGCAGCGTGGCAAGTGACATCCCCATCTGGTGGCAGTGTGGCAAGTGACATCTCCATCTGGTGGCAGTGTGGCAAGTGACATCTCCATCTGGTGGCAGCATGGTAAGTGACATCCCCATCTGGTGGCAGCGTGGCAAGTGACATCCCCATCTGGTGGCAGTGTGGCAAGTGACATCCCCATCTGGTGGCAGCATGGCAAGTGACATCCCCATCTGGTGGCAGCATGGCAAGTGACATCCCCATCTGGTGGCAGCCAGGCAGTGTGGCAAGTGACATCTCCATCTGGTGGCAGCGTGGCAAGTGACATTCCCATCTGGTGGCAGCCAGGCAGTGTGGCAAGTGACATTTCCATCTGGTGGCAGCGTGGCAATTGACATCCCCATCTGGTGGCAGCCAGGCAGTGTGGCAAGTGACATCTCCATCTGGTGGCAACGTTTCAAGTGACATCCCCATCTGGTGGCAGCGTGGCAAGTGACATCCCCATCTGGTGGCAGCGTGGCAAGTGACATCCCCGTCTGGTGGCAGCGTGGCAAGTGACATCTCCATCTGGTGGCAGTGTGGCAAGTGACATCTCCATCTGGTGGCAGCGTGGCAAGTGACATCCCCATCTGGTGGCAGCCAGGCAGTGTGGCAAGTGACATCCCCATGTGGTGGCATCATGGCAAGTGACATCCCCATCTGGTGGCAGGCATAGTGTCAAGTGACAAGCGATGGTGGCAAGTGACACGCTCAGGGCTCCCAATGATTCTGCATTATGGTGAGTTGATCTATTTCATTTTACATTACAATGTAATGATAGAAATAATGCTTTTCAATCATCCTGACACCATAACAACCATGGTGTCGGGGATGATTGAGGCACTAACACCAGCCATTGCCCTGAAAAATTGCCCGCGAAAAATCCTTACCCCTCGCGCGCTTACCCTGAAGTATTTTTAGTCTGTACAATTAAAGCCAGTTATTTTCAGTGTTCTCGTGTGTGGAGATATGTTTTTAATTGATCTATTGTAGAAGTCATCGATAAAGGACGAGAATGGTGGTGTGTGTGGGGGGGGGGGCGGCATTGAAGGACCCGGCCTTGGGGCGGCAAAGGGAGTAAATCCGGGCCTGCCTGCAGTTCATTCAAAAACCATGTGCAAATGTACCTAGAAGAATTGATGCTGTTTTGAAGCCAAAGGGTGATCCCACCAAATATTGATTTGGTTTGGATTTCTCTTCTGTTCATTTACCATTTTATTAATTGATAAAAATAAACTATTAACACTTCTATTTTTGAAAGCATTCTTAGTTTACAACACTTTTTCAGACCTGCCTAAAACTTTTGCATAGTACTGTGTATATATACAGTATATACAGTATCTCACAAAAGTCAGTACACCCCTCTCATTTTTGTAAATATTTTTTTATATCTTTTCATGTGACAACACTGAAGAAATGACACTTTGCTACAATGTAAAGTAGTGAGTGTACAGCTTGTATAACAGTGTAAATTTGCTGTTCCCTCAAAATAACTCAACACACAGCCATTAATGTCTAAGCTGCTGGCAACAAAAGTGAGTACACCCCTAAGTGAAAATGTCCAAATTGGGCCCAATTAGCCATTTTTCCTCCCCAGGTGTCATGTGATGCGTTACAAGGTCTCAGGTGTGAATGGGGAGCAGGTGTGTTAAATTTGTTGTTATCGCTCTCACTCTCTCATACTGGTCACTGGAAGTTCCACATGGCACCTCATGGCAAAGAACTCTCTGAGGATCTGAAAAAAAGAGTTTTTGCTCTACATAAAGATGGCTTAGGCTATAAGAAGATTGCCAAGACCCTGAAATTGAGCTGCAGCACAGTGGCCAAGACCATACAGCGGTTTAACAGGACAGGTTCCACTCAGAACAGGCCTCGCCATGGTCGACCAAAGAAGTTGAGTGCAAGTGCTCAGCGTCATATCCAGAGGTTGTCTTTGGGAAATAGACATATGAGTGCTGCCATTATTGCTGCAGAGGTTGAAGGGCTGGGAGGCCAGCCTGTCAGTACTCAGACTATACTCCGTACACTGCATCAAATTGGCTGTCATCCCAGAAGGAAGCCTCTTTTAAAGATAATGCACAAGAAAGGCTGCAAACATATTGCTGAAGACAAGCAGACTAAGGACATGGATTACTGGAACCATGTCCTGTGGTCTAATGAGACCAAGATAAACGTATTTGGTTCAGATGGTGTCAAGCATGTGTAGCGACAACCAGGTGAGGAGTACAAAGACAAGTGTGTCTTGCCCACAGTCAAGCATGGTGGTGGGAGTGTCATGGTCTGGGGCTGCATGAGTGCTGCACTGAGGAGCTACAGTTCATTGAGGGAACCATGAAAGCCAACATGTACTGTGACATACTGAAGCAGAGCATTATTCCCTCCCTTCAGAGACTGGGCCGCAGGGCAGTATTCCAACATGATAACAACCTCAAACACACCTCCAAGACTACCATTGCCTTGCTAAAGAAGCTGGGGGTAAAGGTGATGGACTGGCCAAGCATGTCTCCAGACCTAAACCCTATTGAGCATCTGTGGGGCATCCTTAAACAGAAGGTGGAGGAGCGCAAAGTCTCTAACATCCACCAGCTCCGTGATGTCATCATGGAGGAGTGGAAGAGGACTCCAGTGGCAACCTGTGAAGCTCTGGTGAACTCCATGCCCAAGAGGGTTAAGGAAGTGCTGGAAAATAATGGTGGCCACACAAAATATTGACACTTCAATTTGGACATTTTCACTTAGCGGTGTACTCACTTTTGTTGCCAGCAGTTTAGACATTAATGGCTGTGTGTTGAGTTATTTTGAGGGGACAGAAAATTTACACTGTTATACAAGCTGTACACTCACTACTTTACATTGTAGCAAAGTGTCATTTCCTCAGTGTTGTCACATGAAAAGATATAATAAAATATTTACAAAAATGTGAAGGGTGTACTGACTTTTGTGAGATACTGTATATATATATATATATATATATATATATATATATATATATATATATATATATATGAGATACTGTATATATATATATATATGGTAAAAGTCTCCTAAAGCACATAGTTTAAGATTGTAAGGTGGCATTTATCCATAACTTTGCCCACTCTCCCCCCTTCTTTCCCCATCCATTCACAGAATGCCTTGTTTTTGAATGATGGAGAGCAAGTGACTCACTATGAAAGCTGCACTAGGGATGCAACTATTTCAGTGTTTGAGTGCTGGATGTTCCATGTTTTCAGTGGTGTACGGGATTATTGACAGTAGGTGTTTTAGCAAATGAATGAATGCAATAGGGGCCAAATATGGGGCCACAGTCAATAGATGTTTTTTTTTTTTTTAAAGCAACTGTCAAAATATTGTTTTTAGACAAAGTTCACTTTTAAAAACATATTCAACCCACTATCAAACTCAATAGGGATTATCTAGTCAACAAACATGCAAAGCCGGCCCAGTGGTTGACTTGATTTAGGCCTCAGGTGACCTGGAATTCAAATGGCAAAAATTTGTGCGTAAAGGTGAAATTTATTTTGGTTATCAGCAAAAGTCCAATAATCACAGTAGTGATTAAATATGTAGTAGGTAGTGAGTAAATATGTTAGTTCCAAGCTACACTGGTGGTGAGTAAATATGTACCAAGCCACACTATAACATTTGCTCTTACCATAGTGCCAGTTGAGACCAGTCCTGATCTGTTGTGCCCTTTGGTGGGCTTAATGACAAGGGCCCTTCTACTGTGGATAATATACTGGATGGATGGACGTAGTTACCACTGGGAACACCGCCCTGCTTTTTTTTTTTGAAAATTTCTTTTTATTGAGTTTTTTCAACACAGTAATAAACAACTGGGTGTGTCATGTGGCACCTACCCAGTGACAACTTGGCCTCGCAGGGCCTTAAACACGTCTAAACCCTACCAGAATACAATCTAGGCCTACCCCAACCCTCCACATTCCCTCCCCCCCTCCCTCCTCCCCCTTAACTTGTCACAGCTCAGGGACACTTCTTAGCCGAATAATTGCTTAAATTTGCTTTTCATAGTTTTTACTTTTTTACCATTGTAATTATCACTTTTACTACCACCTCCTTGTCTAATTCCTTTGATTCTGTCTCCCCTCCCCACTAGTGCATATAATAGTCTGTTCCTTAATAGGTTATATTTTTAGTGTCGTTCCATCCAACTATGTAAACCATGGATTAGATCACTTATCCCACCGTATTGCTAGATTCCCACCAAACCTTCCATATTTTGTCAAATTTTTTCTCACAGCCCCTTGCTCTATAAGTTGTCTTGTAGTACGGAAGCATATTGTTAACTAACTGTTTCCAAAACCTGCCCTCTGGAGCGTTCTTATTTTTCCATTTAAGGAGGATCGCTTTTTTCCCGTAAAATAAGAGAATAGTTATTAACGTTCTCATCGCCCTAGTTGGAACCAGGTCCTCTACCAGCCCCAACAAGCAAACCTTTACTGTCACTGGGATAGGAACTGAGATCAGGTCTGAGATGCACTGCGTGATTTCCTTCCAATATGTTTGAATATGTGGGTATGACCAAAATATGTGTTCCGCATTTGCTGGAGAGAAAGAGCATCTCCAGCACTGTGCTGTGGATCCACCATACATTTTTGCAATTCTGGCCGGGGTATAATAGCTTCTATGGAGAAACTTAAATTGGATCAGTCTGTCTCTTGCTGCAACTAAGTATTGAAAAGGTTGCGTCCATAGGTCGTCCCAATCCTCCCCCTGCAACTCTGGAACCTCGTTCTCCCAATTTGTTCTGCATTTAAGAACTGCTTTAGGGGTAGTTTTAAAAAATTCCTTATATGTCACTGAGAGGACTTTAGGCAGTTCTTCGTCTGTTAAAAGAGATTCGAGAGACGAGGGCAGGGATTCCACCCTCCTCTCCCTAAATTGTTCTTGGAAGGCGTGCCTGATTTGAAAGAAACGGAAGAGGTAAGAGTTCGGTAGGTCATGTCTGGCCTTAAGTTGCGGGAAAGTCAAGAGTTCACCAAAAGATGTGATATCCTTCAGTGTTTTTATACCTCTCACTGCCCATATCATTGGATCTGGGAGATTGTAATACTGCGGCAGTAGGGGATTCATCCATAATGGTGATGACGGTGAGAATCCCAGAAAGCTAGGAGATGCCAGTTTTACTGCCAGTCCCCATGCTCTTATTGTGGCTGTCATTGTCTCTGTAAGTGGTAGGTCTGGCTTTGTACCCCTAAATAGGGCCAGTCGCAGGCTTTCGTACGACCCCAGGTGGGCCGCCTCCAAAACCGTCGCTGCGTCCCCATCATCTGTCAGTAGCCATCTGCGGGCAAATACCATTTGTCCCGCCAGATAGTACTTATGCCAGTCCGGTAACGCTAGCCCTCCCTGTGCACTAGGCTCCTGGAGAACTCTAAGACCCACTCTAGGGAGCTTGGGTGTCCACAAAAATGAGACTATCAGACTATCTATACTCTTGAAATATGACTTGGGTATCCAAACCGGGGCGTGTCTGAGAAAGTACAGGATTACCGGTAGAATTTTCATTTTTATAAGGCATATTCTGCCTATCAGGGAAAGGGGCAATCTGGCCCAGGCCTGAAATTTTTGTTTAATGAGAGTCAGCAATGGTATTAAATTTAGCTTGAAGTAATTCTGCACTTTTGCTGTTATTTTTACTCCGAGGTATTTGAGTGAGTCAACCCATTGTAGTGGAAGACTGGGGTCTGCTCTGTCTTTTGCCTTGACGTCTATAGGCAAGATGGACGACTTACTCCAGTTTACCCTGAGCCCTGAAAAGTGGGCAAATTTATTTAGGATTTCTAGGACCGCCCTCAATGAGGTATCCGGGTCATTCAAAAACAGAAGCATGTCATCTGCATATAAAGCCAACGTTTCATGAATCGTACCCACTCGAACCGCCCTCACCTCACTCGAGGATCTGAGTGCAATGGCCATAGGTTCCATTACCAGGGCAAACAGAAAGGGGGATAATGGACACCCCTGTCTAGTGCCCCTACCCACCTTAAAAAAATTAGATACCGCAGACCCCAGTCTAACAGCCACCTTAGGATCCCTGTAGAGCATACGAATCCACTTCCTGAAATTTGGCCCGAACCCCATAGCCTCTAGCACTCTAAACATGAAAACCCAGTCGACTGAGTCGAATGCTTTTTCTATATCTATGGATACCACTATCCTCGTCTCAGAGTCAGTGGGTGGCAGTTGTAGGTGTGTAAATAGTCTCCTCAAATTTGTGTCTGTCGACTTGCCTGGCATAAAACCCGTCTGGTCAATGTTTACTATGGCCGGGATCACCGTCGCAAGTCTCGTTGCCAGAATTTTGGTTAGAATCTTTAGGTCCGTGTTTAAAAGTGCTATTGGCCTGTATGATGCGCATTCCGTGGGGTCCTTCCCTGGCTTTAATAATAAGATCATGTAAGCCTCCAGCATAGAATTAGGGAGTGTTGAAGTTTTGTGACAATGCTCTATTAGCCATTGAAATCTGGACGCCAACTGTTCTATATTATCCTTGTAAAAGTCGATGGGGAACCCATCCAGCCCTGGAGCCTTGTTAGACGGGAAAGCAAAAATTGCTGCCTGTATTTCTTTAATAGTTATATTTGCCTCTAAAAGTTGACAGTCATTGTCAGACAGTCTCGGGATACTCAATCCTTCCAGAAGTCTGTGCATCTCCTCAGTATCATAGTCGGGTATTGGTGAATAAAGGGAGGAGAAGAAATCAACAAACTCCTGCATTATGGCTGTCGGTTCATTGACCAAAAAACCCTGCTTGTTTTTAATCACCGGTATATGAGCAAGGGGTGATTGGTCAGCCACTAACATTGCCAGGAGCTTGCCATTCTTGTCCCCCTCCGCAAACACCCTATGTGCCGCCCTAGTCGAGTCCGAGCTAGTTAAACCCTTTATGTGTATAGACAATCGCCGTCTTGCGTCCAGCAGAGCGTCGTAGGAGGACAACACCGCCCTGCTTTTAAATTGTGTAGCACTGTGATTATTGGGGTATTGATGTTCGGAAGGTACGGTAGGTCTTGGAATCCATCTTTCAAGAGTGCATAGTATATTTAATATTGCTTGATATAAATTTACTGTAATTTGCATTGCAGGCAATTATTCCCTCGTTTCCTCCTGAAGAAGCAGGCGTTCACCAGAAAAACATGCTGAAACTTTCTGATATACTCACCTGAAGCAACAATGGAAACATGGATTGTGAAAGAATTATATGTAGTAATACTTTATGTATTGGGATATCTGGGTAGCAGATTGAGAAGGTTACACAAAAAAATGTTTAACAAGTAAACAGTTTGGAATTTTGCTACAAAGTAAATTGAACTCCAGAGAAGAGTCAGGGAAAAAAAGCCAATTTATGTTTCACTATTTTAACAGGTGAAGCAGTTTTACCTATGGAACACTAGTGCAAAGAATGACCCTATCCCAGATAGCAAGGATAACTTGCCACAATTTGTGGTAGTTTTGAATTGTAAGTCTTGTTAACTTGCTGCACATTTTCACTGACAAGTTATACACTTGTAGAGCATGTTTGCAAAGAAAGTTGATTTGGAGTCATGCAATGCGGACTTGCTGCAATTGCTGCAATTGCCTTGCAAGTCTAGCAATAGCTTAGCAAGTAAGTTTAAAACTTGTAGCTCATTTGTTTGCTTTATGGGATTTAATTAACACATACTTCGGGCATCCTATTATCTAAAGGACAATATGATCATGCCAAGGAATATAGTATAATATATAGGGTGATACTGAAAATAGGAACTTGTGACGCTTTCACTATATATATGACTCAGAAGAACGATAGAAAATTATAGTGTGAGATTTAGACCTTTTGAAGAGTCATAATTACCCATGACTTTGATCTCTGACCACATGACAGCTCTGTCACAAACATTACATAATTAAATTTATAGTACATTTGAGTGATATAACACATAACATCACCCACCGGGAATTGCACTAATACATCCTATTATAAGCAAGATAACATTTTTAGATTAATCTAAGGATAAAATATTATATCCTATATAAGATTGGATTGAATAAAATCCAGTTTTATTCCCAGAAGACCTAATATAAGAATTCCTAGTCCTAGTGCACCATCTCATGGACAGATAAAACCACTGACTAAGTAAACACCTAGTTAATATGTAATCTTACTCTCCAATCAGGTGCAAATAAATATTTTAGAAAACACCCTTTAGACTAGTCCTTAGAAATTTTGGTAATAAAAAGGGAACTTCAGAGAGAAAAAGGATCTCTCTTCTGATCATCATCAGCGCTCCATCAAGTTCATTTGTCCATGAATTAAGATAAAATCTATCCTTCTATAGCAATGTGTAAAACTGAATGCCCTCTTATTTTCATGACACACACGGACATTTACTATATTTTCAGGCATTTTATCAAATTTTTAATTTCAATTCCTGGAGTGAAACTCTACAGAGGACAGCTTTGATCATGATAAATGAAAACTCAAAATATATTTCTATTGAAAGGATAACTAACAAAGGCAGAATTTTAGTTGTTTTTACTTTCTAGTAAGTTTTTACTGGATAAAGTTCCTTGCACACAATACAAATGTAATTGTCCTCACTGGCTAACCAAGATTATGGCCCCACATTCTATCACTATCCAAAATTTGCCGCCTCAACCTCCGCAACATCTCCAAGATATGCCCCTTCCTAACCAATGTCACCACAAAGCTTTTAATCCACTCCCTGGTCATCTTCCGCCTCGACTACTACAACTCCCTCCTCATTGGCTTACTTCTAAATAGGCTATCCCCACTTCAGTCTATCATGAATGCTGCTGCCAGGCTCATCCACCTCACAAACCGCTCGGTGTCTGCTACCCCTCTCTGCCAATCCCTCCATTAGCTGCCACTCAGTCACCGAATTAAATTCAAGATACTAACTATACCTTCTAAAGTCATCCACAACCTGGCCCCCAGCTACATCTCTAACCTAGTTTCAAAATACCAACCTAATTGTTCTCTTCCCTCCTCCCAAAACCTCTCAAATCCCCTTGTCACCTCATCCCATGCTCGCCTTCAGGACTTCTCCAGAGCCTCTCCCATCCTCTGGAATGCTCTACCCCAATCCGTCCGATTTTCTCCTACTTTATCCACTTTCAGACGATCCCTGAAAATTCATCTCTTCAGAGAAGCCTATCTGGCCTCCACCTAACAACTGTACATTTATCTTCTCAATCAGCACATCCCCCACAGTTATTACCTCTTGTATCTCTTGACCTTCCCTCTTAGATTGTAAGCTCTAAGGAGCAGGGCCCTCTGATTCCTACTGTATTAAAGTGTATTGTATTTGTACTGTCTACCCTCAAGTTGTAAAGCGCTGCGTAAACTGTTGGCGCTATATACAGTAAATTCTGTATAATAATAATAATATGTGCCTCATACAATTTATAGAGATTTATATATACACCAGAGAAGATGCTCACAATACAATTTTAAAGGAAAAGCTGTAGGAGGGGTACTTGGACCTAAAATTATTTTGCCTAGGGTCAGGCATGGAGGTAAAACATCCACTCTGGCCACTTATGAATTTATAGTGTGTTGAGCTTGTAGGGAGGAATGCATCATTGTATTTGTGCCAGACCCTGGCACAGAACACATAAGCAGTATATAACGCTGGTATTTGGAACCTTGTCATCTGTGTGTCCGTATGATGTCCTGAAGCCCTGCAGCACGTCTGCTGACACATGAAATTCCACAGTACACATGCGCCCATCAGTAAGACAGTCTCCTGGGTTCAGTGATATGGACATACCAGGAGGAAGTGGGGGGTATTACATTATTCCCTGCTAGGCTTTTTAATATCTAATTGTGGGAGAATGAGGGAGGGGGAAACAGGTGGAAGTAAGATCATTTATTGGGTGAAGGTCCACTTTAACTTCCTAGCAGCACCTACTCAGGCATGTTTTTAAATTGGGAACCCTGTGTGTGATACAGAAAATCTTTCCTGTCTTCCTAAGCCTCCATGTCCTGTCACATAACGTAACTTTCATACAGACTGTTCATCTAACTAATAACTTGTTATGGTCTAAAATAGCTTTACACAAAAGGAAAATGTGAATGTGCCTTAATAGCTAACCAATATCATGTACAATCCTTCCAAGGAATTTATATGGGATGCTTATGAGACTTTCATCTAAATACACCAAAGTAGAGGTCATTGGATCTCTTTTTTCACATTTTTTTTCTAGTTTGCTGCCCCATCCATGTTTTAAAATTGTGTATAGTTGTTCTTTGATCCACCATGTTCCTATACCAACACAAAGAAATGACTTCTGAATTGACAATAAGGCTAAGTTCACACCTAAGCGGCAAGCTGTGTTTGCATTGGTGTGAAAGCCCATTCATTTAAAAAACATGCTGTGCCTGCATTGCATGCAAGAAAAAGGTTCCTGCACCTTTTTAAAAATGCAGCCGGAGGGAAATTACATGGTGCTTTTGCACCATGAAATTTCCCTCAGCCAAAAAAAAAAGTCTGCAAAGGAGCAGAGTAATTTGACTGTGGGTGATTGTGGGTGCAGAAAATGGTGCGATTTACATGCTATCCCGCACTAACAACCGCCCGCACAAGTGTGAACCTACAATAACACAAATAGGTTTGCCAGAGCAGGCCTTTTTTGTCCATAATATTTTTATTAAGAGAAAAAAAAATGCAATATCACACATAGACAGTATCACCAATAAAAAGAAAAGTAAACAACATAAAACAGTCCACCTGGATCATGAGATCAGGTACTAATAATAAATTAGGGAGAGAGCAGCCCTGCACTGATATCCGTGATGACTGCCTCCCGAAACTGCCGCCGGATGTCGACGCTGAAGGTAATACAGTACAGGACCCAAGATTATTAGCAAAAGCCAATGAGAAGAGAGGCACGTGTATGAAATATTGCCTGTATCGAAGGTAGCAGGAAAAGTGTAAGAAAAAAAATGGATATGACCCCCAAAACATAAAAAAAGGGGATGGGGGAAAAGGGAAGAGAGAACAGGTAGGTCCTGTGTTGAGGTGGGATGGGGGGAGCCCACTCCTACCTCCCTCACTTAGCAGATGTGATTAAAGTGCCTCCATATGACAAAGAGAAAAGCATGACATTGAAGGATGCACTTAACACCAGGTTCAGCTAAAAGCCATGATCAACCGCTGAGTGGGGGCGATCTGTTTCAAGGGGGCAGCATAATCTGTTTTTACTCATCCATAGATTTGTAATGAAACCAACACACCAACGACTTGGTAAAGGATGATGTTCTGTCTTGGTCTGTATAAATCAAAAATCAAAATGCTTCCATCTCTTCAATTTTGTTTAAGCAGTTGAACCATTCCCTCAGGAAAGATGGATGAGTATCCAGCCAATGAAATGGGATACATAACCTAGCTGCATTATTCATGTGCAGTGGTAGGGATCTGTCGAGGTAGGTCTTGTAAACATCAGGAGAGAAAGAAAGCATGCAGGGAATGGTTTCAAAATGTATTTGCTTTTTCCATTGTACCATAAATTGTGATGAAGTTAACATATTTGGTTTCACATCCTAATTTTCCATTTCCATCCATTCTATTTACAGTAAGTTGGGCAAATGCCAGAAATGTTTTAAATACATGCTATATTACATACAGTATATATGGACAGATTGTGCTGTGGCTAAGGTTGCGTCTTAGAATTTAGAACTTTGTTCTGTTAGACAACAGGGGATTAATATATAAAGAGTCTCAGGTTTCCATTATTTTCATGTATTTCCCACAAGTATAGATAGTGTATAGCTTTTTGTGACGTTGCTTCTCCTATTGTATATTGTAAAATAAATATTGTGTTTAATATGGATTTTTTATTTAATATGGGATATTATTTTTAATATTGTATGTAAAATGATTTTAATATTGGAAATTATAATACATATTGTATTTAACCACTTCAATACCAGGCACCAGACACCTTCCTGCCCAGGCCAATTTTCAGCTTTCAGCGCTGTCGCAATTTGAATGACAATTGCGCGGCCATACAACACTGTACCCAAACAATTTTTTTATTATTTTGTTCCCACAAATAGAGCTTTCTTTTGGTGGTATTTGATCACCTCTGCGGTTTTTATTTTTTGCGCAACAAATAAAAAAAGACCGAAAATTTTGAAAAAAAACAAGTTTTTCTTTGTTTCTGTTAAATTTTTTTGTAAATAAGTATGTTTTCTTCTTCAATGAGGGGCACTGATATGGCTGAACTGACGGACACTGATAAGGCAGCACTGATGGGCAACGATGAGGTGGCACCAATGAGGAGGCACTGATGAGGTGGCACTGACGGGCACTGATGATGGGCATTGATAGGTGGCACTGATGGGCACTGATAGGTGGCACTGGTATGCGGCATTGATAGGCACTCATAGGTGGCACTGATGGGCACTCATAGGCGGCACTGATGGGCACTCGTAGGTGGCATTGATGGGTACTTATGGGTGGCACTAATGAGTACTTATGGGTGGCACTGATAGGTGGCACGGATTGGCACTGATGGGCACTGATAGGAGGGCACTGATGGGCACTGATAGGTGGCATTGCTAAGCATCACTGATATATAATGGTGCCAGTCAGTGCCCATTTGTGGGCACTAATTGGCACAGATTGGGCATAATTTGCACATGTGCATGGCCATGGGGTACATCCTGGACAAGCCCGTCAAGAGCAACCCAGGGCAGGGAAGAATCCTTTTGGCCACCAGGGGCCAGGAGACCTGTGATTGGCTGCCACATGGCCAAGTTGTGCCCCACCCATCACTCAAAAGATTGGAAAGCTGCAGACCTGCATGCAGTGTGGGATGGGCCCAGGAAACTGGGTGTGTAAGCCAGGACCCATGGGCAGAGTGGGAGTGCCCAGCTAGTGCAGTGCACCAACTGGAGACAAGTATGCAAGTAGCTCAGGAGCCTGGGCACAGAAGGGTTTGGAGGTGAAACTTCTAATTAAGTTGACTAGGACCTGTGTATAGAATTTGGGGCGGCCTTTGCTGCTGCATTCTTAGTTGTGAGCTGCTATGGTCCTGAGAGAGCTGCAGGACAAGGTGCTGCTCTTTCTGCTGCAGGAAGTTAGCTACAGATGACTTTGCTTCTGTGAACCATATGGCTGCTGTGCTAAATCTGTGGTCAATGTGTTAAGGATCTCCTGTTCCCTTTCCTGTTTTTTTGCTGCAAATTGTGTGGATACTGTGCCCAGAGAAACTGTCTGCTGTTGCTGGGAAAGAGTGTGGGCCTGGTGCTGCTGCCACTGGGAACCCAGAGCCAGGTGGTGGCTTTTTCTGTTGCCTACAGAAAGACTATTCCTGTGCTGCATGTACTGGGCTGCTGATGCATCATGAGCTGTGCTACTGCTACTGCCAGTGAATCTTCTGCTGTGTTGCCAAGAGTCTACAGCATCAAGATATTCAGAGCTACTGGGAGGAGTCTATAGTCTTGCCTCATCGCTGACTTAAGCGAGGGATCTTTCCCAGGCCTACGAGGGACTGCTTCAAACCAAGGAGCAACTCCATCTGTAGTGAGTTGACTCATGGTCACCATCTTATGCAATTGAATGTCCTACTGTAGGATAAGGGCCCCAATGTTGGCAGACTGTTAATAACCACTGGCCAGTAGCTAGGTAGGACCTTTTGTTTGAAGGTGGTTTAACTCCCCTAAGTGATAGGCCTGCCTCCTGTATATTGTGCTGTATTTGTAATTTGCCAGTATTTGATATTGTGAAATGCTTTCTGTATTACAAATCTATTGGTCTGTTTTTCCAAAGTTCCCTTACAGGGCTTATTCTACTTATAACAAAGCCTATTCAACTGTCCCTGGCATGTGGGTGTGTTGTATCACAGTCACATGATAGTTTAAGTTCTCTTAGGGTTTTTATTCGATATGTGCCAAGAGAGATTACACAAATGCTTAAAAGTATTACAATTATTAAAGATAATGACAGATAAAGTATAAAAATATAACAAGAATATGTAACTAAAGATGCTGTTTGTGCCATGGAGTCCCGTTTGCTGTTATGAAACATGGCCAACCAGGTTCAGACTCTTGCATGTTACATGATGAAGCTCTGGATGAGACAAAGGTCTTAGAAGTTTGGGCAGTGGTATTTAGACTTGTGTATAAGGGATCGACAACCCCCAAGCCAATTCCCTTTGCAATATGACCCCTCAATGACTTGTTCAGTTAACAAAAATATTCCTTTAGTATAAGGTAAAGCTATGCTTATGTCCTTATATGACCTCCTTAACCATAATATCAGAGGCTTTATTAGATATTTGTGAGGCCAACTTTATTAAATTTCCCTATCAGGGTGGCCATTTGGGCAGAGGGGCCCAAACAATCCAGCTGCTCCTTTGGGGGTAATTCTGCATATCTTTTCTTCACATACAATATCGCACAAAAGTGAGTACACTCCTCACATTTTTGTAAATATTTTATTATATTTTTTCATGTGATAACACTGAAGAAATGACACTTTGCTACAATGTAAAGTAGTGAGTGTACAGCTTGGATAACAGTGTAAATTTACTGTTCCACAAAATAACCCAACACATTAATGTCCGCTGGAAACATAGGTGAGTACACCCCTAAGTGAAAATGTCCAAATTTGGCCCAATTAGCCATTTTCCCTCCCCGATGTCATGTGACTCGTTGGTGTTACAAGATCTCAGGCGTGAATAAGAAGCAGGTGTGTTAAATTTGGTGTTATTGCCCTCACTCTCTCATACTGGTCACTGAAAGTTCAACATGGCACCTCATGGAAAAGAACTCTCTAAAGATGACCTGGCTATAAGAAGACTGCCAAGACCCTAGAACTGAGCTGCAATGCGGTGTCCGAGACCATACAGTAGTTTAACAGGACAGGTTCCACTCAGAACAGGCCTCGGCAAGGTTGACCAAAGAAGTTGAGTGCTGAACTTTTGTGGTTGTGATGGAAGTTTCCACTTGATAATATTGTAATAGGAAGCCTAAAGACCGCACCTCATCTCCTTCATCTACTGTTAGTCATATTGTTCTGTTCTGTTGTTTTTTCACGTGTCTCCAAAACATCTATGGAAAAACTGAAGAGCTTTCTCCTTTTTAAGTTCAGTATTGTTTACTTGATAAAAATAGAAAATCCTTTGACATACTTGTTTCTTAGAAAACCTAGACATTATCATGTTACTTTCATATTTATAAATTGTAAGCTAACGATGGGAGCTGAAAGTAAAGAAACCTCATACTTCAATGCATGTCCTTTCCTGTAATTTAGAATTCTGGGTGCTGTACTATTCCTCCTTAAACAAATTTTCCATTTTCTAGTCAACACAAAAATTAATCACTGTTTCCCCTGAACACTGCCTCTCCGCTTCTAGATTCATAAAATTTTCAAAATGCTAAAGTGCATCTGAGGGTAGTAAATACATTGTGCCTACACATAACCTAAAACTCTGAATACTGAGGCCCTGTGATATGCAAATACAATTCACTGGCTATGCCATGTCCTCTCATTCCTCATGCTGTTTACAGTTGATCTATTGCTGCGATGCCTGATGTGTGAAGTCAATGTGATGCCTGAAGTCAAAATTGTTTCTGAAGAACCTACCATAAAGTAGCAACTTCATTATTAAAATATAATATAGTTGGACCATGCTCTGCTCCTAGGCCTCAACCCTCTGATAGTGGGAAAGGGAGCACTCACCCACAGAAAATTCTTGGATTTGTACTGAGGAACAATTGGTTCAAAAGTTCATCTCACTTGCAAGACTTTTTGAAACATTTAATTATTAAGAGCATCAAATACAGCCAATGCATTTTGGGGGAAAAAGCCTCTTCCTTCTTGAGCAGTCAATGTTAATAAAATCAGAATAGAATGCACTAAGGGAATTGTGTTAAGGCTTGATTAAGACTAACATCTCTTGGTGTCACTAAACACAGCCAGCTGCCTATAGTGATGTCAGGAGATGTTAGTCTTCATCAAGCCTTAACACAGATCCCTTAGTGGGATGTTCGTACCTTGTGGCATGTTGATACATCTGTAAAAGAGTACAATTTCTACAATCTTTTTTTAAATATTTTTTATTTATTTGTTGTATTGTTATTACACGGATAACAAAGAAAAATTAATTAATACAGGATTAAAAAATATTGTGTAATGTCTTACAGTGCATAATACTATTACTGTTTTACCTACCCATTCCCTCTCTCCCAGCCCTCACCCACCCCCCCCCACCCCCCACCCTCACACCACCCAGTCCTTTAGCTATATATACCTTTTATTGATTATAAAACCACCAAGGAGCATGAAAAAATAGATAATGGCGCTCCAAAGAGTCATGTAAAAAATACTCGAGTGAGGGACATTCAGAGTCCTCGATAGAGGAGGGTTGGGAAGGATAAGAGATGGAAAAAAAGAAGAAAGGGGGAAATCTCTATGTGTTCACCACCCTCCCTGTATAGGGGGTATCCCATCCAGCCAGGGTCTCCACAGGGTCTTCCCTTAAACTTCCTATAATTACCTTGCCTAATATATATCACTCTCTCGTTCCCAACTACTGAGTTGATAGTCTCGACCCAGTTCTCCACAGTCGGGGGTTATGTCGCCTGGAATAAGCAGCTTATCACTACTTCAATGGTATCATTCAAGACTCTACCCTCCCCCCCTCCGTGTCCCCCAGTAGACAGGTCTTGGCCGTTGGTTCTTTTGTAGTCTTAAAGATTTTATTTATCCTATCTACTATCTCTACCCAGTATCTAAATAACTTTGGGCATTTCCATACCATGTGGATAAAGTCCCCTGTTGCCCTGCACCTGTGGCACTGGTCATTTTGTCTCCACCCAAGTTTGAACAATTTTTGGGGGGTATAATATACTCTATGTATTAGGAACAGGTGGGATATACAATTTCTATAATCTTAACATTCTATATTTTTATCTCATTTTGAATAAAGTAGAAGACTGGATAAAGCCTTAAAATGGAACCAATACAGTATACATCTTTGTGTTTCGGCTGTGGGATGTGATCATCCTGTTTCACAGCCGGAACTAAGTAGTGGTCCTCAGCCATTCATAGGTAGCTTTATATTCTCTGAATGAATATAAAACTTTCTCTGATCAGCTACGGCAGAGATTGTGATGTCATCTATCTGCCTCTCTGCCGCAGCAAATCAGAAAAAGTTTTGTACTAATTCAGAGGATTCAAAGCTGCCTATGAATGGCTGAGCTCCACTTAGCTTGATTCAATTTTGTTCTAGGTGTGTTTGCATGCCATTGTGAGAACACAGAGCTGTATTTTGTATGTAACCTCAGCTACATATAGTTTATACAACATGCCCAGCAGGCTCACCTGTTAGTGTAGGAAATAGTTTACTGCAATACCCAATTTACAAACATCCTTTATACTTTTAAAGTTCATGAATTATGCCTATAACTAAAGGTTCATCGTACCTCTTTTAAATTATATATACTATATACATATATATAAATATATGTGGCTTTGTATATATATATATATATATATATATATATATATATATATATTATATACAAAGATGACGTGGTCACAAAGTACATTGATGTTGTATTTTAGCCTAGTCTTATGACCAATATATCTACCTTCTTGAGGAAGGTATATGGAGGCACCTGCTTATTTAATTGTTGGATTTTGGGGTCCCATTACTTCTACCATTGTTTTCGGGAATCTGATCGCAGCTTAGTACAGTACAGGAATATTTGGAAAACCCCAACAACGAATGTGACCACCCATAGTCTGTGTGGAGACAGTCATGTTCTCCATATGTGCTCATTTAGGTTACTTGACCCTAGGACGGGTATGCAGCAACCTTATGAAAGTGTGTATACGATCACCACACTTTTTCATTAGAAGGATCTCTCTTCCCAAATGTGCTCTTTGTCGCTGCTCTTTCCTGCTTACCTGGAGCACTGCTGTCTTAATTAGAATAGAATAGAATAGACAAAACCCCTGTCAGTTTTTTCCATCTTGGTGCCATTGTGGAAATTTCTCTTTGCTTCCTCTCCTGGAGATACAACAGGAAGTTCAAAAGAATCTAAAGTGAGGGTAATCCCCGCTTAGACAGTTGTAACAAAAGGAGAAGATTTCCTCTCTATTCCTGTTTTGGTGATGACTTAAAATCTTTAAGAACGACTTCAGTACAACCAGCCTGCCTAATATATTAAAAGTCTCAGGTTTCTATTCTTTTTATGTATTTCCCACAAGTATAGATATTGTATAGCTTTTTGTGACGTTGCTCCTCCTATTGTATATTGTAAAAAAAATAATTTGGATATTGTGTTTAATACAACACACAGAGGTTGAAGGGGTGTGTGTGTGTGTGTGTGTGTGTGTGGGGGGGGGGTCAGCCTGTCAGTGCTCAGACTATACACCGCACACTGCATCAAAATGGTCTGTGTGGCTGCTGTCCCAGAAGGAAGCCTTTTCTAAAGATGATGCACAAGAAAGCCCGCAAACAGTTTGCTGAAGTCAAGCAGACTAAGGACATAGATTACTGCCAGCACTGGGGAGCTACAGTTCATTGAGGGAACCATGAATGCCAACTTGTACTGCAACATACTGAAGCAGAGCCTGAACCCCTCCCTTCGGAGACTGGGTCGCAGGGCAGTATTCCAACATAATAACGACCCCAAACACACCTCCTGTCAGGGCTGGGCTCAGCCCTTCCTTCTCTGAGCTGGCCGCTTAGCTGTCGGCTAATTGCCAGCTCCTATCTCTCCACACTTACTCAGCTGTTGATGATGATATCCTGCTCGTTAGTCCTGCCTACTTAAGCCGTCCAGTCCAGAGGAGCTCTGCCTTCACCTTGGTCACATCACATAAACTATCTTCTGCGATCCCGTTCAAAACTTGCTTTGCTGACATCCCTTCTGGCTCCAGATCCGGCTTGCTGTTCCACTACATTGATCCCTGACTTCTGGCTTGGCTGACTATCCGTTCCAGTTACTGAACTTTGGCTATGTTTTGACTATGTTTGTTCTTTTTACTTTTATTATTAAACAAGTGTGATTTAACTGTACTTCTGTCTCGGCCTGATTTCATGGTTTCTGACACCTCCAAGACGACCACTGCCTTGCTAAAGAAGCTGAGGGTAAAGGTGATGAACTGGCCAAGCATGTCTCCAGACCTAAACCCTATTGAGCATCTGTGGGGCATCTTCAAATGGAAAGTGGAGGAGTGCAAGGTCTCTAACATCCACCAGCTCTGTGATGTTGTCATGGAGGAGTGGAAGAGGACTCCAGTGGCAACCTGTGAAGCTCTGGTGAACTCCATGCCCAGGAGGGTTAACGTAGTGCTGGAAAATAATGGTGGCCACACAAAATATTGACACTTTGGGCCCAATTTGGACATTTTCACTTAGGGGTGTATTTACTTTTGTTGCCAGTGGTTTAGAAATGGCTGTGTGTTGAGTTATTTTGAGGGGACAGCAAATTTACACCGTTATACAAGCTGTATTACACATTGTAGCAAAGTGTAATTTCTTCAGTGTTGTCACATGAAAAGATATAATAAAATATTTACAAAAATGTAGGGTGTACTCACTTTTGTGAGATACTGTATGTAACTTTTCAATCACTTTATCATAAAGTATACTGTTATGCTGAACTTTTGTGGTTGTGATGGAAGTTTCCACTTGATAATATTGTGATAGGAAGCCTAAAGACCGCACCTCATCTCCTTTATCTACTGTAAGTCATATTGTTTTGTTATGCTGTTTTTTCACGTGTCCCCAAAACTTCTATGGAAAAACTGAAGAGCTTTCTCCTTTTAAAGTTCAGTATTGTTTACTTCATAAAAATAGAAAATCCTTTGACATATTTGTTTCTTAGAAAACCTAGACATTATCATGTTACTTTGTTGTGCTTGTTCATATTTATAAATTGTAAGCTAACAATGGGAGCTGAAAGTAAAGAAACCTCATACTTCAATGCATGTCCTTTCCTGTAATTTAGAATTCTGGGTGCTGTACTATTCCTCCTTAAAGAAATTTTCTATTTTCTTTTCAACCCGAAAATTAATCACTGTTTCCCCTGAACACTGCCTCTCCTCTTCTAGATTCATAAACTTTTCAAAATGCTAAAGTGCATCTGAGGGTAGTAAATACATTGTGCCTACACATAACCTAAAACTCTGAATAATGAGGCACTGTGATATGCAAATAAAATTCACTGGCTATGCCATGTTCTCTCATTCCTCATGCTGTTTACAGTTGATCCATCGCTGTGATGCCTGATGTGTGCAGGCCCGTGGGGGGCCCCGAGCTAGCCTTGGGCCCCAGCCGCGCCGCGCCGCCGGCCACCACTTTCTATAAGCTGCAGTCTGTAGCGTGGCCGAGCTCCTCTACCTTCCTCCTGCAGATCGCGCGGTACAGGACTCAGGAGATTCACTTTCCTGTTCCCGGCTGGACTGACAGGAAGTGCACACACTGAGTGCTCACTTCCTTTCAGTCCGGCCGGCCGGGAACAGAAAACTGAATAAAGCTGAGTAATAAAAATATGGTAGCTCCAGACGAGACTTTCAAAAGAGACTTATTTCTGCCCATGGTTGACACAGCCTTCAGAAGCCTAAGTGACAGGTTTTCAAGATTGAAGGGTGTTTATGACCTTTATGACTTTCTGTTCTCGAAGGACAACATGAAGCAGACAATAAAGAATGGAAAGCTTCATGACGATGCAAAAAATTGGAACAAACCCTCCATGACATTGATGCTGATGACTTGGCACTTGAGATCAATTCATCTCTCTTCACTTTTCCAGACCATGTAGCCACTTCCCCATGTGACATGCTTAATTACATATACAGTGAGAAGCTACTAGATTTGTACACTAATTTAAGCATTGCTTTGCGTCTACTCCTGACTCTCCCTTTGTCAGTGGCCTCTGGTGAGAGGAGCTTTTCAGCTTTGAAGCTGATAAAAAATTACATGAGGTCCACCATGGGCCAAGAAAGGCTCACAGGACTGGCACCTACGTCAATTGAGCGTGATGTTCGCCAGCCTTTGGACATGGAGGACATTGTGATTGCCTTTGCAGAAAACAAGGCTCGCAAACAGCAGTATTAGATAATTTGTACATGTTTGTGAGAACTGAAAAATGTTAATGTGAGTGTGTGTGTGTGTGTGTGTGTGTGTGTGTGTGTGTGTGTTTTAAGTATGTTGGATTTAGATATTGTGCACTTTTTTATTGTATATTTGATTTTATGGTACAGTGGGTTTTTTTTGCAAATGTTCAATTGTTGAAAATGTTCAAATTTTATGGACATTATATGCAACAGCAGTATTTGCACTGTAAACCTCTTTTATTTATATAAAGTGTTGGTGAACTTAAACTGTATTGCTATGCTCTGATTCCTGTAGGCTTTGAGTGCATGCGTGCGGGGGGTTGGGGGGTCCTCCATGTCCATTTTTCTTGGGGCCCCCAAATTCCTTCAAACAGCCCTGGATGTGTGAAGTCAATGTGATGCCTGAAGTCAAAATTGTTTCTGAAGAATCTACCATAAAGTAGCAACTCCATGATTAAAATATAATATAGTTGGACCATGCTCTGCTCCTAGGCCTCAACTCTCTGATAGTGGGAAAGGGAGCACTCACCCACAGAAAATTCTTGGATTTGTACTGAGGAACAATTTGTTCAAAAGTTCATCTTGCAAGACTTTTTGAACATTTAAAGCGAAAATCCCAGAAATTTTTTTTTTTTTTTAAAGTCAGCAGCTACAAATACTGCAGCTGCTGACTTTTAAAATAAGGACACTTACCTGTCCAGGGGGCCCGCGATGTCGGCACCTGAGGCCGAACCATCCCTTGGTCCTCGTGCCGTCGCCATCTTCGGTAAGGGAATCAGGAAGTGAAGCCTTACGGCTTCACAGCCTGGTTCCCTATTGCATATGCGCGAGTCGCGCTGTGCAATCCGGATGGTCCCTGCTGTCTCGGGGATCCGTGTGTTTCCCAGCAGACAGTGAGGGGGGGTGGGGGGAAGAGGCGTAGACTCCCCCGGGAGTCTATGCCCGGAAGTGGGTGCAAATACCTGTATTATACAGGTATCTGCACCCCCCTCCTCCCTGAAAGGTGCCAAATGTGACACCGGAGGGGGGGAGGGTTCTGAAAAACGCAGGTTCCATTTTTGTGTGTACCTCCGCTTTAATGATTAAGAGCATCAAATACAGCCAACGCGTTTTGGGGGAAAAAGCCTCTCCTTTCTTGAGCAGTCAATGTTAAAAAAATCAGAATAGAATGCACAACTTGTGTTAAGGCTTGATTAAAACTAACATCTCTTGATGGCACTAAATGCAGCCAGCTGCCTAAAGTGATGTCAGAAGATGTTAGTCTTCATCAAGCCTTAACACAGATCCCTTAGTGGTATGTTGGTACCTTGTGGCATGTTGATACATCTGTAAAAGAGTATAATTTCTACAATCTAAACATTCTATATTTTTATTTCATTTTGAATAAAGTAGAATAGAAGAAGGGACAAAGCCCTAAAATGGAACCAATGTATAGTTAGTAGAGGCTCCCGTTAAAAGGAAAAGACACTTCCAATTGGATTTCACAGGAAGTTAGATATTTACTGTTCAGGAGAACAGGTTAAACAGACACCATCAACATGTTTTGTGACTCTTTAGTAAAAATACTAAACATAACATCTGAAAAAAAAAATATTTTCAGAGTGGAAACAATAAATGACAGATATATGTAAAATATATAATTAAAAAAGAGGTAAGAAGATCCTTTAATTATAGTGATACGTATCTACAGTATCTATGTTGTAATCCAACACATATATTTCTATTGTATTACAACATATACGGACATTAAATCTGATCTCCAGCTTCACTTTCACTTTAACTAGTTTGTTTGGGCCAACCTGGCTATATACAGTATACAACTTTGTTTTTTGGGCTGTGGGATATGATCATCCCGTTCCACAGCCGGAACTTAAGTAGCGGTGCCATTCATAGTCAGCTTTATATTCTCTGAATGAATACAAAACTTTCTCTGATTGGCTGAGGCAGAGATTGTGATGTCATCCATCTGCCTCTCTGGCACAGCAGATGGTCAGAAAAAACTTTGTACTAATTCAGAGGATTCAAAGCTGCCTATGAATGGCTGAGCTCCACTTAGCCTGATTCAATTTTGTTCTAGGTGTGTTTGCATGCCATGGTGAGAACACAGAGCTGTATTTTGTATGTAGCCTCAGCTACATACAGTTTATACAACATGCCCAGAAGGCTCACCATTTAGTGTAGGAAATAGTTTACTGCAACTATATAACTTTATACTTTTAATGTTTATGAATAATGCCTATAACTAAAGGGCCATCGTACCTCTTTTTAAAATTATATATATATATATATATATATATATATATATATATATATATATATACTCTGTATATACAAAGATGACGTAGCCACGAAGTAAATTGATACATTGATGTTGTATACAAAGATGACGTAGGCGCGAAGTACATTGATACATTCATGTTGTATTTTAGCCTGGTCTTATATATCTACCTTCTTGAAGAAGGTATATGGAGGCACATGTTTTTTTTTCCCCCAAATGTTCTCCTTGTCTCTGCTCTTTCCTGCTCACCTGGAGCACTGCTGTCTTAAATAAAATAGAATAGAATAGAATAGAATAGAATAGACAAAACCCCTGTCAGTTTTTTTCCATCTTGGTGCCATTGTGGAAATTTCTCTTTGCTTCCTCTCCTGGAGACACAACAGGAAGTTCAAAAGAATCTAAAGTGAGGGTAATCCCCGCTTAGACAGTTGTAACAAAAGGAGAAGATTTCCTCTCTATTCCTGTTTTGGTGATGACTTAAAATCTTTAAGATCGACTTCAGTACAACCAGCCTGCCCGTAGATGGATTGACACGTGTCTGGTTTCTGCTGAACCAGCTGCATTTCTATTCAGCTAGGGCCGGCTGAAGTCTAACCAGTGACTGATGAAACAACATTTTTCACTTTTGCAACTGTTACTAGGTACCATGGTTGACCTATATACACTGTTTGTTTGTTTGTTTGTTTGTTTGTTTGTTTGTTTGTTTGTTTGTTTTAAAAAAGCATTGATTGTAACTTTAAGCCCAACTTTGTAGAATTTTTTAAAGGATCCTACAGTAAGATTTTAAAACAAAAAAAAAGCTCTGGCTGCAAAACTCACTTCCTTTATGGTATTGTCTCCCGCAATAATTACTTTCCACCACCAGATGTTCCCGGTCTTCTTGGTTGAATGATACCCAGCCTGTAAGTGTAGGGTGTCTCGGACCCACCCCCTAAGGGTACATTTCTTCAATTCCCTGCATGCATATGATGATGCAGTGACGACATCAGTCCCACTCCCTGCATCATTGAGGACTACTTACAGCTGGAGTAAATTTGCATGAAACTATACTAAAGACATCTATAAAAAATGTATAACAAAAGCAAAAAATACAGCTGGGGAGGGGGTGGAATTAAAGTGAAAAAGGAAGCACTGTGGGAGGGAGAGCCTAGAGGTGGGTACTATGCTATAAAGACAAGGCAGACCCAGTATTGCATGTAAGCCATTAAAAAGAAACATCTGAGAGTCAATTTCTCATTTTGAGTCAGCCTGGTAAAATGGTAAATTGTTTATTAAATTACAGTAAAAGAATAATTTCCCCAAAGTCTGCTGAGCCTTATAGTTTGAATGGACATGTATACTTCACAAGACAGTGTTTTAAGTCGGAGTTTTACAATATCTTCTTTTTATTTATGTACAATTAGTGCCAAGTGAATATTACAAAATATATTGAAGTACTAAATGTAGAGTACTTAGAAATTGCTTAATTGCATCTGAGGGGCTATACAAGTGCAGTGCCATTCATCCAGACAAGTTGGACAGTCTCCAAGGACAGTGTAAAGGGCTTATAGACCTCAGTTCCAAACTAGATCCTATAAATAAGCAATTAATAACCTTCACAATTTCATAATAGAAACTAATTAAAACAGAGAAGCAATTGTGTATAGAAACATTTACCTACACACACCTCAGTAACACCTATGAGTAAAATCAGGCAGCCACAAGTCAGCCTCCTTTTTTATATTGCAACATTGCATTTCTGGCTTTTTTCTATAAAGGTAGCAAATCGTAGATGCTGATGACTAAAGCTGAACTCAAGCCAAACAATCAAATACACAGAAGAAATATATTTAAGGGAGTGGTTTTATCCGTCAAAGGGTTTTTCATTTTTTTCCATCCAATTCTGTGATTTACACAACTCCATCACACAGCACAACCTTATCTGGCAGTGCAGGAGTCATGATTTTTCTCTGCTTCAGTTCAGTAATGCCCCGTACACACGGTCGGATTTTCCGACGGAAAATGTTTGATGGAAGCTTGTTGTCGGAAATTCCGACCATGTGTAGGATCCATCGGACATTTTCCATCGAAATTTCCGTCACAAAAAATTTGAGATCTGGATCTCAAATTTTCCGACAACAAAATCCGTTGTCATAAGTTCTAATTGTGTGTACACAATTCTGATGCCCAAAGTTCCACGCATGCTCAGAATCAAGCAGAAGAGCTGCACTGGCTATTGAACTTCATTTTCCTCGGCTCGTCGTACGTGTTGTACGTCACCGCGTTCTTGGCGTTCGGAATTTCCGACAAGATTTGTGTGACCGTGTGTATGCAAGACAATTTTGAGCCAACATCCGTCTAAAAAAATCCATGGATTTTGTTGTCAGAATGTCCGTTCGTGTGTACGCGGCATAACACTTACAGGTCTCCTTCCCACCTAATCTGTGACTGGACAGTAAAAGAAGCAATGCACCAATAAACTGATCTCTATGTCACTCTTCTCTATAAAGACATTTATAGATGTATTAATGAATACAGAGCCTTTTATATGTCTAGAGTTCAGCCTTAAGTTCTGACTATAAATAAAGAAAGCATTTACAAACTTTCTGATTAAAGTAGAAGCCTAAATATAGGGAAAACAACAGGATGTGGAAGTGATGACTTATGTATATTTCCTAGGTAATATTTCATGCCAAATGAATATATTGTGGTTATTTAATTGCATACTCACATGCCGTACAATTGGAAACATTTAGATGAATCACTTTCTGGTCTCACGTGAAAAAGGACACCTGATTGTTACTTGTGTTACGTAGACAAAAGATGAGTCTTAATTTTTATTAATGCAAGAAGTAATTCAAAATGTTTAGGTAAATATCAGCATGAAGCCATTTGGCAATTTACATCCTAACAAAAGCCAAATATATTGATTACTGCAATCTATGGAACTGCCAACTCTGTATGGTACATGGAGCAAATCTTTCAGGCCTTCAGCTTAGAGCCTGTTAGCTGGCACTAACATTTAGACCTAGGACAAATCATTGTTTGCATTATAAGGCAGTACTTTTTGACACTATTTTGGTGAATGAGTAGGGGTACAGTGTACCCCTACTCATTCCCATGGGCGGCCGGGATCTGGTGGACCCCTTTGTTAAAGGGGGCTTCCAGATTACAATAAGTCAACCCCGTACCCCCACAACCACTGGGCCAGTGTTGTGGGGAAGAGTCCCTTGTCCTCGTCAACATGGGGACAAGGTGCTCCCCCTACCCCAAATCACTTCCTTGTTGGTATGGCACTCGCTCATCCTCCCCCTGTCCTGGCCTGCCAGGCTTTATGCTCGCATAAGGGTCCGGTATGGATATTGGGGGGATCCCACTCCATTTTTTTTTTACATTTTGGCAAAGGGAACCCCTTAAAATCTGGTATGAATTGGGGGACCCTCATGCTGTTTTATTTCTGAATTTTTCATTGCCAGCAATCTTTTTTTTACATTTCAATTTCAATAAATCTTTATTGAGTTTTTCAGAGAAAAGGTAAAATGAACAGTAAAGTGAAATAAAGTACATTCAATTAAAGTTGTCTCAATTTTGTACTTACCGTATATACTCGAGTATAAGTCGTTCCGAGTATAAGTCGAGGCCCTAATTTACCACAAAAAAAATGGGAAAAACTTATTGACCCGAGTATAAGACGAGGGTGAGAAATGCACAGCTACTGTAAGTGGAAAAGAGGGTCAACAATGCCAATTTGCAGCATCACTGTTCCCATTTGCAGCCATAGGTCCCCTGAACTTCAAACTCGGTAGTTAAGGGTTCCTAGATGCCCCCTAGCTACAGCCAAAATTTGGGGTCTCTGGACCCAAAGGGTCCCGAAATGACATTGCTGCAGATGGACACAGTTGACAAATTTGGGGCCCCGTATCTCAGGGCCACTTAGTGCTAAGAATCCCAAATTTGGTGTACAGACCCAGTGGAACTAGCACCATAAAATTTCCAAAGCTGGGGTTTCTAGCACCAAGTGGCCCCAAGATACAGGGCCCCAAAAATCAGTTCAGAAAATGTCAAGCACTTTTTTGCAGCAGAGAATGACATTTTCCGAACCAGGTTTGGGGCCCCGTATCTCAGGGCCACTTAGTGCTAGGAACCCCATATATTATATGGGATATGTTATGGTACCAGTTCCACTGGGTTTGCACACCAAATTTGGGGTTCCTAGCACTAAGTGGCCCTGAGATACGGGGCCCCAAATTCGGTTCGGAAAATGACATTTTTTGCTGCAGAAAAGTGCTTGACTCGAGTATAAGTCGAGGGGGGCACTTTCAGCACAAAAAAATGTGCTGAAAAATTCGACTTATACTCGAGTATATACGGTATTAAGGTAATAGCAAGTACAATTATATGTGTATGCTCGTATTATGAATATCAGCATTTGAAGAAACAGGTATGCCCTGGGTGTCACTCCCTCCTCCGGACACCCCTTTGGGAGCTAACTCAGCTGTCAGTGGGAAACCCACTGAATGGAGGAGCAGGAGCTTTATTCGCATTGATGTGAACACGGGACAGCAATTTGAATCTGGTCCCACTGAAATCTATGGAGCTAGATTCGCACAGCACCGGATTAAACTCGCACATGAGACTTTTTTTTAGCTACATCAGAATTGAACTGCATTGATGTCAACGATCTTCATTGAAAACAACGTTATTTCAGATGACATGCAAATCTATGCATTCGGAATGGTTAAAAATTGCATCAGAATTCGCATCAGTGTGAACTGGGCCTTACCAGTGTTCAGACATGTGTGACAGGCACTGAGGAATTTCTTTGGCAGAAATGTGTTCTCTTTAGATATGATTAACCCACCACAGCTAAAGCTGAAATCAAGAAATTATTATTGTAGCACCCTCCTAGTGCAGGATGCCAGGTCAAGTTAGTTTTTGACCAAAAACCAAATTGTGGCAACAAACCATTCAGGGCTTAATAGTGCTGGTCTGATGTCAACACACCTACATCTCAGGTGAAACCAGAAAAGAAAAGCCCAAACCGCTGATGGCTTGAAATCGAGTCCAAAAAAGAGACCTACTAATCTGAGCCTTCATGGCTAATAATCATCCAAAAGTAAAGACGTTCTCAAAAAGTATACCTTTATTATCACATACTAAAATGCATAAAAAGTACAGAAAAAAAAAAAGCATCAAACCCTGCACCATATCATATAAAAGAGGCAATGTTGTCTACAACAGACCAAAAGGCAGGTCGCAGTGAGTATATCAGGCAAAATTAGGCACCAAGTACCTTATTGGAATTGCCAGATAATAGTGTAATTGACTGAATAAACACAGTGCCCCATAAATAATATTACTAAGCTTACTACAATGGAATGCAAGTGTAAAGAATTGATAACATGTAGCAACCAAACTACTAGCCATCAAATCAAGGTGTTTAAAGGTAAGTCCATTTCTGACCCTACCATGCAATGCTGGAGTAAGTTGGAGCTCATAAACCTGGCCAAGCTTGAGCAATAATATAGCAAGTTTAACATGGACTAGCAGATTGCATGACAACTACAGTCCACTGAATGTAGGGATAATCAAAAGCTTAATACAGTCCTTATGGACTGCCAATAAACACAGCATGATCTGCATTTGTGTCACAACAGAATAAGCGGCAAAAGCAGACAGAGCAGGAGTATAAGGGCAAAATGCCAACACAGCATGCAAGAAGTCAAAATTCAAAAAGACTTTCCAGTTAGCCCAGATCAAATAAGGATAGCAATTGTGTGTCAATACTAAGTCAGCTGGGGGACATTCCCCTTATAAAGAACTGTCTCTGTGTCGCTGCTTGTCCTTGATCAAACTCCAAGCTTATTTTGCTTCCATTTAGGTCCATAGCCACTCTCTCCCATTCTGCAGCTGCTCAAACAGCTCCATGTGCTAGCACGTCACATGAGTGTGTGACCAGCGTGATGTCAGACATATTACCTCATGACATTTATGAGTTTCGCCGCACAGGCGTAAGTCGGCTTTGTCAAAACATTTGTTTTTTCCTCCTTCTGCAATCAGGAGATCAGTCACTGTTTGGTCTGGTCTGTTCAGAGTTTCACAGACTGAGAGTTGATTGCTTCCTCCTGCCTCTAGAAGAAGTTTCTAGAGCTTAGGGAGAGAGAATTAAAAAAACCTTTCTGAATATTGATCAGGGCCTATCCAATACCTGGCGAGGTGTACCTAGATGATGCCTGGGAAGCTGATAAATAGTCAGGAACCCTGGAGAGACTGACTTTCTTCAGTAAGGAGGTCAGTTCCCAGACTCAGGTGGGCTGTTACCCACGAGGCAGCCTATGTACTGGGTTGCTGTTCTATAAGATCTCAGTGGTGCAGGGACCTGGACGTGACTTGGAACTGACTCAAAATTATCCCTGTGACTCTACAACATTCTGGAGATTGCACTGGGTGCCAGCAGTTGTGTATTGGCACAAGGTAACCAGATGCCAAAGAGACATGCTTATGCTGTTCAGGTGTGACAGAATAGACTGTTATTTGCTCATATTAGCTGCAGGAGAAGACTGTCCTCTATTTGCTGCTGGTACTGGAAGGCATTTCTAGATTCAAGCTTACATCTATTGTTTAAGGTTTCAATTGGAAGGATGCCTGAATCGTTCAGAAAGTGGGTAATTAGAAAAAAGCCATATCAGAGCCATATGTGAAATACTGTTATAAAACTTGGTGTAAAAGTGTGCCAGTGCCAGCACAGTGAATTGATCTGGTCCGTGCATAGAGAAGGGGGAGAAGAGTGGGGATTTCAAATCCACAGATAGATGCAGCAGCAGGTGTTAGGGTGTGGAGGGTTTCTATTGTTAGTTCGCCTCTACATTTTCTCTGTAAATGTGAACTAAAACTTTAAAAATTAATTCCAGGTATGGATATTTTATACATAGTTACATTGGTCCAGCTTGGTGTAATGTGGTCTCAGCGGACACAGCATAGGTGAACTGAACCTCACCAGCGAAAGATCATACTCCTCTAAACGTGACTTCGTGAAAAACTGGTGCCGTACATCCCAGGGACGTGGCAATGTCACTGGGTTTATTTATTTATACTGTTTAGTGCTACTATTTACTTTAGTTTACAATGTAAATGCTTTTTTATATTCAAGTATATATTGCATTAAAAAGAGAGTGAAAGGAGTTGGCGTGTGCCAATGAAATATTTTTATTATTATTGAAGTCTATCATTAAAAGGGTGTAGTCAAGACTGTGCAATGTTGTAATGAGGTTAGGTTGTGCGAGGATGTTGTGTCATATAAAGTGATGTTCTGAAGTGTTAATTGACAACTGGGCCTGTAACAACGATTTCTTCCATAGCCGTACCATCATCATTGCTGCTCTAAGAGGCAAACAGCATGAGAGCACAGCGTACCTTCCAATATCTGAGATAGGAAAGAGGGACACCTTTTAAGAAGAAAAATTTAGGCAAAAGATACACCCTGTTGATTTAGTGCAATATAATGTTTCTGCCAGTTAAATGGTATGTTTTTATAGTGTTCTGCACTAAAAAGAGGGACGACTCAGGAGGAAAAACAGACAGTATTTGGTTCCAAAATAGGGACAGTCCCTCCAAATGAGGGACAGTTGCCACCTATGAGACTTCAATTGGCCTTTTATCTTGTTTTAATTTTTTTAGAAAATGTATTAAAAAAATAATTAAATGAAATAAGGAAACAGTCGCAAGCAACATTACAAGATATATTTCAGTGGTCATTACAGAGTCCATAGATGAATGAATGTCCATTAAGAGTATTTAAGTGTATGTAAACCCAATATTTGTTTAGTATTTTTGTCTTACTGTATACTGTTTCCTTAACCCCTTTATGACTGCCTAACATTGTTTTTTTCTTTAACAAGCTCACAATGTGGTGCCCAAAAACAAAACACTGAATATGTACCAAAAAAGTGTATGTGAACACTCACAAAAAAAGTGCCCTTAGAGTGTGTCATATGGTCCCGTGCCAAAGTTGGAGGACCTTCCCTGACCCCCTGTGGTGCAAGATTCCTGATAGGGGTAACACACACTTACATCCAACTAGCCGAAAAGCCTGCCAGACCCTGTTCCTCATGATCAGCCAACCAACGAGTACTAGGTGAGGGGCTCTCCCGAAGAAAGACTCTTAGACAAAGGAGGTAGGAACCTAAGTGCCACACATTCCCCCCTAGACTTTAGGGTAGGCTCAAAGACTTATTACCTACAATCTAAGGGAAAAAGACACATACAGGGTAGGTGAAAATAATAAAGAAAATAAATAACAACATAAAGAAAAAATAAATAAATAAATAAGGAAAAATAAAAAAGTATGCCAAGGCAGTGGCAAGGCCTTGTGACCTTATAACAAAACTGCCCCTGTCTTGGCCAAAAGGCCTAGCCCATGAGGCATGGTACAGAAAAATACTTTTAGTGCTGTGGTCTAGTGCAGTTTCACACAATAATGTCCCAAATCCTTAATACTATTCTGGCACCCCCAGGGTGCCATTCTCAGAGGGTGCTTGACATTATGAGCCCTTCGCTTTCCCAGTCCTCAGCCAGACAAGGTAGCACAGTTCAATTCAGGAGGCACTGGGTCCCTCAGAACACTCCACACTAGGGAAATACTCCCAACCACCACTTTACCCAGTGGGTGCCTAATTTAGTTTCTTTCCTAGGCAAAGGACTCTCAGGACCCCATCATACAAGCATCATACACTGATAAGAAGAGATGCTACACTTGATCTTAGCCAGAAGGCCCAGAAGCAATAACATACAGTATGTGTAGAGGTGGTAGGCTTTAATGTCCATATGCACCATGCTGAAAATGCACTCACTGTGCTCTCCTAGCACAGAGACCGAGCTGTAAAACACAGCTCTTGGTCCCTTCTAATTATCAGTGTGAGATTATGTGACCACTGTGACAGTCGATCACAATGGTCATGTGATCAGCCAAACTTTACCACCTCCCACCCCCCAGAAAAACCCACCCATGACATTCACAACTTTTTAAAGGGATACTGGGGCAGATGGGAAAGGTGTACTCACATGGATTTATGCCCATAACTCAGAACCCAATATGTCCAGTGGCTTCAAAAGCAAGAGGGTGTGGATTGCTATTGAAGCTGCTGGACATACTGGTTGCCAAGTTATGGGCACAAATATATGTGAGTGTATCCATGTATGTGTGTTGTTTGGTGATTTTACTATTAACATATTGCACTATGAGCACCTTTGTTTTGTGATTCCCCTAAATGAATGTGAGTGGATATAGAAAGATATAGAAAGGGGTCGCTGGAGTTGTGGAGTTGCAGCAGTGTGAAAATGCATTTAGACTCTGCTTAGCGGTAGAGCCACAGGCAATCTGGTGAGTTACTATCTGGTGGAGGTGTGTGGCCTTCACTTGGAGAACACTTCATTGGAATGGTCACAGCACATGGGCACAGCGATCTTTTGAGGACAGCTTTGCATTTATGTGTACATCCAGCAAGCGCACAGTGAAACTTGGCAATTTATTGAGGTCAACTTTTTCTTTCATTTCTTTTGTTGGTAATTGTTCATAGTCACAGAGGCACTATGCAAATATGATAATATATTTGTTACTGTTTATTACTGTTACATATATATATATATATATATATATATATATATATATATATATATATATATATATATATATATATATATTTATTTATTTATTTATTTTTTTTATTTTCTTTGTATTTTTAGGAGAACATTTCTATTTGATCTATAATTTTCCCTAGCACTGCTCTAAGTTTTTTCTCGTGGTATAGAGCTAAGCTCACTAAGATGAGCAGCAGGCTCTGGTCACATACACAATTTTGTCTGGTTTATAGTATTAGAATTTCATATTCATTCATAATATTGTTTTTTCAACCACTTCAGCCCTGGAAGATTTTATCCCCTTCCTGACCAGAGCACTTTTTACAATTTGGCACTGCATCGCTTTAATTGACAATTGCGCGGTCATGCAATGCTGTACCCAAATGAAATTTGTGTTCTTTTTTTCCCACAAATAGAGATTTCTTTTGGTGGTATTTGATCACCTCTGCGGTTTTTATTTTTTGCGCTATAAACAAAAGAGTGACAATTTTGAAAAAAACAATAATTTTAACTTTTTGCTATAATAAATATCCCCCAAATTTAACCACTTGCCAACCGCCCTATAGCCAAATGACGGCTGCAGGGCGGCTGGATAACTCTGGGATCACGTCATATGACGTGATTCCAGAAAACTGCTCCCGCGCGCCCCCTGGGGCGCGCACACGGGAACATCCGTGACCGCTGGGTCCAGAGGACCCGGCGCATCACGGATCACGGTAAACGGCCGCTGATCGCGGCCGTTTACCATGTGATCGCTCCGTCAAATGACGGAGCGATTACATGTAAACAAACCGGCGTCATGTCATGACGCCGGTTCCTCCCTCCCCTCTCTGTACCGATCGGTACAGAGGGGGAGAGATCGGATGTGAGCCGCGCTGTGGGCTGGATGTGTAGTGCCCACAGCGCAGCTCAGTGACATGTACAGTCACATCCATCCATCCCTCCATGCTCAGCCATCCCCCCCCCCCATGCTCTGCAATGACCCTGTGCAACCCTGTGAAATACTCTGTAACCCTGTGCGATACTCTGCAACCCTGTGCGATACTCTACAACCCTGTGCGATACTCTGCAACCCTATGCGATACTCTGCAACCCTGTGCGATACTCTGCAACCCTGTGCAATACTCTGCAACCCTGTGCAACCCTGTGCAATACTCTGCAACCCTGTGCAATACTCTGCAACCCTGTGCAACCCTGTGCAATACTCTGCAACCCTGTGCAATACTCTGCAACCCTGTGCAACCCTGTGCAATACTCTGCAACCCTGTGCAATACTCTACAACCCTGTGCAATACTCTGCAACCCTGTGCAACCCTGTGCAATACTCTGCAACCCTGTGCAATACTCTGCAACCCTGTGAAATACTCTGCAACCCTGTGCAATACTCTGCAACCCTGTGCAATACTCTGCAACCCTGTGCAACCCTGTGCAATACTCTGCAACCCTGTGCAACCCTGTGCAATACTCTGCAACCCTGTGCAATACTCTGCAACCCTGTGCAACCCTGTGAAATACTCTGCAACCCTGTGAAATACTCTGCAACCCTGTGAAATACTCTGCAACCCTGTGCAATACTCTGCAACCCTGTGCAATACTCTGCAACCCTGTGCAATACTCTGCAATGATCCTGTGCAACCCTGTGCCATACCCCGCCATACTCCGCCATACCCCGCCATGCTCCGCCATGCCCCGCCATACTCCGCCATGCCCCGCCATGCTCCGCCATGCCCCGCCATACTCCGCCATGCCCCGCCATAGTCCGCCGTGCCCCGCCATAGTCCGCCGTGCCCCGCCATGCCCCGCCATACTCCGCCATGCCCCGCCATACGCCACCATACTCCGCTATACTCCGCCATACTCCGCCATGCCCCGCCATACTCCGCCATGCCCCGCCATACTCCGCCATGCCCCGCCATACTCCACCATACCCCGCCATACTCCGCCATGCTCCGCCATGCCCCGCCATACTCCGCCATGCCCCGCCATACTCCACCATACCCCGCCATACTCCGCCATGCTCCGCCATGCCCCGCCATACTCCGCCATGCCCCGCCATACTCCACCATACCCCGCCATACTCCGCCATGCCCCGCCATACTCCGCCATGCCCCGCCATACTCCACCATACCCCGCCATACTCCGCCATGCTCCGCCATGCCCCGCCATACTCCGCCATGCCCCGCCATACTCCGCCATGCCCCGCCATGCCCCGCCATACTCCGCCATGCCCCGCCATACTCCGCCATACTCCGCCATGCCCCGCCATACTCCGCCATGCCCCGCCATACCCCGCCATACCCCGCCATACCCCACCATACCCCGCCATGCTCAGCCATACTCGGCCATGCTCGGCTGTACTCGGCCTCTGTATGTGGCCAGGCTGTGGAAGTCTCACACATGTGGTATCGCCATACTCAGGAGGAGCAGGAGAATCTATTTTGGGGGGTCATTTTTGGTATGTCGTCATACGACGTCCTTGACTTTGTGCGGGGATATCTGAATGATGGGTGCAGCTACAGGCATCATTCAGATATCATCTTTTTCAGCCGGCGATTCCCTACACCATAAGAATGATCATAGCGGCTGTTCCACTGCTTGATCATTCTTACGGGAGGCGAGAGGGGACGCCCCCCCCTCTCGCCGCCCTCAGGTGCTTCTACCGACTCACTGCTACGATCGAAGCCAGGATCATTTTTTTATTTTTTTTATTTCAGGCTTCCCAGCCTAGAGGTGAGATGTGGGGTCTTATTGACCCCATATCTCACTGTAAAGAGGACCTGTCATGCCATATTCCTATTACAAGGATGTTTACATTCCTTGTAATAGAAATAAAAGTGATCAAAAAATTTATTTTTTGGAAAAAAGCCTCAAACTAAAATAAATAAAGTAAAATGAACAATAAAAAAAAAAAAAAATTCCCCGTGTCCCCGTGTGCTCGCAGTCAGAAGCGAACACATACGTAAGTTGCGCCCACATATGAAAATGGTGTTCAAACCACACATGTGAGGTATCGCTGCGATCGGTAGAGCAAGAGCAATAATTTTGGCCCTAGACCTCCTCTGTAACTCACAACATGTAACCAGTAAAATTTTTTAAAGCGTCTCCTATGGAGATTTTTAAGTAGCGAAGTTTGGCGCCATTCCACGAGCGTGTGCAATTTTGAAGGGTGACATGTTAGGTATCTATTTACTTGGCATAACTTCATTATTCACATTATGTAAAAACATTGGGCTAACTTTACTGTTTTGTTTTTTTTGAAAGCACAAAACTGTTTTTTTTCAAACAAAACGTGTTCGAAAAATTGCTGCGCAAATACAGTGCGAGATAAAAAGTTGCAACGACCGCCATTGTATTCTCCAGGGTCTTTGCTAAAAAAATATATATAATGTTTTGGGGTTCTATGTAATTTTCTAGCAAATAAATTATGATTTTTACATGTAGGAGAGAAATGTCAGAATTGAGTTGGGTGCTCCAGAACGCCTGAAGGTGCTCCCCTGCATGTTGGGCCTCTGTATGTGGCCACGCTGTGTAAAAGTCTCACACATGTGGTATCACCATACTCGGGAGTAATAGCAGAATGTGTTTTGGGGTGTAATTTGTGGTATGCATATGCGGTGTGTGAGAAATAACCTGCTAATATGACAATTTTGTGAAAAAAAAAAAAAAGAAAAAAAAAATCTTGATTTTGCAAAGAATTGTGGGAAAAAATGACAACTTCAAAAAACTCATCATGCATCTTTCTAAATACCTTGGAATGTCTTCTTTCCAAAAAGGGGTCATTTGGGGGGTATTTGTACTTTTCTGGCATGTTAGGGTCTCAAGAAATGAGATAGGCCGTCAGTACTTCAGGTGTGATCAATTTTCTGAGATTGGCACCATAGCGTGTGGACTCTATAACTTTCACAAAGACCAAATAATATTCACTAATTTGGGTTATTTTTACCAAAGATATGTAGCGGTATAAATTTTGGCCAAAATATATGAAGAAAAAATTACTAATTTGCAAAATTTTATAACAGAAACGAAGAAAAATGCATTTTTTTACAGAATTTTCGGTCTTTTTTCTTTTATAGCGCAAAAAATAAAGAACCCAGCGGTGATTAAATACCACCAAAAGAAAGCTCTATTTGTGTGAAAAAAAGGACAAAAAATTAATTTGGGTACAGTGTTGCATGACTGAGTAATTGTCATTCAAAGTGTGAGAGCACCGAAAGCTGAAAATTGGTCTGGTTAGGAAGGGGGTTTAAGTGCCCAGTGGTCAAGTGGTTAAAAAAAAAACAAATGTCTTCATCAGTTTAGGCCAATACTAATTCTTCTACATATTTTTGGTAAAAAAAAAATCGCAATAAGCGTATATTGATTGGTTTGCGCAACGGTTATAGCGTCTACAAACTATGGGAAATATTTATGGCATTTTCATGGCGTTTTTATTTATTTATATTTTTTTACTAGTAATGCCGGCTATCTGTGATTTTTAGTGGTATTGCAACATTGCGGCGGACAGATCGGACACTTTTGACACATTTTTGGGACCATTGACATTTATAGAGTGATCAGTGCTATAAATATGCACTGATTACTGTATAAATGTCAGGGACAGGGAATGGGTTAACACTAGTGGGTAAACAAGGGGTTAACTGTGTGTTCCCTCACTGTGTTCTAACTGTGTGGCGATTGGACTAACTAGGAGAGATGACAGGTCATTGTTCCTACTTTGTAGGAACTCACGATTTGTCATCTCTCTTCTGACACCACAGGGATTTGTGTGTTTACACACACAAATCCCCATGTTGGCTCTCGTGCCTGTGATCGTGGCTGGCCACGTGCATTGGGTCCCCCCGCTGTGCAGCGGGCGTGTGCGCGTGCCTCTGGCGGTGCTCGCGCGTCCTCTGGTGGCTCTCCTGGGCAAAGCCGTATATATACGGGATTTTGCCCAGGAGAGCCATTCTGTCGCAGTATATCTGCGTGAGCTGGTTGGGAAAAAGTTAAGTACATCTTGTTTTTGTAAATCTTTTGCAAAGTTGCTTACCTACAGATTCTGACAGTATCAGCAAAAGGGCAAGAAAAAGAGCACCTAGTATAGTAAACTTCCACAAACTTTATTAAAAATGAGAAAATAGAAAAAACAACTCACAAGGGTGAGCTGTGTAACACATGGAAACAGGGTCTGCTTATAGGACATGCAGGAAGCATGCACTGACCTAATAGACAGCCCAAGGATTCATTGAAGGCATGTGCAGGGCAGGGTGACAGCACTGTTGCTAATTGGGAGGCAGTGACTCAGTGTTTTAGCCTGCAAAATTAAGTTCTATTATTTTATTTGACTTGTAGAAAAAAAACAAGAAAAATTATTTTACTCCTAAATGTGTGTAGCACTTCTCCCATAGGAACTGCAGGAATATTGTCCAGGTTTTCCCAAACTTTTGTGTTTCTGACTTACAAACATCAAGTTTAACAATATATATGTATGAATATGCATAAGGTCTAGGCATGTTATAGTTGTGATCGTATAATTTAGTCCAATCAGCATTCATATCTTCTTAGTAGCAAGGGGGCCGTTAAATGGGTGGTTACATCATGTGCTGGCCAAAAAAGAGATTTCAGCAGTATCTGGTCAGTTCAGACTGGTTTTGGTGTGAAAGCCTATTTTGAGCAGCTTTCTGGGTTCTTATCAGTAGTTTGTGTCGTCACATATCCAACAGTTTCGATTTCCCAGGAATTGAAACAAAACAAAAAAAACACCTAGGGAAAGTAAAAAAAGTGCATTACCAATTCTTAAAGTGATAGTTTATATTTATATATATGCATAACTCAACATTATCAGATAATTCTACTCATTTCCCTCCTCTTGACCCCTATTGAGGGGTCACTACCATATTTTCCCTACCTAGTATGATACCAGAGGGTCCACAGTACTACTTCACATCTATGTGGAGTAAAGTTCTTCTTAGGGTGTATGTGGATACATATCTTTACTCATTCGCATCACCCATCTCGGCATCATACAAATTTGCTAATCTGACAGCATCTGGGTCTCAACATTCCCCCCTTCAGGCCACCTACCTGAGGCCTCTCCAACAACAGCTTCTGCCAGGGAGGGCAGCGTGCTCCCCTCAGACTAGTATCCTTCACTCTGGGACAAGACCCAGAGCTCTGTGTGCTCCCTGAGTTTATGCAGTCTCAACATCAGAGCCTGCCTCTCTGGAATAGGCTGGGGCTGCATCAATATTCATGCTATCATCTGCATAACTCCACATCTATCATCCAGAAACTTCTCAAATTACCTGTATACAGAAGTAGTTATCAGGCAGACTGGCAGCAGCAGAGCACACAGAGCAGACCTGACTAAACAACTACAGCTCAAACTATGCTTTTACCTTATCCACAAGTACAACCACACTGACTTCAGTATGGCAACTAAATTTCCCTATCAAAAATACACATGAAAGGGGCGTGGCTGGATGACCAAGGCTAGTCGGGTTCTCACTAAGCTCCGAGAACATGCACACTAAAATCCTGTTGACAATGCGGCGGCGATCCACTACTGAGTGTCACTTGTCCCCTGCCTCCTGACACTGCTAGGCTTCCATCTATGGCATTCAAGTCCCATGGTATGTCACAGCCTGACCCGCGGCCTCAACGCTCGGCCATTGATGCAAGCAAGGCAGCGCTGATGGTGAGGATCGATCACCTAGCGTCTGAATGCACCCTCATTTGGCATGACCTGGACAAAATAACGGGCCGCCCAACTACTGCTGAGGGTTGCATATCTGATGTTGAGGACTCCTCTACTACCCATACAGCCCAGCTATAAGAGCTGCAAGGTATGGTGAGAGCATTGCAACATAGGGCAGATGACACGGAGGACAGACAGAGGAGGAATAATGTGTGGGTAGTGGGGCTGCCTGAGGGGACGGAGAGAGCCAGGCCAACTGTCTTTGTGGAGCAGTTCTTCAAACAGATCTTTGACTGATCTACCCCTGACATACGTGGTGGAATGAGCCCACCAGGTCAACATGGGTGCTCGTCCTGCTGGCACCACTCCTCGGACCTTCCTGGTGTGGTTCCTAAATTATCGCAACAGAGATATGATTCTGGCAGAGGTCCGAAGCTGCCCTATGAAAAGACGAGAGTCATATTTCCTGATTTTTCGGCAGAAACCTAGAGGAGGCATCGCTCCTGTACCGATGTTCAAAAGTGCGTGAGAGAAAAAGGCCTTCAGTACAGTATGCTGTATCCTAGCAAGTTCAGAGTACCGCATTATGGCGTTGTTAAGTTTTTTGATGTGCCACAGGAGGCTAGCAATTGGCTAGATGCTATACCATAATGGATCACTTCACCAGTGGTGATATGGCCTTAATTTTCACCTCATGATTGGATGTCCACTATGATCCTGAGTCAAGATGAGCTCTTCTTCCTTTGATGGTACTGTTACCAAATGTTGTGGCTACTGCCTCTGGGTCCCTTGTCCATGGTACCTTTGTTTTGATCTTTGCCTTTGCTCAATGTACGGGGGCTCTAAATGGTCTCGCTTAAGATGGGGACCACCGCACTGTCGTGCTTTCCCTGCATATAGCTGTGGAGTCTGATGGGAGGACTCTTTGTGGCAAGAACAAAGCAGCTGTTACCAAAAGCTACAGTTGGACTCCCCCATTTTTGTTGGTTTAGTTAAGGGTATAAGCGGACTGCTAGAACTGTTTTTTGTTTTGTAACAGCAGGGATGGAGTCTTGTTTTCAGTTTTTGTCTCCCTTTCACAGCTGTCGCTTTCCTCAATACTTCTATGCTAGAGCTGGATGGTCCCTTCTTCCTGTAACATGGTACCTTGATGATTTTTTTATATATCCTGATGAATATTTACCACCCTGACACATATGACTAGTACAGTCAAAATTGTTTCATGGAATGTTAGAGGACTTAATAATAAGTTTAAGCGGGCTACAGTTTTTCAGTATCTTAAACCACTAAAGCCACATATTGTACTCCTTCAGGAGACTCACCTGGATGATAGCAAAATGTTTGCTCTCCGTAGGCCTTGGGTTCAACGCTCGCTGCACGCCACCTACTCCTCTTTTGCCAGGGGAGTCGCTATTCTTATTAGTAAAGCTGTTCCCTGAACTATCCATCAGCTGATCTCTGATCTGGGGGGGTCAATATCTGGCAGTGGTCCTTGATATCCTAGCTCATAAAATGGTTATTGAGCTCCCTACTGGGACTGGTAGGGGCACTTGGAGATTATCCCCTGGCTGGTTACAGGTCGAGCAGGTCTTCACGCAATTGCAATCCGTTATTACTAACTATTGGCCTATTAATGTGGATTCTGTCCAGCCACCAACAGTTTGGGACACATTAAAGTCTGTGCTCTGGGGTTAATGTGTCTCAGTCATTAAAACAGCTTGGGTGGATCATGGCAACTTACTGAAGGGTTTACTAGAAGGGGAAAAGAAATGTGTGAATGAATATGCTGAGTCTCCCTCAGATGTGACCTATTCCTCACTTTTAGAGGCCAGATTTCTTCTTTCCGTGCATTTCTGTGACCTGGCACATACAGAATGCAGTCGCGGGGCTGGGTCTCTTTTTACCCAGGGGGATAAGAATGGCAAACTCCTTGCCATGCTGGTGGCGGAGCATAGGCTAAATTTGGCTATTCTGGTTTTAAAAATGACTGGAGGATCGATAATTACTAATCTACGGGATATTATGGAGGAATTTGTTATATACTACACTGCACTTTACTCTCCAATTCCAGCTTATGAGGCCAGTTCCCTAGAGACCCTGCTGAATGGCTTGAAGTTGCTCATGCTCATGCTCAACAACTCAGAAAATGCCATCCTAGAAGCCAACATCACCTCACTTGAAATTAAAGCTGCCATTAGCGCTTTCCCCATATAAACAGAAAAAGTGAGGGAAATAGCAGTTAAGCATATATATATATATAAAATATCTAATAACAACACTGTTTGCCTCTCCGATAGGGCATGTATAAACATGAAGAGATCCCCACTGAGGACCGTGGGGAACAAGAGGGCCAAATTAGTGACATAAAATGCAGTGTTGCGGTTTATACATTGCTAACTTTAATAATTATTGATTGAATTATTCTGCCCCAATGGGGAATTGACTATTGTAAAACAACCTGGATACAGTTAAAAACTGGCCCTATCAAAGGGACCCTCGCGGTAGCCACCGTGACTATAAACAAGCAACGGACCCAATACACAAACAGCATGTAACACTATACACATAACAAAAAACATACAAACGTCTGGACGCCAGATGGTCAATGTACACCCGGTCAATCCACGGCAAATGGCATATATAGGTTTGGAAAAATAATTTTCTTAGGGTATAATGGATTGTCCGCATGTTCAGAGGTCCCTTGGTGCTAAGGGACCATGGATGGGGGGAGTTGAGGGCATAAAGAGTCAGTTTTTGTGGAGATCAGTCCACAATTGAAAATGCCTTGGAGATATGAATATTATCTTCTTATGTAATATAGATCTATTAGATTATGACTCCTATGTAAATACATTCCTAAATAGTCAAGTCAATTCACAAAGTCTGTAACATCTGGGGGCCATGTTAACTTCATAATGGCCCTTAAGGGAATGTATGGACAGTTTTAATCCATTGGCGCTTTCCCCCCACATAAGGCGCTGGGTCCGGATGAGTTCCCGATTGAAATATATCGGATCTACTCTGAGCAGTTAGTGCCTAGGTTATGTGCTCTCTTTGAACATTGTCTGGACTATCAAACCCTACCTCCCTCTATGTTGGAGGCGTACATGGTTCTGATACCAAAAACGAGAAAGGACCCTACAGATTATTCCTCGTATAGACCCATTGTGTTGCTCAATGCAGATCTCAAATATCTCACCAAGATTTTGGCCACTAGATTAGCTAAAGTTATATCGTTGCTAGTGGATATAGATCAGACTGGATTTATGCCTGGCAAATCCACAGATACCAATCTACGTAGGGTTTTTACACACCTTCGATTACCTCATGCATGTCAGTCCATGAGGGTATTAGTGTCAAATGACACAGAAAAAGCTTTTGACTCAGTGGACTGGCAGTACATGCATAGGGTCCTTGAAAAAATGGGATTTGGTCTGAACTTTTGCAAGTGGGTAGCACTTCTATACAGTTTCCCTAAGATGGTGATCAGACTCGGATTCTCTTTTCCCTTTTTTCCCCATTGATAGAGGGATGAGGCAGGGGTGTCCTCTATCGCTTTTTCTTTTTCCACTTATGATGGAACTCCTAGCCGTAGCGCTTCAATCCTCCTCAGAGGTGAAGGCGATCCAGGTAAGAACCATCAAAGAATGTCTAGCATTATACGCTGATGATCTTACACTTTTTCTTAGCGACCCAGGGCCCTCCCTAAAAGCGGCGCTTACTATTTTGAACACCTTTGCACGCTTTTCGGGTTTGAAGGTGAACTGGACTCAATCTTTTCGCCTCTGGATACAGGAGCCACTGTGGTGGCGGATTCCTCACTTCCTCTGCGATGAGTATCAAAGTTAACTTATCTTGGTGTCCAGATTACTGTGCAAGTAGAGGATTATGTGGCTTTAAACCTGCTCCCACTAGTCTCATTACTGAAGCAGAGAATCCAGGCCTGGAAGAATCTACCTCTATTTTTGATTGGGAAAATAAATCTTCTCAAAATGAAGATCCTCCCGGTTATCCTTTATTTGTTATGCCATGTGCCCCTATGGGTCCCTAAATCCTACTTCAAAAGACTGGATGGCCCTGTAACCTCCTTTCTTTGGTCCCCTTCACCCCCACATATAGGCTTAAAGGTGCTCCAGGAACCCTTGGGACAGGGAGGGTTGGCCTTACCTGATTGGTAATTGGCATGTGCGTATGTATTCACCCCCTTTGTTATGAAGCCCATAAAAAGCTCTGGTGCAACCAATTACCTTCAGAAGTCACATAATTAGTGAAATCATGTCCACTTGTGTGCAATCTAAGTGTCACATGATCTGTCATTACATATACACACCTGAAAGGCCCCAGAGTCTGCAACACCTAAGTAAGAGGCACCACTAACCAAACACTGCCATGAAGACCAAGGAAATCTCCAAATAAGTAAGGGACAATGTTGTTGAGAAGTACAAGTCAGGGTTAGGTTATAAAAAAATATCCAAATCTTTGATGATCCCTAAGAGCACCATCAAATCTATCATAACCAAATGGAAAGAACATGGCACAACAGCAAACCTGCCAAGAGACGACCGCACACCAAAACTCATGGACCAGGCAATGAGGGCATTAATCAGAGAGGCAGCACAGAGACCTAAGGTAACACTGGAGGAGCTGCAGAGTTGCACAGCAGAGAATGGAGTATCTGTACATAGGACGACCATAAGCTGTACGCTCCATAGAGTTGGGCTTTATGGCAGAGTGGGCAGAAGAAAGCCATTACTTTCAGCAAAAAACAAAGTGGCACGTTTTGAGTTTGCGAAAAGGCATGTGGGAGACTCACAAAATGTATAGAGGAAGGTGCTCTAGTCTGATGAGACTAAAATTAACCTTTTTGCCATCAAAGAAAACGCTATGTCTGGTGCAAACCCAACACATCACATCACCCAAAGAACACCATCCCCACAGTGAAACATGGTGGTAGCAGCATCATGCTGTGGGGATGTTTTTCAGCAGTCGGGACTGGGAAACTGGTCAGAGTTGAGGGAAAGATGGATGGTGCTAAATACAGGGATATTCTTGAGCAAAACCTGTACCACTCTGTGTGTGATTTGAGGCTAGGACGGAGGTTCACCTTCCAGAAGGACAATGACCCCAAACACACTGCTAAAGCAACACTTGAGTGGTTTAAGGGGAAACATGTAAATGTGTTGGAATGGCCTAGTCAAAGCCCAGACCTCAATCCAATAGAAAATATGTGGTCAGACTTAAAGATTACTGTTCACAAACGCAAACCATCCAACTTGAAGGAGCTGGCGCAGTTTTGCAAGGAGGAATGGGCAAAAATCCCAGTGGTAAGATGTGGCAAGCTCATAGAGACTTATCCAAAACGACTTGGAGCTGTGATAGCCACAAACGGTGGCTCTACAAAGTATTGACTTTAGGGGGGAGAATAGTTATGCACATTGACTTTTTCTTTTATCATGTCCTATTTGTTGTTTGCATCACAATAAAAAAAAAAAATCTTCAAAGTTGTGGGCATGTAAATTAAAGGATGCAAATCCTCAAGCAATCCATGGTAATTCCAGGTTGTGAGGCAACAAAACACGAAAAATGCCAAGGGGGGTGAATACTTTTGGTAAGGCACTGTGTATTTTTCACAGGCATCATTCTGGTTGATATGTTGGAATGGACCTATTGCCTTTGTTGCCTGCACTACATCCTGTTCTGTTTGTCCTCGTGGGTCCTTGCAGATCCTATGCCCACAGCTCCCGGGTCAGACATTCCTGGCGGTCACTGGTATATAATCATGTGCTTTCATTTTTAGCAAATTTGTAAGTATGGGTCCCCTATGGTGACCCTCAGCTTTAACACAATTGTATTTTTTACCAACTTTGTCATGTATTTTAATATCGTTTTACTTTACAGATATTTGTGTGTGCATCAACCCCTAAGGAAGTGAATGTTGATTAACAAAACAAATCAGGTCTTAAAGATGCACTTTTAAACTAATTATGTACTGTTTTTTGGAATACTGTATTTTGTTAGGGTCATGTCAATTACTACAAATCTGCCTATTAGCATGGTATTTCTCTGACATGCTATTTTTGTATTATTGTACCATTCAATAAATCTGCATTTCATTTATTCATTTATTGGGTGTGTTGCACCTCATTCAAAGTCCCAAGGACAAATCTATGTTTGTATATGTTCACATTGGGAATGGAGGTGCTTCACGGGGTGCATCAAACCACATCCTGTGTTTTAGAAACTAAAATACCAAGAAAATCTGTCCTTGTTAAAGTTTGGCTGCTGAGCATCATTATTTTTAAAGCCAACGCACACAATAACACTCAATGGAAATATTTTATTAAAAAGACAAAATTCACATCAATCTTAAATATAGTATACTAATATACATACTATCTTTCTTAATATGTACATACGTGAGTACAAATATATATATTTTAAAATATCTATGTATTTATACTGGTTGTATAAAGAATGCTTAACCTGTACAGTACATTCATGTTGCTGGTAACCTGAAGGTGCAAGATAGTGCTACAGGACAGTGTTCATCCCTATTGACCTCTTTGTCAAGCACCAGAATAGGCTAGTAACTCTCTAATAAACATAGCAGCATTTTGTGCACAGCACAAAAATCCTATAGCACACAAAACAAGTGTTAAACAAGTCATAAAGATCAGTAAAATATGTTACAAATAGTTATGAATACCAAAAATTTTGCATTTTTTGGATAAGTAAATATTTAAGAAATAGGTTTACGTAAGACAAATTTTTTCTGTAATATGATGCAATTTCAGCTATAGGGTTTTTTACCTACAGGAAATCTGTCCATGTTTGTTTTAGTATAAGCAGAATTTCACTTCTAGGTGAACACAGCTCAGATGATTAAAGAGCTTGTGAGCTGATTAAAGCAGAATGCACGACAAACAGCTAAATATAAGATTTAGAATAATAGCACCAAAATGTTTGTAATTCGGCTTAGCTGCTCTTGGGACTCATATCGTTACCAGGCTGTATAACTAGTGGGTACATAATTCAGAGCCTGCATTTCTACTTTCTGTGTCACCTCTCCACCTCAAGTTTATTCAAAAAGATAGGTCTGTGTAACCTAGCCATCTTGGCTTACAGTCCTAAATTCCCACTTTCATCCTCACTTTTGGAATGCAGTGGATAATGTCAAGTTAATATAAAAGGCAGACTTAATGGAATATTATTAGTATTATTTATTAACTGAATTCATGTCATTTTGATTAACCAAATAACTCAGCTACAGGTTTTATACAACATCTGCTGGAAATTCACTTCAATATCTACTGGGAAAGTATGGTGGTAGACAAGAGCTTCTAAGTTGACCACTTAATGAATTACTGGCAGAACCCAAACTTGTCCTAATACTTTACTCTAAATCATGTGTATCCTGGTCAGTGCTGAGGTCTGTGTTTAGTGTTGGATAACCTCTGCTTAGGTTCTAGTGAAAAAAACTAGCTCCTACAAAACCTAGACTAACCAGGTAGATAAACCCTAGTCCACAAAATTGGCATTTAATGACAAAAACACAAAACTATATTCATTTCAATCTCCTGAATCACCAGTGGAGTGGAGTGGAGTGGAGAATGATTAACTTTATTGGAAGCACTAACTAAGGTTAGGTGACCTAAAGAGGTTTTCTACCATAACTTGAATATATTGATATATAAAAGACAAGTTCCCTGAGTAGGATTACATAGGGTCCCAGTTGGGGTAAGGAGATATTAATACACTTTCTTTTTGAAGCACTGTGTCGCACCAGAAACCTTCTCACAGAAACTGCTGATATGCTGAGGGATCTGATGGACAACAATATATTTTGTATATTGGAGAGATCTGGAGAGATCTGTAGGAGATCTTCTGTTCTGCCAATCACACTGGGCAGCCTGACCCCATCAAGACCTCCAATCACACTGGACTGGTACAGGATTTGACAGTTCACCCGATCACCGCTACCATTTGTGAACACAGAAGTCTGCAGAGGAAGTCTTCTATTACTCAGTTTTTCTGCCATATTCTGCAATAATTGTCATCTGACTGAGCCACAGAAGAAGCTAGTAGTGGTAGACTTAATCTATTTGCTTCAGTGTTTACAAATTGCAGCAGTGATTAGGTAAGCTGTCAAATCCTATGTGGCTCCTTTGCTGTTCTGTCAATTACACTTCTGTTCTTTAAGTGTGTGATTGATAGAAAAGGAAATCTTCCGCCCAGCACTTCTCATCCCTGAAGTTCTGATCAACCATCTCACCCCCCCCCCCCCCATTTCCCTCTGACTTGATGATGGAGGTCTTAAAAGGGTCAGCTTGAGCAGCACAGATAAGCCATTTTTTATGATCCTTTGTAGCTACTCTTCACTGTCTCACTCTGCTGTAAGTTCCCTTCACCACAATGCTTTATTTCATATGGCACGCTTGCCATGCACCATTCTGCGTCCCCTTGTTCAATGTGCAATGCTGTCTAATTCCTTTTCGCACCCCTCATTCCATATGCAGTGCTGTATATTACTTATGTTGCCAAGCCTCATTCCCTATGCCATGCCTTACATCCACAATTACACCCTATCATTGCATATCCCATGCTGTATAATCCTAATGCCACCAAACCTCATTCTGTACACCATGCTGTTCCCTATTCTGCAACACATCATTCAGTATAAAATGCTATACATTTTTCATACTGCACCATCTCATTCCACATGCTATGCTGTATTTTCTCTATTCCCACTGCCTCATTTCATATACCATGCTGTATATTCCCTATTAAGCAACAACTCATTTAATTTACCATGCTGAACATTATATAAAATCTTTCCGTCCAACCCTGTCTCTTGCTGGCGCTGTGGCTCAGCTTCAGGTACGTACCTACAGAATGTGAAAGGATCCGCCCCTTCTGGAATCAGGTATTTAAGATATATAGTACAATTTATGAAGAGCGTCTAACACCAACTCCAGCAGCTCGACAGCTTATCCCCTTATATTGGAAGACTGCCACTACACCACCATTGTCCCACTGTGAATGACAACATGGGAATAAAGGAGATGCTGGCATTGGATAATAACACCTTTGACAATTATAAGGTTTTATGGTTGTTTGGCTCCGCTTCCCTTCCTCTGATACCCTCACAACAATGCTCTCAACCCCGGCGGGGCCATCTCCGTCTTTACCTTGACACTGGGCTTCTAGTGATGATACTACTAAAAACTCAATGTTATCAGAGTATTTTCCCAGCTATTCTTTCCTCCCTATTTTCTTCTCTCCCCTCTGTATCCTCCCCTCCCCCTTCCTACCCATTCTTTTGGTTTCCTTTTTCGTGTTTTTTCTTTTTTCTGTTTTTCTTATATGAATGACAGATCAAAAATGTTCTGGTGTTTTATAATGGCACTCCGTTTTTCTACTGTATTGTTAATATGTACAATTCATGCTATGGGCAATAGCCATTGAGTAGACTTCCTGTTTAATTTTGCTATTATAGTGTCTTACTTATGTGTTTTGACAGTTTCAATCCTAATTTACCATGCTGAACATTCCCTATTCCACACCACCTCCTTTTTTCGCACTCTTTCACTCAATGTGGCAAGCTGTACAGGCTCGATTTTACACTGCAGCATTCTTTTTAGTCTTTTGTTACTGCCATTGTGATTAGGGTCTTATACAACAGTGTTTTTATCTGTTGGGGCCCGTTAAAGGTTTTGCTACAGGGCCCTGTGATTGCTAGTCATGCCCCTGCGACCACTCCATGCAGACCATAGGATTTTTTTGAGTCCACCACAAGGTTTGTATATTCTTTCTGTTGATGATTGTTAAATGTATTGATATAACATTTTTATTTGCTTCTAAGCTTATTGGCTATTTGTTTTGCTCTCTGTATTAAATGTCTTCATATCCAGAGAACATATTTGAGTTACTATCAGGCTACCAAAAACTGCTCTGCCTGAAATTAGTACCCTGACAACAGCTAAAACAAGTAATATTTTAAGAAAGAATACAGCATTTGTAAATCAATACAGTACCAATAGGACTATCAATTTCATTAAAACTAGCCTACACCTAGGCATTAGTGTACCACCATATTATTACAACTTCTCATATAATCAATAAAAAAACTATTGAACTTTCAGTTTAAATCTGTTAAATGCGCTTCAGGTGCCTTAAAACAAAAGGTTCTCTAATGGCATGCAGAAAGACCACTGCTTCCCTACAGAGAGCAGGCTGCTGGCAGGATACAGGCTTTTCTACTCAAACTGCTTAAATGAACTGTTAGACATTTAGCAACTTTTGGTTTGATGCATCCGAAATGCATTTAGCAGATTTAAACTGGATTTTTAACTGAACTTAAAAATACCTAGTTGTGAAAGTCAAATTAGCATTATATGCAATTATTTAATAATCAATAGTTACCGTATATGACTAAGTGACAATACCAGCCAGTGAAAAATTGTCAGCTCAGTTGTTGCACATTGTGAGGGATCAAAAGTCTACATTGAATTTCAATCAAGCACCAAAAAAACATTTACTACCAACATCCTTTGAACATTTAAGCTTCTCTTTTGAACTATGGCTTCTTTAGTGTAAGAATTCATAAGTGACTGTTCTTCAAAAAGTTCTCTCTATGAAGTTTCTTACATATATTCTATAGATACATCTTCTTCACTTGGAGACAACTCATTGAAAGTTGATTCTAGCTGTAGAGACCTATATAAGGGTGGTGGTGTTCTTGGTACTTGGCAGTTCTGGGCTTGAGGCAATTGTAGCGCTGTGTTAAAAGTAGGTGGATCATCATCGGTTAGGCATGGATTGTCATGACCAACTATGCCTGGAGAAGGTTGGTCAGGGGTATGTTCTGTTTGTCCCTTACGATTCTTCCACCATCTGATGAATTTGTTCCATTTCTGACGTAAGACTACCCAGAAGGAGTCAATGAGGAAAATTTCTGCAATCTCTAGGACGCAGACCATAGAGCAACTCATCCACAGACCCAGCTGACCTCCAAAGTTAGAGAGTAGATTAGAAAGCTGTAGAAAAAGAATAAGCCGAGTTAATAAAAGAAACATTCAATTATTCTGTTGGAGCCAACAACACCACCCAAATAACTCTTGAGAGTCCCTCCTCTGTGCTTTAAAGACTAAAGTTATCTATTATTAAAATGTACCCTGAGAAAACACTACAGGATTGTCAGCTTTTCATCAATGTTCTGTTTTCCCACAGTCTATACAAACAGAAGAAACCGGGAGGCCATAAGATAAGACTAGTATCTCATCTAGTATTTTTCTCTTCGCCTCTTCTCTGGACTGTCCATGTTATTAGTAAAAATCCGAGATGGAACTGTTTTTGGAAGTTACACTATGCAAGACCTCTTGAGGAAGTCATCTGATATATCTTGGTACATTTATCCCATCAGCATGGAAAAACTGGCCCACGCATCTGTTAAATAAAAATATTACTTTCGATATATCATGCTAGTGCTTCAAATGTGCCAAATGATACCTGGGAAGATTTATACTTATGTGTATGGCATAATTGTTTTCAACCATATTTCTATGGAATTACTAATTGCTGTACATCATTTCATTGTGTAATTGCAATTTTACTCTGTATGAATAAATGTTATGGCTTTTAGGTTTGGTTGTGTACCTAAAAGCCCCATTCAGTACTATGCTTTTCTAAATCATGCTTTACTTACACTGGTGGAAGGGCTCTCAGCTATTGTCTTCAGGTTTAGGTCTTTGTAAAATATGCCCAGGTTTGCCAGATCATATCTAAAATAGAGAGAGCAAATGGGATTATTAATTGTTAGATGACAATAATGGATTTATAGATTCAGTATAGAAGTAACCTGAAAGTCTGAAAATATTGTGACATTTTCCAATTTAACGGGAATATTCCATGAACCTTAAAAAATCTTAGCTGGAAGCAGCTTATTCTTGACTGCTAAAATTCATCTCCTTTGAGGCAGTAACTTCAATAACAGTAAGCTGAAAAGCTTTAGTATAACTGCACTGGAACAGGTATATTACCCTTGAATCTGGAAAAGCTGCTTCCAGCAGCTGAGATAGGTATTTTGCTTTATGAGATATTCATTTTAAAGCATCAAATCACCTAAAACTGAAATTCCAGCTTTGGATAGATTCTGGGATTAGAAATCTTGGAGGGAGTTCCAATAAACAATTGCTGGAATGAGGAAAACTCATTGTTGCCTGATGGAGGCCCACTTGGGTTCCTAAGAAAATGGTCTTGAATGGAGTGAAAGGATGAGAGCACTTTTATACAATAAAATTGGATAGATGGCATCAGGTTAAATCAATGCATGTCATGGTACAGTGCCTTGCAAAAGTATTCACCCCCCTTGCCATTTTTTGTTTTTTGTTGCCTCGCAACCTGGAATTAATATGGATTGTTTGAGGATTGAACTTAACTGTCCGCACTCGATATACGCAAACACCTGTTACGGGTAAAGGATGCGGGGGAGTCGGCAGCCTTGGTGCTGCTCGACCTCTCTGCAGCCTTTGGCACTATCGACCATCAAATTCTGGGAGACCGCATGAAATACCTTTTTGGATGTAGTGGCACTATCCTCCGTTAAATCAACTCCTTTCTCACGGATAGGACCCATCAAGTGCGGATGAACGCTTGCAGCTCGCCAATGGAACCACTTCTCTATGGAGTCCCGCAGGGCTCGGCATTGTCGCCCCTGCTATTCAACTGCTATATGCGCCCACTCGCTGACATTATTGCTACACACAAATTAGCATGTCAGATCTACGCAGATGACACGCAGATCATGGCTGACGCTGACAATGGGCCAAATATGCATCTAAAACTGAGAAATGGACTCCTTCACATACAAAAATGGATGGCCGATAACAAGCTAGGGCTTAATGAAGCAAAGACCGAGGTGATGCTGGTGGGTCCTCAATCAACCACCAATTTTCTCTCGGCCTGGCCCTCTTCATTCTGCCCCATCCCAACACTGGCAAAACAGGTTAGGAACCTAGTTATTATCTTTGATCCCTGCCTGTCATTTATACCTCACGCAAAACTCTGTATCAAAAACTCCAACTTCTATATACAGAGACTCCAGAAAATTAAAGATCTGTTTTCGCATGAAAACTGGCTAACTCTTGTACAGGGCCTTGTGCATTCCCGGTTGGATTGCTCTAACATCTTTTTTCTTGGACTTCCATTGAAGTGTCAAAAAAAATTGCAAGCAATTCAGAATCAAGCTGCTCGCCTGGTCCCTGGATGCGCCAGAAGAGACCACATCTCTCCCGTGCTGGAAAAACTGCATTGGCTTCTTATCGACAAGTACTATTCAAGGCAATGTGCTATATGTATAGGGCACACTGGAAATTGGGCCCAATTTATTTGTCTGAATGGACCCCTCACCATGTACCATGAAGACCACTTTGATTGGCCAACTTACTTCTCACAGAACCGACAATCAGCAGACTAAAATTTACTGGTAACAGACGCCTGGTTACAAAGGGCAATGAGCTGTTGAACTCCCTTCCAGTGTCTTACCCTCCCTCCTGAGTTTCAGGAAGGGTTTAAAAACCTTCCTCTTTACCTAGGCCTACGGATAATCTGATGAAGGATAGAAATCGTACAAAAACATTCTTCTTCCTCCCTCATCTGGAGGGTTAGTTTTTTTATTGTGAAACAAACAACAAATAGCACAAAATAACAGAAAAAGTCAATGTGCATAACTATTCACCCCCCTAAAGTCAATACTTTGTAGAGCCACCCTTGCAGCTATCACAGCTCCAAGTCGCTTTGGATAAGTCTCTATGAGCTTGACACATCTTACCACTGGGGATTTTTGCCAATTCCTGCTTGCAAAACTGCTCCAGCTCCTTCAAGTTGGATGGTTTGCTCTTGTGAACAGCAATCTTTAAGTCTGACCACAGATTTTCTATTGCATTGAGGTCTGGACTTGAACTAGGCCATTCCAACACATTTACATGTTTCTCTTTAAACCTCTCAAGTGTTGCTTTAGCAGTGTGTTTGGGGTCATTGTCCTTCTGGAAGGTGAACCACCATCCTAGCCTCAAATCACACACAGAGTGGTACAGGTTTTGCTCAAGAATATCCCTGTATTAAGCACCATCCATCTTACCCTCAAATCTAACCAGTTTCCCAGTCCTGACTGCTGAAAAACATCCCCACAGCATGATGCTGCCACCACCATGTTTCACTGTGGGGATGGTGTTCTATGGGTGATGTGAAGTGTTGGGTTTGTGCCAGACATAGCGTTTTCTTTGATAGCCAAAAAGTTAAATTTTGGTCTCAACAGACTAGAGCACCTTCCTCCATACATTTTGTGAGTCTCCCACATGCCTTTTCGCAAACTCAAAACGTGCCATTTTGTTTTTTGCTGAAAGTAATGGCTTTCTTCTGGCCACTCTGCCATAAAGCCCAACTCTATGGAGCATAATGGTTTATTGTCGTCCTATGTACAGATACTCCAGTCTCTGCTGTAGAACTCTGCAGCTCCTCCAGGGTTACCATAGGTCTCTGTGCTGCCTCTCTGATTATTGCCCTCCTTGCCCGGTCCGTGAGTTTTGGTGTGCAGCCGTCTCTTGGCAGGTTTGCTGTTATGCCATGTTCTTTCCATTTGGTTATGATAGATTTGATGGTGCTCCTAGTAATCATCAAAGATTTTTTTTTTTTTAACCTAACCCTGACTTGTACTTCTCAACAACACTGTCCCTTACTTATTTGGAGAGTTCCTTGTTTTTTATGACAGTGTTTGGTTAGTGGTGCCTCTTGCTTAGGTGTTGTAGCCTCTGGGGCCTTTCAAAAAGGTGTGTATATGTAATGACAGATCATTTGACACTTATGCCCCGTACACAAAATCGGATTTTCCAACAACAAATGTTGGATGTGAGTTTGTTGGCGGAAAGTCCGACGTCGTGTATGCTCCATTGGACATTTGTTGTCAGACTTTCCGCCAACAGATGTTGGCTAGCATGTTCTCAAATTTTCCACCAACAAATGTGTGTTGTCAGACTTTCCGACTGTGCGTACACAAGTCCGTTGGACAAAAGTCCAAAGTACAAACACGCATGCTCAGAATCAATGCTCACCAAACACAACAGCAGAAGGAGCCCAAAGGGTGGCGCATGACTATTGAACTTCCTTTTTATTGGCTTGCCATATGTCTTGTACGTCACTACGTTCGTAATTGTTGGCCAACATTTGTGTGACTGTGTGTATGCAAGACAAGTTGGAGCCAACAACCTTCGAACAAAATTCCATGGTTTTGTTGTCGGAAAGTCCGATCGTGTGTACAGGGCATAAGATCGCACACAGGTGGACATCATTTCACTAATTATGTGAATTCTGAAGGTAATTGGTTGCACCAGAGCTTTTTATGTTCTTCATAACAAAGGGGGTGAATTCATACGCACATGCCAATTATCAGTTTTTTATTTCTGAAAAATAGTTTTATGTATATATTTTTCTAATTTTACTTCACCAACTTAGACTCTTGTGTTCTGATCCATCACATTTAATTCAGATTAAAAAAACATTGAACTAAAGGCTGTAATTTAACAAAATAGGTAAAAAGTCAAGGGGGTGAATACTTTTACAAGGCACTGTATATAACTCCTGAGAAAGGGGAAATGGTTCCCACTTGATGCCACCTGACATGGTCAATGAAAGAGTTTTTCACTCTAGCTATTGGTTTTACAGCCATTATACAGAAAGAAAACATCAACAGAAAAAGTGAGACTTTATGATACTTGGGGTCCATTTATACAAACAGAGGTGGCTGGAAATACACTTTAAAAGGTCCATTTATAAATGTCTTTACACAAGAATCACACAGCTTTCACCCAGGATTCACACTTTTTTTTCACCTGAATCCAATTAGAAATTGTTTCAATCTTTAGTGAATGATGTGTGAATCTTGTGTGAAGACATTTATAAACAGACCTCCTAAAGCAGGGATATGCAATTAGCGGACCTCCAGCTGTTGCAGAACTACAATTCCCATGAGGCATAGCAAGACTCTGACAGCCACAAGCATGGGACCCAGAGCCAGAGGCATGATGGGACTTGTAGTTTTGCAACAGCTGGAGGTCTGCTAATTGCATATCCCTGTCCTAAAGTGTATTTCCAGCCATCTGTTTGTTTTAGTTTTGGACCGAGTGAGAAAGATTGAGGACTTATGTCAGATTTTATTGTTACCCAAGGCTTCTTAACAGAGATTCCCCCTCACTTAAGCGTACATTTGTCACTTTTTTTTGGGTTGAATAAAAAAATCTGACCTCATTCCTCCATCCACACACTTGAGGTGGATGGCAAAATTTTTCCTCACATCCTAACTCATGTAACCATTGTCTCCATTATAAGAAGTGAAGAGAACGTTCTCTATTATAACTCATTAAAGCCATGAAAACTGCTTTAAAACTAAAATTTAAAATCTAAAACAAAAATGGATGAAAAAGTGGATGATTTGATGCTTCAGCATTTATCCATGACAAAAAATCAATAATTTAGGACACACAAGGATAGGGAAAACATGGGAGCATGGATAGATGGTAGGAAAAAAGTACCCTGAACCTAAGATCCCACATCTACAAAAGCAATGATTAGATTTTGACATCATTAAAGCCAAATAAATAATCTAAGAGGCTAGAGCAGTTGTTCAAATGTTGGGTGAATGTTAAAACCCCAACACCACACAGACAACACCAATGGTGCTAATATATACACGTATTAAAGCATAATAGCAAACAGGACATACAAATCATGATTACACAGTGTATACTGGATGTTACCACTTATGCCCCGTACACACGGTCGGACTTTGTTCGGACATTCCGACAACAAAATCCTAGAATTTTTTCCGACGGATGTTGGCTCAAACTTGTCTTGCATGCACACGGTCACACAAAGTTGTCGGGAAATCCGATCATTCTGAACGTGGTGACGTAAAACACGTACGCCGGGACTATAAACGGGGCAGTGGCCAATAGCTTTCATCTCTTTATTTATTCTGAGCATGTGTGGCACTTTTCCGTCGGATTTGTGTACACACGATCGGAATTTCCGACAACGGATTTTGTTGTCGGAAAATTTTATATCCTGCTCTCAAACTTTGTGTGTCGGAAAATCCGATGGAAAATGTCCGATGGACACGGAATTTCCAACAACGCGCTCCGATCGGACATTTTCCATCGGAAAATCTGACTGTGTGTACGGGGCATTATGGTGTTCTGTGTGGTGTTGAAGCAGTAAGGTTCACATTTTTGTTCGGGCAACTGCTGTTAGGTTATTCATTCACCTTTACTGATGTCATAATAAAATCATTATTTTTGTTGATCTGGCGCTGGCAGTGTGCTTTTTGCCTCCTGTCTGTACAAACTTTGGTGTTTTTAGGATATGTTTATTAGTAGACAGAGCACCCTTCTAATTTGGCTGCACCAGACAGATGGAATGAAGATGTGAAAACACTTACTGCTATATATGTTTTTCTTTGAAAGAAAAACCATGGATGCATATTACCATGGGCTCAATGTAAAAGAATGTAGAGTAGAGACAGAGAGTAAGTGCTAGCAACCAATCAGAAATCAGGTTACTGCCCACTCTATAGTTCTCTATTAATCTTCAAGCCGGTCATAGAGGTTTCGAATTGGAATCTCAACCGGTCCCTGCTGAACCAGCCGAGCTTCCAACTATATATAGGCAGGTCGAATGTACCCAAGTTGATCCATCAATCAACTTGGGTAAAACCAGCATGTCGGAATAGCCGCTAGCAATATTCACTGTGTTCTCCTGGCAGGAGGTTCTCCTCCCCGGGAGAACACAATAGCTCAGCATGAGAGATTTCCCCATCAAAACTGACTGTGTCGATGGGGGAATCGAGCAATTTTCTTTCCCACAATCAGGGCTATTTTTCAGCAGCAATGTGGGGGAATGCAGTTCTGGCACCTTCAGCACAGAATGTATGAAATGACAAGGGGTGTTGGGTTTGCTTGAGGGTCTATTGATCCCGGCTGCTGGGGAATCTATTGTTGCTGGGGATGTCTATTGCTGCTAGTGGGAGAACTTTTGTTGCTGCGGGGGTCATTTGTTGCTGGGAGGCATCTACTACTAAGGGAGAGGCTATTGTTGCTAACTGCCGTAGGGTCTATTAATGTTGGCTGCTGGTAGATCCATTATTACTTGCAGCGGTCTCATGTTGCTGTGGTGGATCTATTGTTGCTGGGGGGTATTTTTTTGCAGGGAGTTTATTGCTGCTAAGAGGGTCTATTTTTTTAGAAGGATCTATTTTTGCTGGGGAAGGGGATCTATTTGACTGCTTTTCTTGTTATCATCAACATACAAATTCCATACAAATTATTGAGCACCACAAAATGATACATGGTTCTGTATTCTCTAAATGGGGCGGCACTGGAAGGTGGGTAGGGATGGAACCAAGGGTTGTGCTTGGAGGTAGGTAGAGGGCGGAGACAAGGTTGACTTGGCAGTGGGGAGTGCCTGCGCCTATTCTCTGAGGAAAAAAAAGCCATGCCTGCAACCCATGGTTGCAGGAAAGAAAATCGCACCATCTATGGCCTGCCCTACACTGCATGCATCCCAAAAGTCCATAAGTATCTATGGACTTCCAGGGTTATCATCAGAGTCAATGGGCATTATTTATAAAAGTATCAGCTGTTCTTGTTCCCAATAGAACTCAACTGGATTATATCCTTCATCAACATGAAAACTACATCTAAATGAGACAAATGCAAACGGACTTTGAATTTGGTGAACCGGTATTACCAAACTGGTAAGTCCTTTCCTAATGCACTGTAATTTTACCAGCTCTCCTAAATAAACACAGTTCACTAAACTGGAAATTTAATCTTCCTGTAATTAAAAAGTTATTATTGCAAACAGAATGTAAGGGTATAATTTAGCTGCATGAAGTCATCGTTAGGTACAGCCCTTTTTATAGGGATGAAAAGATGACTCTACTGTGTAGGACAATTTAGGCAAGGCAGTGGCGTAAAAGTCTTATAATGAGGACAGAATATAAGCAGAAAAACATTCAATGGCTGCAGCATAAAATTCATTCTATATGAGAACACATACTGTACATGGTAAAATCTGCAAAAGTGACAAATGTATCACCACCAAGGGCAACAAAATCAGAGGGGGCAGGATATTTAGAGGGTGAGCAGGATTTCATAAAAGAGTGGATATTTGTGCAGATTTAAAGGGAAGATGGGATTCAAATATAAAGCTGAAGTTAGGGCTCTCCTGAATGGGTAGGCTTCCTACAGAAATTATTTTGCAGCCTCTCTTTATGTCTTTTTAAATACCAATGGGAGAGACTATGACACACGATATCTAAACATGTTGGAAAATATAAGAATTTTTATTTTGTTTTCTTTACTTAGAGTATACAGTATATTGCTTACATTTTTTTTTAAAAGATAAGAGTGTTTTTTTTAACAGACAAACAAGATATTTGGGGGGCACACCCTAAAAGATGCATTAAAGATGGTGCAGCCATAAGACCATACAACAGAACAAAATATTACAGCGCACACATGCAAAAAAAACATTTACCTCCAGCAAGGCTTATTTATAATAAGGAAAAGAATGAAAATTGGTTTAAGGGCTAATCAGACTTACTTTGTCAGGTTTTTATTGAGTTTGCTTCCAAGTTCCCAGGACAGAATCCGCAATAGCCACTTCTGACAAAAAAGAAAAGCACAAATATGACATTTAATGGCAAAAAAATCTAAGTGCACCTGTACAGCAAGAAAATAGGCTGACATTATTTATCAGTTTTAGTGTAGAATCTAATTCACTGTAGAATCTAAAGCAGGCCATAGATTATGCGATTTTCTTTCCTGCAACCATGGGTTACAGGAAAAAAATCACTAAATTCCCCTGTCAACACAGTCAGTTTTGATGGGGGAATCCCTCCCGCGGAGCTATTGTGTTCTCCCAGGCAGGGGACACTGGGAGCCATCCCAGCTGGGAGAACACAGTGGTTAATGCTAGCAGCTATAGCCAATGGCAGTAATCACATGCTAAAAATTCGCTATGCTGGTTGTACCCAAGCCTGAAAAAGGAAAATGAATACAGCCACCGCATCTAAGGACTGGTAAACTGCAATATATCACAATTTTATTCTTAGCCTGAACCACAAAATTTGGATCTGGTGTACATAACCTTGACATGTGGATTTCTATTTAACCCAATGTGCTAGGACTGACATTATGTCTCAAATATGACTCTTCCAAAAAATCTTTATCATGGGTAGAACCACATAAGGTGCACTTTAAATACTAACTTTTTTTAGTTTTGGATAGGGTGGGGAAGAGAATACATTTTTTTTCTCTCCCATTGGGGAGATTTCCCCTCACTTCCTGTCCCTTTGATGTCCACACAAGAAATAGGGCATGTGGTTGTTAACGGGACAGCGATGACAATATTATCAGAAGTTCTAACCTGTTCCTATTCTCTTATTCTACTAAAAATGTGTTTTTGAATAAGTCGATGTTGGAAGTACAGTATATACCCCTGACAGGAAGTGAGGAGAAATCACCCCCACCTTTCTTAATAAGGATGCAGATGACAATAAAAACCTGTCTCTGCTTTATCCATAATAGAAAAAGTCTTGGATGGAGTTGGGCTTTAATGAAATATATTTGACAAGATCCTGACATGGACCTACCTCGGATTTCACTGATGGCCAGTCTGCCACACTTCTTATAAATGACCATTCTTTAAAACTGAAAAATAACAGAGAAAATCATTTTTTAGAGAGTAAACATGCAATTCCCACTACAGTGTGATATTTTTCAAATAGTATAATCAGGCCCCCTTCCCGCTGATGATAAGCCACGCCTATCATCATGGTAAGTCTCCCTCCCTGGCACAATAAAGAAAACTTTTCCTGAAAATGGGCAGAGCCTTTTTTTAAGTAGGTGGATAACAGATAGGAGAATATGCTCATTTCTATCTACATGAAAGTCAACTATTTTCAAGTCTGTCTTTTAACCAATTAGCATGCAGTGCTAAATCATAAATGCTGCTAATAATATAGTGATACATTTGTTGATAGTCTTCTTTTAAAGCCCAATTGAACTCTCTTGACTTATTACTGTAAGGCTATGTACAAACGATAGGATTTTCCAACAACAAAACCGTGGGTTTTTTTCTGAAGGATGTTGGCTCAAACTTGTCTTGCATACACACGGTCACACAAATGTTGTCGGAAATTCCGAACGCGAAGAACGCGGTGAGGTACAACACGTACGACGAGCCGAGAAAAATTAAGTTCAATAGCCAGTGTGGCTCTTCTGCTTGATTCCGAGCATGCGTGGACTTTTGTGCTTCGGAATTTCCGACAACAAGTCTTGTTGTCGGAAAATTTGAGAACCTGCTCTCAAACATTTGTTGGTGGAAATTCCGACAACAAATGTTCAACAAATGTTCTATGGAGCATACACACGGTCGGACTTTCCGACAACAAGCTCACATCCAACATTTGGTGTCAGAAAATCCTATCGTGTGTACAGCCCATAAGGCAGCCAGGCTGCATAGACAGTAATAGATATGCTTGTCTTTTAGGCCTTATTCACATGGGCGATTAGGGCCAGTCTGCGAATTCTGATGACAAGAATCAACAGTCTCTTGCAGCTGAAGTCACCAGTGTTTAGTCATGGGTAATCACAAATGCCGGTTGTCCAGAGGTAATAATCTGTCCCTTACACCAGGTAACCGCTTCCGTGGACAGCCACATGTCAGCTTACCATTCAGCCACACAATCAGAGCAGCCACAGCTAACAGTAAACACCGGTGATTCTGTCAAGCGTATTTATTGGTCTATGCAGCCTGACTTCATTACAAACAATAAATCAAGAAGGTTCATTTTGACTTTAATGCAGCAGCTTTATTACATTTTATTTTATTTTATTTTGCGCTATATTTTGATATGGTCAAATGCAGCTTATTATTCTATAAAACCTATAAAAGTGTTTGAAACTGAAGTTTAGATATAGTGATTTTTGCATAATTAAATTGGTCCAGCTTGGACCAATGTAAGTATGTATGAACCTGGTAGAAGCTGGAAATCACTGTGGTAGGCACCACGACTGCAGGGATTGCCAGTAGCTTTATGGTTCCATGCCAAGAGAGAACACAGGAGATTGCTTGCTTGGCCCAGCATCATTCAAGAAACACTTTGCATTTTCTCAATGAATTTTTTGGTCTGATATATAAATCTCTAATAAAAAATGTACTATTCAATTACTAAAAGTGTTATAATATGCTAAAACTTTTATCCAACCACTAAATAGTTATTTCTGTTATTTTGAACAGCCAATATAAAGGAAAACTGGTGATGATAAATACACTTCTGGGTTTAACCAATCATTTTTTTTTTTTGCATATCATTTTTCATGATCCACGCATCTAGAGACCTGGAAGGGCGTGTCCTTCACCTACATATCTTGTAATAAATAGTGTTCCTTTTACCATGTCAGAAAGTTAGAAAGTATGTTCTTACCTGCAAGACTCACGACACGTCTCCTGACATCCCAGCTCTTCCTGGACAAATCTTTTATGCAATTTGAAGTAACAATAAACTAAAATGAAAAGAAAAATAAATGTAAGTGACAGGCAAGGTTTCTGAAAAAAAAAACATTGGGGAATTATTGATTCTCAAATAATTTCACATCTTTCCTAAATATGACTAACATGGGACTCTGAGGGGTTGATTTACTGAAGGCAAATAGGCTGTTCATTTTGCAAAGGAAGTTTCATTTCGCATGGGAATTTACAGCTTAGAGCCAGAGCTTAGTGAATCAGGTGAAACTCTGAAGACTTCTATCATCCAATCATGTGCAAGCAAAAATGCTCTTTTTAACTTCCTTGTATGTGATTGGGTATTCTTTGAAAAGTGCAAGTGCACGACCCCATGGATCTAATATGCACACCCTTCTATATTAACAGCTAGCTACACTGCTATGAGCACTGAGACCCTGGGGTTCCGACTTGGGCGCTTTAGCTGTCCCATTCCATCTCTCTCTTCTCTCTCTCCCATCCTCTTTTCTTCTTTTACTTCCCTTGTTTATTTTTGTCTGGTGAATTTTATACACTGACATCATATCCACCAGTTCCTGTTTCCCTGATATATGCGCATGAATTTCCTCCCTTGTTACCTACAATGTTTCTCTGTTGCAATATGATCACTGTACTTTTCGAAATACTTAATGTTCTGTCATTAGCTATGACTTCTCTATTTGATGTACAACTGCTTTTAACTTGCAAGTCATCGACCTTATGCTTTTATCTGTGTGCCTGACACTGACAGCGGTCACAAGCCGCATTCTTTAAAGCGTTCTTTAAAGCGTTTCAATAAAAATTTATAGAAAGTGAAAAGTGCACCACATTTGCTAAGCTCTGGGTAAGATGAGTTTTTTTTTCTGTATCTAAAAATGTATAAAATCGCGCCATTCGGACTCTGTAATGTAATTAGAGTGACAATGTAACACCTGGGCTACACATGATTGTCTATATCGCTCTCAGTCACATGATTTTCATCAGTCTAATCTATCATTATCAGCTTCAATACTTGCTGAATAACTGACCTACAAGTAAGCAGAGAAGAATTTTTATCTGACTTACTGCATACTAGACATGTGCACAGCCAAAAAATTCGTTCATTTTCGTTTTCGTTTCATTAGTTTATTATTTTTTTTTGTTTTTCGGGTCATTCGTTATGATCGTGATTCGTAAATTCGTTCATTCGTAAATTTGTAAATGCGTTCATTCGTACATTCGTACATTTGTACATTCGTAAATTCGTACATTCGTAAATTCGTAAAATCGTACATTTGTAAATTAGAAAATTCGGAAATTTGTAAATTCAAAGTTTATAAATCCAAAAACCCGAAAATTCAAAAATCTGAAATAGTAACTAACTATTAAATATAGGTATTGTAATTTCGTTTCAAATTTGACTGTCAGTGAATGTAACAAATACAAATTTATCCAAAGTTACAAATTATCCAAAACGAATGCTGCATCTAAACAAATGGAACGGAACAAATTAATAATAAATAATAATAATAAAACGTTGTTATTATTATTATTGTTATTTATTATTATTAATTCATTACGTTCCATTCCGTTTTTTCGGATCATTCATAACTTCGGATAAATTTGTATGTGTTACGTTCACTAACAGCCAAATTTGAAAGGAAATTACAATACCTATAATTTAAAAGTTACTAGTAATTACTAATAGTTAAGTTATTATTAGTTAACTATTATTTCAGATTTCCGAATTTTCGAATTTACAAATTTACGAATTCACTAATTTACGAATGTACGAATGTACATTCGTAAATTACGAATGCCCGAATTTACGAATGTCCAATTTTATCGATTTTACGAATATTCGGAAAAAATTTGTTAAACGGGTTTTCGTTAATTCGGATATTCCCGAATTAACGAATTTGTTGAAATTCGTTAAAAAACGAATTCGGAACGAAATGAATTGCACATGCCTACTGCATACTGACCAGCTCTGTCAAGTTCCTGGCCAGTAACTCAGAATATATTTTAGCTATAGACAGCCAGTTACTACCATTCTCAGAAAGATTTTTGGAATGGTATCCATCATATATCTCTCAGGAAAGGCCCCTTTTAAGTTGTTTGCACTGAGCTATTATGCATGTGCATTTGTCATTCTGCAACTTGAAATTACCTGTGGAAATTACACTGTAAACTTAGCGGTATAAATAAAAGTAACTATTTCACCTCCCATACAAACTCTTATTGAGTGAAACGACGCTTATGCTATTTTTGTTTCATCAACACATTTTAAAACCTGTAATTTTAATATTCATGTCAACCGTGCTGTTAATAGAGATATTAAAATTGGTTTTGTGTTTTTTTATCTCAGAAGGGAGTTCCTTGCTTCAACTAGCTGCTACATGTATTTAATTATTATATTTTTCTTTTAATCCTTAGCGCTGGGAGATTCAAATTTGATTTGTTTGACACCTGTTTAAACCTTGCCACGTGTAGGAGATCTCACGTTATCTACACTGCCATGTGTGAGTATTCTAAAAAATGCTGCATTTTAGTGCACTCTAGTGCATTTTTTTTATTGCCATTAAAAGAACAACATTTAACATCAACCACAATAATTCCAGTAGACACTTTCTAAAAATACTAAATTAAAAAAATCCTATAAACAACCATTTTACACTTGGCATCTGTGGAAATGGCATTATTCCCTAAATAATGTACACATAAATCAGGAAAATAAAGAAGAGATAGGGGAAAAATTCAACCACCACTGTCTTTTTTTGCACACCTATATTAATTTTCCAGTGGAGGCTCAATGACGTCACATGAAGGGAGCGGAGTCACCCGTTTACGTCACCGGGTGGCCCCGCCCTCAGCTATATAACAACTGTCATCGCAATGTGGGAATAAAAGGACATCAATTTTGTTTGGGTACAGCGTCGCACAACCGCGTAATTATCAGTTAAAGCGACGCAGTACCATATCGCAAAATGTGGCCTGGTCATTGAGCAGCCAATTCTTCCGGGGCTGAAGTGGTTAATGGTGTTCGCGTGTTCGTACAAATTTTTGGCCTGTTCGCAAGTTCTAGTGCGAACCGGGGGATGTTTGGCTCATCCCTAATAATAACAATTACCAAGCATACAGATTTTATGTACACATAGTACATAGTCATATAGTTAGTCAGATTGAAGAAAAAAGACACAAGTCCTTCTAGTTCAACCAATAGAAAAAAAACGTTCATTAACTGAGGGCAATGATTTTGATTTCCAATACTGCGTTTTAACAGTATTTAATAGGTGCAAGTATCTTTGATCACCTATAATTAGCTATTGATCGTGAAGTATTATGTAATAAAATTTTCTATGGATTGTTTGGAATCTTTATTGAGGTATTCTCACCTAAAGGTTATGTTATGATCTTCTAACATTGCATGATTCAAGGACAAAACCATCATATGTGTGAAATATTATTCAATTCCCTACAACCTCTCCAGCACAGCAGGGTAATTGAAGTGTCCCACCTATGAATTTTGGTGTTTTAGACCCTATAGTTAGTCATTTGTAATCTGTCCCAGCTACAGCAGAGGATTTTAGTGCATATTTAGTCTTCACAGGCCAAAAGACAGCAAAGGCTAACATTTGGTAAAACATACCAGAAGATGGCAGAACCCATGGTAAGAACATACTAACATCATAAAAGAAAGTTAAGTTAAAACTTACTCCAGCTGGGGTATTCTTCATAGTTGCAGTATTTTGCTCCTTCTGGCAGGGGCTGGTCGTAGTGTGCACAACCACAGGTTTTTACCATTTCGAGCTGGAAGCAGGAATAAAGGCAGATCTAGCAGAGGGAAAGACGTGCCAAAGTTAAATACACGGCATAGTGTACTTTAATGAGCATTACTAACAAACCTGTACATATGTAAAAAAAAAACTGGGGACTGTTCTACAGAATATTTCTTGAATGAACTCCAGCTTTCCAACAAATCAGTGTTGTCAGATATCATTATCAATTGTATCAATCACCTAATTTATTCTTTATATTGCCAATATGGACAAATTCAAAAAAAGACATATGATGTCATTGACATTAAAGTAGAACTATAGACAATTTTTATTTTCATCTTGGATAGAGTAAGGGAGGGTTATAATCTCTGTCAGATATTTTTTCCCATCTGTGTCTAATTGTGGATATTTCCCTTCATTTCCTGTCCCATGGCCAAACAGGAAGTGAGAGGAAATCCCTGCAAATTGAGGGAATTCCTTGGGGACCCCCAGGTCACCAGAACTAGTGTACCCATTGGAGGATTTCCCCTCTATTACTTTTCTGGGGACAACTGAAAATGCTTGATTTTTATTTTACTTTCACTTTCAATGATAATGGTAAACAAGACTAATCGGGAGACTAACCGGGAGGTTAAATCTCATTAACCGGGGGCACAGACATCAATAAAATCATACAGGTGTTCTAAACTAAAAAAAAGTTTTGCCTTTGGTTATACTTTACATAAAGGTTTTACTTTTTCTGAGCCCCCCCCCATAACATAGTCTTATTAACTGTAGATCCTACAAGTAAATCAGTTATTTCTCCAGTTTCTGTAGGCTGCCAAAACAGTTTTTTCTGCAGTGAAATCACACAGCTAAACTGTTGCCCTTCAGACAGCATAATCTTGGACATGTACTTTTAAATGGACTTTAATCACTTCCCGCCCGGCCTATAACAGATTGACTTCCGGGAAGTGGTTCTGTTATCCTGACTGGGCGTCATATGACGTCCAGCAGGGTAACATGCCGGCGCTCACCCGCGGGGGCGCGCATCGATCGCGAGTGCGGCGTGTCAGCCTGACATGCCACATCACCGATCGTGATAAGAAGCCTCTGACAGCCTGACAGCCTCTACACCTGTAGTACCTGCCCAATCAGTCCTGCCCATCAGTGTCATCTATTAGTGTCCATCAATGCCACCTGTCAGGTGGCAATCAGTACCGCCTATCAGTGCCAATCAGTACCGTCAGTCAGTGCCCATCAGTGCCACCTGTCAGTGCCCATAAGTGCCGCCTCTCAGTGCCCATCAGTGCCGCCTGTCAGTGCCCATCAATGCCGCCTGTCAGTGCCCATCAGTGCTGCCTGTCAGTGCCCATCAGAACTGCCTATCAGTGCCAAACAGTGCCTCCGGTCAGTGCCCATCAGTGCCGCCGGTCAGTGCCCATCAGTGCCGCCTGTCAGTGCCCATCAATGCCGCCTGTCAGTGCCCATCAGTGCCACCTGTCAGTGCCCATCAGTGCCGCCTGTCAGTGTCCTTCAGTGCTGCATATCAGTGCCGCCTATCAGTGACCATCAATTCTACATATCAGTGCCTCCTCATCAGTGCCCATCAGTGCCACCTTATCAGTGTCAACTCATCAATGCCCATCAGTGCCGCCTCATCAGTGCCTGTCAGTGCCGACTCATCAGTGCCCATCAGTGAAGGAGAAAACAAAATTTTATAACAGAAACAAAGAAAACCCTTTTTTTTTTTCAAAATTGTTGGTCTTTTTTAGTTTGTTTAGCAAAAAAAAAAACCGCAGAGGTGATCAAATATGGGAAGAAAATGATAAAGCTTTAGTTTGGGTACAGTGTTGTATGACCGCGCAATCATCATTCAAAGTGCGACGGCACTGAAAGCTCAAAATTGTCCTGGGCAGGAAGGGGCGAAAGTGCCTGGTATTGAAGTGGTTAAGTAAAAGATCAAGAAATCAAAGCCCAAATCTATCTAACGCTTTTAGGCAGGTAGAACGACAATTTTATTTTTTTTTTACTTCTATTTCCTGATTCAGCTTTTTGGACTCCAGTGTCACCTCTCTACCTCCAACATGCTAAGAAATATTTTAACCACATACCTGATAAGTGTACGTCTTGTTGTAGAGATTCGGGACAAGGATATCACTTCCATCAATAGTACACTGGCTGTAAGGGCTACTTAACTTTGACGACTCTGTCTGAAATCAGAATCAAATGGTATTAGAATATTTTTTTTACTGCTGGTTGCTTATAAAAATCCCTTGAAGAATTATAACAATTTCCCCGCTACAATGTTGAGTTACCTTAGGGCACTTTCACATTGAGCCATGCCGGGCGTCGGCGGTAAAGCACCGCTATTGTTAGTGCAATTTATCATCCATTTAGCGGCGCTTTTCGGCCGCGAGTGGGGCACTTTTAACCCCCAATAGCGGCTGAAAAAGGGTTAAAAGCGCCACGACACTTTGTCGTCGCTGCCCATTGATTTCAATAGGCAGGGGGACGGGGTTCTAATCCCTGTCTATGCTATGCAAAACTATCAGCAAATGTTGTTCAGATATACTTTAAAAGCTAAAGTGCATCAACTGATTAGATTCCTTACTGTATTGGTCTAACTTTCTGATGGATGGTTGTTCTGGATTACTATTCTTAAAAATAAGTATTTATCGACGTATAACAAGCACAGGCGTATAACACGCACCCTAACTTTAGGAGGGAAGTTTCAGGAAAAAACTTTCCACAGCCCCCTGCACAGTACACAGCCCCCCCCCCCCCCGCACATTACACAGACCCCCTGCATAGTACACAGATGCCCTGCACAGTAAACAGACCCCCTGCACAGTACACAGACCCCCTGCACATTACACAGACCCCTGCACAGTACGCAGCCCCCTTTCCCTGCACATCACACAGCCCCCTTTCATTATAAAGCCCCCCTGCACTCCCAGGAGACTGGGGTCTCCTGGGACAGCACTGCCAGCATACTCTAAAGTTGAGAAAACATCACTGCCAGCCCCTTCTCATACACCGACCCTCCTGTGTCACTCTCATTGTAAATCGAAGATTCTAAATACCTCAAGTAACGCCGCTCTTTCGTGGACCCGGTCATGTGACTGCTCTCCTCTGATGTTTCATTGACGGTCAAGTGACAGTTCTCCTCCTCCAATCAAAAGCTACACTCGAGGAGGAGGCGACGTGGGAAGAGGAGAGTGGCCAGAAAGAGTGGCGTTAATTGAGGTATTTAGAGGCTTTTATTTACATTGAGAGTGACACAGGAGGAGCGGTGTATGAGAAGGGGCTGGCAGTAATGTTTTCTTAACTTTAAAGTATGCTGGCAGTGCTATCCGAGGGCCAGGAGACGTGGGGCAGTCGGCATGACACCCCCCCAATGTGTGCCACCCAGAGTGGACTGCCCTATCCCCACCCCCCTGTTGGTAAAAAAAAACGGCGTATAACACGCAGACACTGTTTGCCCTCTATTTTCAGGGGGGAAAAGTGTGTGTTATATGCTGATAATTATGGTATTTATAAGTAGGAGCCAATGTATCAGTAAGTCCCTTGTTGTCATCAATTATCCATCACTTTAAAAAAAGGAGGTTACCTCTTACTAGTCTAAAAAAAACATTTTGCAACTCTAATGCTTAAAATGGCTTGTTTAAAATATAACTAAAGGCAAAACTTTTTTTCTTTTTGGATAGAATGGAGAGGGATAAGAACACCTGACAGTTTTCATTGCTGTCTGTGTCCCCGTTAAAGAGATTCACCCTCTCTATTTGTTCTATTTACCATTATCATTGAAAGTCAAAGAAAAAGAAAAAATCTCAATTTTTGGGTTGTCACCAGAAAAATAATAGAGGGAAAATCCTCCAATGGAGACGCTAGTTCTGGTGACCTGGGGGTCCCAGAGGAATTCACTCAATTTGTAGGGATTTCCTCTCACTTCCTGTTTGGTGATGAAACAGGAAATGAAGGGAAACCTCCATAATGGGACACAGATGGCTAAAAAAAAATCTGACAGGGATTATAACCCTCCCTTGCTCTATCCAAAATGACCAAAAATTTTGCCTAATGTTCTACTTTAATCTTGTCTGAAGAAGCCTTGCGCACAGAAAACAGCAGACTAAATATTTTTGCCTAGCCAAAGTTTGTCAGTGAAAGCAAACATGATTAGGTATTGACACCACTTGCCACTGCAGGTATGTAATGGGGCCAGAATTTACATTGTATGTAGCCTGGTGAGACTTTTGCTATTGCAATAAATGAGGCCGAGCAATCCACAAAAGATCATATTGGCCCATAAAAGCCACCTGCTACCCCAGCCCTTATGGCAAATGCCAGAATTAACACATAATCTGATTAGGTCTAATTTTGAGTCATGCACTCATTCAGCATGTGAACTGAAAGCCTATGTTGGTTAGGTTGGGATTCCAGAGCAGGAAATCTGTAACAGTAATGTTCGGTTCACTCTGACATTTACTTACCAGATGCATGCCTATAGATGTCTGAGCTGCTGTCTGAAGTTCAGTCCCTGACTCTTCAATGAACGGATAATCATTCTGATCATGGACTAATATTTTGGCACCAGCTGCTGTAACTAGGAAGGGGTTATATTCTTCTTCATCAATGAAAATAACAAGCTTCAGCCCTAAAGAAAGATAAAATAATTATAGTATTACCATAAATAGAGGCGTGATAGACACATCAGATGAAAAGCTAGTAAGGAATAATTAAAGGGCTGACCTAAGACAAGCTTGTATGTGGTCACACCTCTTTATGATCTTTAAAAGCTCAGTTGAGTCTTAAATTTAAATAAGCTAAATAGATTACAGGAAAAAAAAGATGTTCAATGTCTTCCAGTTCATTTTCTTTCTGAATCAGCTACAGCCATAGTAGAAAAGCCTATTCCCTGCCACCAGCTACAGAGTGTGGCCACTGCTCTCTCTGCTCATACTGTGGAAGTCCACGCACCCCTACTGAGTCAGACCTGTAGCTCTGCAATTATTAAAACTCAGGCTTCTCAGTGATTAAGGGCCTCTGACTCAGCAGGGGGCTTGGACCTCTGCAAAAAGATTACTGCTTCCCTAGAGAGAGCAAAGGTCCCGTTCTGCAGCATGCTGGCAGAGCAAAGGCTTTTTTTTTAGACTGTTGTTTTGCTTTAAGACTCTTTTTTAATGAGATCATTTTTATTGAAAATAATTTTTTTTGGTTTACAATAGACAAAAGAATGCACAGAAAATAAAGGTAGATGCATATGTTAAGGTATACCCTCAATGGAACAATATTCCAAAAAGTGTAGGATTTCAAGTATCGGTTATACAAATTGTATAGTAATGCAGTGTAGAACATCAACTCGCAAGAAAAAAGGTGAAATAGAATACATGAGTAACTAAGAACAAGGAAAGGGACTCCTAATACAAATAGTTTATGGTCAATCATTGCCATTCGTAAGTGTGATACATGTGGACTAACCAATCAGAGAATTTGGGATAAGACTGCATCTGTGAAACATCTATTAGAATTGAGATTAGGCCAAAGGAATAACAAAGGTTTCCCTTATAAATACTCTACCTGGAAGTACATATATCTCGAAAGCAGTATTAGTGCTGTGATTTGTTTCTAGTGTGGTCTACCGTGACTGCTCTGGGAGCTTCCGCCCACGCCCCCTTTTTTTAATGTCAATTTCTTCAATCAGAGTGTGGTGTGGACCTCCCTGATCCACTGGACAACTGTAGTGGGAGTATTTGAGAGCCACCTTGCAGCTATCAGCTTCTTGGCTAAATACAGTAATCTACCAATGGCTATAGTCCATAATCAGTTGTCCCCAGGCATGCCCAAGATGCATAGTAAGAGATTTAAAGCAATGCAAGTAACAAATGTCAGGTTAAATAAATCCACAATGTCATGCCAGTATCTAAATCATTGAAGGCATCACCAGAACATGTGAATTAAGCTTCCAGTGTCCTTCAAGCACCTGGGGAATAGGGGAAAATCCCTGCGGCTGTATTGATGCAACCATTCAGGGGTGCAGTAGGTTCTAGATTGTACAGTTGAGAAAAATGTCTGGAATTAGAAGGGGAGACTAAGGGAATCATTTGTAATGCCGCGTATATACGGGCGGACTTTTCGACCGGACTGGTCCGACAGACCTTCCAGCGGACTTTCGACAGACTTTTGACGGACTTCCGACGGACTTTCTAATGAATGGACTTGCCTACACACGATCACGCCAAAGTCCGATGGATTCGTACGTGATGACATACGACCGGACTAAAATAAGGAAGTTGATAGCCAGTAGCCAATAGCTGCCCTAGCGTCGGTTTTTGTCCGTCGGACTAGCATACAGACGAGCGGATTTCTGGGTCCGGCGGAGTTACGACGTAAAGATTTGAAGCATGTTCCAAATCTAAAGTCCGTCAGATTTGCAACTGGAAAAGTCCGCTGAAGGTCCAGTGAAGCCCACACATGATCGGATTGTCCGCCGGATTTGGTCTGTCGGCGTCCGTCAGACCAGTCCGGTCGAAAAGTCCAACCGTGTGTATGCCCCATAAGACAGATTCCCACTGATCCAGAAATGCCAACATCCTGTTGCAGTTTAAAGGGTTTGCTTGCAAGATAGAGATATGTAAACTCGTGCATACATAGGAAACATTACCCCTCTACCTGTCAGCTTTGAGTATGGTGCTGAGCACGGGGTCTGTAATGCATAAGTTAGATTATGTTGGGCGTGTCGTGCATGTCTCAGCTGGAGATATTGGTAAAAACAGGTGTGTGGGAGATAAAATTCTCTCTGCAACTATTGAAAAAATTTCAACACATCATTTTCAAACCCCTGGAAACTAGTGCAATACAAAAGTCTATCTCTAGTTGCCAAATTCTAACTGGAACGTCATGGCTTGACTAACATTGGTATAGACTTTAAAAAGGCTTGCAGTAAGAAATGATGTGTGATATATATATATATATATGACTGAATTCTCACCAGCTTCTGCTCCACCCATAGAAGATACAAACAGCTGCTCTCTTGATGCATCATTGAATGTGTAGCAATTGCCATACAGAGGGTGAGTAAATAGAGTGAAGTCCCTGTATTGGAAAAAATATTTTTCATTAGTTTTTCTGTCTCTTAATTAAAAGGTCAGTTAACCCAAAATCGATGTTTGAACAATAGTTGGACACTTGTTAGTTGAATCACTCATTGATCTTCTAATATCTTTAGAAGAGATTAGGCTGATTATATTGCCAGCTCTTTCCCCGTCCATGGCCAATATGAAGCTAAGTGAGTAAATCTCACTCCGCCTGCTGAATTCTCTATATAGCAAAGTAAATGAAAATATTAAATTACAATGAATGGCCTAAATGATTAGCCCTTTTCCCTTGCAGTACTAGACATTGGATTGTTAGCTTGTTTGGGTAGCAGGCACCAGGGTGAATCAACTGCTCTGTATATTCCTTGACTGACACAAAAAATAAAATACCTAAAGTTTATGATTCAATCTATGAGTGTTCACATAACTTTATAGATCAGTTTCAGATGGAGTTATGCTTTATTCTAGAGATGTTTGTAACATTTGAGTTCATCTGCAATAATTAAAGGTAATTACATGCATGGGTGCTCTATAAAGAAGTATTTTCCCAATTATCAAATTCAGTTTCTTGAATTTGTTTTGGAGCTGGGGGTTGATTATGGCTATAGAAGCTTTATATCTGCCGAAGCAATCCTCAGTGCCACTCATGTCTAAACACTTAGTAAGTAATTATTATACTGTGATATCTCACTGAATTTACATACTGTTATTTATATTTTCACTGCATCCAGTTGTCATTTTTCTAGTTCTGCCTGGAAAATACAGAAAGTTTGGATGTCTAATATAAAGCAGTATTAATCCCCCCCAAAAAATGTATTATATTGTGATTTACCATTTCTTAGATGTGGTGGCTGCATTCATTTTGTAACTATCTATTTTCTGCATTTATTTTTTGGATTTTTATTTTATTTTCACCTGGTGATTCTGCCAGTAAGTCTGTTATTTTTTAACTTCCTTTAACAGACTAAACTGTCCAGCAAAAGTGGCAGTTAAAGTGGCAGAGACAAACCATTTAACACTGACAGGAGTGGTTACAACGGTCAGTTTTTATTTATGTAAAGCCAACAGTTGCTGTAACTGCCTAAAAATGTTAAATGAAATTTGGATTTAATTTGTTAGTCAAGTTTATTTAAATCTGCTAGTACATCTAACACTACACTCTTCCAAGATTGCAAATGCTGATGTACAAAGATGGCTTTGTTGCTCCTTCATCCAGACTGGAGACCAGCCATTAAATTTTGTCACCTTAAAGAAGAGGCTCTGCTAACCTTTGAAACAACAGGGGAGTTTAGTAACCAGTCATCTTGGAAGTTCAGATGTAGTGCTGTTTTTTTTTCCCATGTTAGGTTTTTATTGCTGTCTGTGTTATCTGGGAAGAAACACCTACACTGTTTGTCCTGGTGACAAGGGGTGAGCTGGATATGAACTCGGTCAAACCTAGTTAGGCAGAACCCATGGGAAGCTGTCATATAATCACATCCCCATTGGGCCAATCAGCTGGAGCCAAGGCACACTTGACCCTGCAGCTGCACACATGCAAAGGGAAAGGGATGCTCATGCCATCATTGACATAACATGGCCTCCAATAGGCAAGCAGAAATGCAATCACGTGAGAGCTTCCCATGGGTTATGCCAATCTGAATATGGCTTGAGTTCAGATTGAACCCAGCTCATCCCTGCTGGTGACCCTTGTCCTCAGGACAAGAAAGTAATGTCTTCCAATAGATACACCTATTCCAGTGAGAACTGTTTAAGAAGGGATTTCTATACAATTTAGGGAGATTCTTTTTACTTCCTATGTGTCTCAAGGTCAGAAAGTGAATGGAGATCTCCCGATAGGACACATTGTTAAAAGTTTTCGCTATAGATACAGTTTGATGGAAAGGGTGGTTATGGGCACAGGAGGCATGGATTAACATCACCCTTTCATAATCACCTAAATCCTTCATAATTTATATAAAAGGTAATCCCTTTCATCATATAGTTTTCTCCAGGACTCTGGATTTACATTAGGCTCCTTCAGAGACACAAGAAGATACAAATAATTTAGGTAAATCACTATGATATTTGTTGCTGTTATATAAAATAATTAAAAAAAATATTAGAAGTTCAATTCACCTTGCACTACAAGACTGACCATCAAAGGAACAACTGATAAACAGCTCTTCAGCAGAGTAACCCATCTTAATCTTCTTTTCTGTCGGAATCTTGGCCAAGATGTTTGTATAATGTAACCTGTACCATTCCTGGATGGCATTGATAGCTGAGCTGAAGGTGAACACTGTGCAATCTGAGCTGTTGTTTGGGTCACACTAGAGCATGAAGAAGAAAACAAATCTAAATGAATAGACATGTTTACAAAGTTTACCAGTCAAGTAACATAATCCCAACCAATCCAATCTACAGTGCCAAAAATATTGGGCCACATAGCTAATTTTAAAAGATCCAGAAATGTGTCTCCCAAGATATGAGCTGTGTTCATTCTGTGCCTTTGTACATGTACAATAGGCAGCACCGGTGTGATTAATATAGTGAATAACTGGATTTAGATTACCCATAAAAGGATAAGGTACCTAATAGTGCAAATGTGGTGACTCTCAGGTAATCCTAATTGCAAGGTAAGGTAAACATGCCAACATGTTTCCTATACGTCCACAAATGGGACAAATGACTAACTACTTGCGTTTTAAATCTAAGACCCCGTGTGCTGATCTTTAAGTATTCTGGACTTGCTGTAAAGTTTAGAAATTCGAGTTAATAATTACAGCATTTATCACTAAAATGTTTTTTCCCCTAAAGCAGGGGTAGGCAACCTCGGCACTCAAGCTGTGGTGAAGCTACAAATCCCATCATGCCTCTGCCTCTAGGAGTCATGCCTGTGAATGTCAGGGTCTTGCAATGTCTCATGGGACTTGTAATTTCAAAACAGCTGGAGGGCCGAGGTTGCCTACCCCTGCCCTAAAGTATGTACATCATCTGAAATTGTTGGGTAAAGTACACTTAAATTTAGTGATGACCTCACTAGGTTTAAAATAAGGCATGTAATAAAAACAAATAAAAAATAAAAATAGTGTACAGCGCTAATACAAATGGCAGTAACTATTGCAATGAAAACAGTTGTTGATGGGAAGTAAACTTCATCTTTAAGTATCAAATATGCTTGAGAAACAAGTTGGTTCAAAACAATCAAGAAGGCTTGCATTGAACCAATGGAAAGCACGGTTGAGCCAAGTCTCACTTCTGCCATGAATCCCAAAAATATACGGTTTTTATCCCTTATTTTAAGTTAGTCTGTGCAGACCAGGTGTTCTGGATGTATGAGAACCAAATGATGAGGGAATGGTACTATAGCTATAATAATTTTAAAAATGGAACAGGATTATCTGGGGTATTCAACTGAAACCAAAGTTGAAAAATTGGCATGATGCAAGCAGCTTGGTTAAAAACTTTACCTTGATTCCATTTCTTGATTGCACAAAAACTGCAGAAATGGCTCCCCGAGTTGCAGTAAGCTTGTGTATTTGTGATTTGCTGATAAAATCCTTATGATTTTTATTCAGTTGTTCTATTTCCAGCTATACATATGAAAGTAAAACCAAGCTGTTGACATATTTTCAAGTCATATTTTTACCAAATAGTACTGGTGATTAAGATGATCTGGCAAAAGTCTTTATGGGGACATACTGGACAATCGATTAGTGATCTGTAATTAGGAAAAGTTTAGGAACCACTGATTTAGACTATTAACCATTAGCAATATACACCACGGGGTTTATTTACTAATGCTGGAGAGTGCAAAATCAGGCTAATTTCTGCATAGAAACCAATCAAATTCCATTTTTTTTTTTGCCAGACCCTAACTGAACCAATTGAGGTTAGAAGCTGATTGGCTACCATGCACAGCTGCACCAGATTCTGAGTGCTCTGGCTTTAGTAAATCTACCCCCATATGTTTGAAATTTGTGATAGAAGTGAGACTTTCATATACCTGAAGAAGTATTAATGGTGCTACATACTATGCTTGTAAATCTATAATACTGAAGTGGAAATACAGTCTTTGATGCTTCTGTATTAGATGAACCCAAGATACCTTTACCTGTAAAAAATATTATTCAGAAGTAGAGGGTGTCCTCAAACATTTGAGAAAATGTAGGGAATGTAATCCATTCCATTGAAACAACAATGTTAAGCGAGTTCAATGAATCATTGCATGTGAGATAAGTTTTAGGGTAGAAATGTCTAAAATAAAAGATGTAGAGACCAAACTGTTCTGAAGGTTTATTGTTAATCTTAATTGTTTTAATATCTTTGTTGTATATGCAGAATTAATCAAAAGACTTTATTAAATGTATGTATCTCTCTATAAAGTGATGCAACCTCACTGCTTTCTAATAGGCACCATGAGGGGTGATTGCTGGGTCTGTTCTTTTGGTTTAATGTGGTATGACCTATCGAGGGTAGCATGAAGGATGGATTTGACATAAGCACAATACAATCTATTTAATTTGGAGGGATTGAACAAAGGAAGCATTGCTTCTAGTGATAGTAAGGCCTCATGCACACTGGATGTTTTTGGATGTTTTTACAGCAGCTGTTTTCGGTTTCAGACGTTTTTTTTCTACAGCAAATAAACTCCCCATCATGTTATCCTATGTGTCCATGCACGCATAGGCTGTTATCAATTGTTTTTGGCTGGGGCATTTTTTGGCTGAGAAAAAACCCCCAAAACTAGTGGGCTCTAAGAGGAGCTTTTCTGCTGTAAAAACGCTCTAACGACAAAAAAAGCCTAAAAACGCAGATAAACGCTTAAAAACAAGGCTCACCAGCGTCTTTTAACATTTTTGATCCCATTGAAAAAAAAAAAACGCTTAAAAACAATAATGCTAAAAAAAGCTGAAAACCGCTAAAAACCGCTATTGCAAAAACGCTGAAAAACTTGGAAAAACTCACTGCAAAGCTACTGGCATTTCTATAACGTTATTATAACGCCCAGTGTGCAGTATAATTGAATTGGAGGCCCCCCTTATCATTTAAAAAGCATTATGGAATGTTCAGGTGACTCACCAACTTATAACCAACAATATTTCCAGCTGTTCTCTCTCTGTTCTGGTGGACCACTCTGGCGTTCATTCTGGAACGTCTACCTGTACGAATGTCATCAGTAACGACCTCATTTCCATTTATACTCTTAATGTTAAATAACTTGATTTCTTTAAAGTACTCTAACTTCTCTTCTGGAATAGCCTCTTGTTGTTGTAAGTCTCTGCGTCTACGAATAAGAGGACTGGAGAAACCATATATGTCCCTCAGTGCTTGGTTGGTCTCTAATTCCAGTCCAGTCAGATATTCCTTGATTGCACTGTACCTGCAAATCACAGAAATTAGGTAAAAAAATAAAAAATAACATGACTAGACTACCTAGACCAGTTAATATTATATAGCAAGTGCATGCAGTGAGGTGTGCCCCAAAAATACTCCAAATATATATCCAAATGTACCAATCTTTACTAATGACATAGCAGCAAACCGTGCTTTCTTGCAAGCTCTGTATATATGCGTATATTTAAAGGTATAATTAGTGGTAAAAAATAATGCACAGAGAAAACACTGAACAGCTTTAAATAAATAAAATGAGAATAAAAATAATCAGGGCTTATAACCAGGCAATACAACTGCCATGCAATCACAATTACAGATAAAAAAGGAAAAGGCTTGGGCAATTTTATTTCTCCATCATTAGAATCAAGGCCCAGAAATATGTCAAAGGAGGTACATTGCTCCCAGGCTGCCTGCTTGCTTCCTGTTTAGCATATTTTTATCCGGTTGAGTTGTGGAATTTCATCTTCCAGGCTGTCCAGAGTCCTTTACAACACATTACTATAGCATTTTCTCCCTCTCCCGGCTTTTGTTAAAAAATACCTTTGCATTTGTAATAGTGTTTGGATACCCGATTGGGAGTTGCATTTTCTAGTTACAAACCCCTTTTCAAATGTTTTTTTATTTTTACTTAAAGAGGAGGTAAAGTCTTCCTCTTTAATTGTACCTATAGGTAAGTTTATAATAAGGCTTACCTGTAGATACTGTAAATATTTCCTAAACTTGCAGAGTTTAGGCGATATTTACGATATACACTGCCGCCAATGTCATGTGCCATTTCTTCAGGGCCTGTGCCATGAGTGGCAGCTCCCGTGCGCATATGCGGGAGAGGCGCCGTTGCGGCTCCGGCCAATCATAGCGCCGGAGCCCATCAAACCCAGAAGTAACTCCAGGAAAGATGTCGGCTGTGTCTGCAGTGCGCGGGCGGCACAGCAGGACTTCGTTCTGAGGTAAGTATTTCATAATGAGCTAGTATGTGAAGCATACTTGCTCATTATGCCTTTGTCTTGCAGGTTTTTGTTTTTTCGGGGGGGGGGGTTTCAGAGGTTTATAACCTCTTTAATTTCTTAAAAGGTGTTTTACCTGCACTATTGAGCATCATTTCTTTTTTAGTTTTACATATTTATTGAACATACACTGCCAAGCTTGTTGTGGTTAATTCATTAACGCCTATCTGGTGGCTTTAAATATAGAGATCTTTGCGGTACAGCATAGTGTGCTAGGACTCAAAGCTTGATTTACCCCAAACTCCATTTGGTCTGTGATGAAAGTCTCATACATGGCCAATAGGCAGGGACATATTCGTACTTCCTGCCTCTAAGCCAATTGCTATGTGCCATCTTTCCCAGTTCTAGTTGACCCGCTAGCCTTATTATCAGAAGAAGACCAGACATCAAGGACAAACCAAGGCATGTGACAGAGACATTTTGGGGGAGATGTACTAAAACTGGAGTGTGCAAAATCTGGTGAAGCTCTTCGAAGAAACCAATCAGCTTCCTGAGTTTATTGTCAAAGCGTAATTGAACAAGCTGAAGTTAGAAGCTGATTGGCTACCATGCACAGCTGCACCAGATTCTGGGTGCTCCGGTTTTAGTAAATCTCCACCTTTGCCTACTCTATGTAAGTATACCTAGAACCAACACCTAGAAGAGTAGACAAAACCACTGACCTTTTCTTCTAGCAGTTTTATTTATTTTTTTCGTTTTAGTTCCAGAGTAGATGAATTGTAGGTACACAGTACACTTTATCCATCAGCAAATATACACAAACCCTGCAGGTACAGCTATGATACTAGCTTAGCCTAATTTGTCTGATAGGCAGGGTGGCAGTCTAAAACAGTCATTCTCAACCAAGATTCCTTCAGAAGTTACCAGGGTTTTTGGGTGTGGCTGATTGACCTCATCTTTGATGGTGCCTGTATAGTTTGAGGGCCAAAGCCACATGGCAAAGCCAGCAGCATGACACTAATTACCTCTTTTACCTGTCTGTAAGAGTGGCATTTTGGCCACCACTGTAAGGGTTGTCATCTTCCTTCTGACCACCAATGTAATAGGCCTTTTTCCTATTGACCCGCAATTAATTGGTTATGCAGGTGTCCCCTGAGACCGGATTATTTTAGGGGTTCCTGTTTTAATGACAGTCGGTAACATGGTGTATGCTGTGTTCACTTTTTCAGACAGAATTTCACTTTTCACAATAAATAAAAGCCTTTTCTAATGTCTTTTCTGTCCAAGCCATTCCAATATGCATATTTCTCACTTGCCTAGCCCAGGGAAGCTTTGAATCTTTACCTCCCGGTTCCAAATGTATTAATATGCATTCTGAGCCCTGACTTCATGTAGTATTATGTGACCATCCAGGAAATCTTATATCCTATCATGCACTGCCTTACTGCATCAGACAATAGGGCATGTTTCACTTCTGTGGACAAGCCTCCCTCATATATGTACCACCTTCTTTTATATTTCCACCCACGTTCTTACTTCTTTAAGAAGAAAAAAGAGGCCTCCATCATGTCAAATGTAGAGTGTGGTGGTCCCATCCCTAGTATCATGGAACAAAGAAAAGTATCCCCCCTCAATGGGACTTTGACAGACCACCAACTCTTTTAGTAAAAAATTGTGTATTTTAATGATATACAGTAAAAAGACATAAAAGCATCTACACAATTCAAAAATACATTCCATAAGGAAACAAGACAAGAAATATACAAATATGAATCATCATGTCATATGTACTTTCCTAGAGGTGGTGTACCCCAATACCCGACACGTTTCCAGTATTCTGATACCTTCATCAGGGGTTTGAAAGTTGAGAATGAAATGTTTTACAAATGTCTGAATTCGAATGGGATGATTCTATGTTCAAACAGCACTAAAGGGGATAGATTTATGGCATTTTTATTATAATTTTTTTTTCATTAGTAATAGCAGTGATCTGCGATTTTTATCATGACTGCGACATTATGGCGGACACATCACACACTTTTGACACTATTTTGGGACCACTGTCATTTACGCAGCGATCAATGTTATAAAAATGCACTGATTACTGTGTAAATGACATTGGCAGGGAAGGGGTTAAACACTAGGGGGCGATCAAGGGGTTAAGTGGTTCCTAGGGAGTGATTCTAACTGTAGGGGGGATGGGCTCACTACAACAAGACAGAGGTCACTGCTCCCGATGACAGGGAGCAGTAGACCCCTGTCCTGTTGCTAGGCAGAACAGGGAAATGCCTTGCTTATATAGGCATCCCCCGTTCTGCAGCTCCGTGTCACGATCGCGGGCCGATCGAGTCGGAGTACGCGGTGGCTCACGGAGTATGCGGCGGCGGCACGCGTGCGCCCACAATACCGTGTCTTAATGGGGACATACAGGTACTCCCATTTGCGCAGCCTTGCCATTGTGCCGACGTACATCGTCGTGCGCTGGTCGGCAAGCTGTTGAGGGCCTAAGCCATGGCCTCGGTTGCAAAAATCAAGTTCTGCCAATGGAAATATCTGTGTTGCATTCCTGCAGAAATGGAATACATAAATTCGGATCTTATTTAGTTGTGCAACCAGATTCAAAGCTTGGAGCCATACAATATGGGGAGTATATAATGATATGAAGAAGCACAGATAGTCAGGATTACCATCACTGGGGTCTGTAATCACAACAACTTTACAAGCAATACCCCTCTGAAATTCGCTGAGAACCTTTTCTTGTTTTACTGGTTACAATCTGACTTAGAATAAAACAACAATATATAAATAAAACTACATTGAATAATGAGTGATACATTCATCCCTGCAGATATTATAAAATACTAATTCTGTATAGTATGCAATGCGGGAAATGACAGGGGAACAATGCATTCCTTCACCTGTAATGTATCCTTAGGCTATACAGAGCAGTCACACTGTCTTGGTGTTTATTGTGTACCTGCAGGGCATAGAATTTAACATGGGAACAAAGTGCTGTGGTTATTTGTCCTTTGTCCGTAAGAGCGAGAAAACAGGTACAATGCATTCTTGTAGTGCTTAGTTGTATTACGTGAGTGCGTGTCTATGAGTGTGGGAGTGAGCACACTTAACTCCATTCACACAAGATTACCTGTTATTTGTTTTAGCTTTGTGACTGTAATTTTCAAATCTCATTAAAAAGAACTGAAAAATACCTATCACTTTTTTGAAAATAAGCATTCTTATTATGGTGTGTAAACGTTGTGAATTGAACTTAATATTTTACTCAATGAAAATTTAAAATGCAGCATTGAAAATAACAATCACTCAACAAGGAACTGATTTATGATGAACAGTATCAGCAACAAATCAGAATATTTATATTTCTTTAAAATCGGAACTAAAATGTATTTTTAAAGTAGAGTTTTATGGCAGAAAAGTCTATTCTGTATGTCTCTGTCTCTTCTGCCATAAAATCTCTTTTCCTGCCTGCTATAGTATTTTTTTTTTTAATTTTGTATACTGATTGCCATGCGTATTCATATCAGTGTAGAATCCTAACAGCTGTAAAATTCCAGTAGTAAAAACTAGGTGCTGGGGCAAAGTAATTCCCATGTGTAAGAGGTATGTCATCCATGGTCAGCCAATAGTAGTTTCCAGACCCAGATGAAGAACTGGAGAAGATGGCAGCAGTGGTAACAGTATATAATGTTTGTATATAATGTATATTTTGTATATAATGGTAAGAACTATGGGTACCCATATTGGCACAGTTCCACTTGAATTGATTGATAGAAATAGCATAGGAAAGCATTTTACAGTAAACGTATTAAAGGCCATGTTCCTTTTGAAAAGGGGCCTGTTTATACTTACAGTATCTCACAAAAGTGAGTAAACCCCTCACATTTTTGTAAATATTTTATTTTCATGTGACAACACTGAAGAAATTACACTTTTCTACAATGTAAAGTAGTGAGTGTACAGCTTGTATAACAGTGTAAATTTTCTGTCCCCTCAAAATAACTCAACACACAGCCATTAATATCTAAACCGCTAGCCATTAATGGCTAAAGTGAGTATACCCCTAAGTGAAAATATCCAAATTGAGCCCAAAGTGTCAATATTTTGTGTGGCCACCATTATTTCCCAGCACTGCCTTAACCCTCTTGGGCATGGAGTTTATCAGAGCTTCACAGGTTGCCACTGGAGTCCTCTTGCACTCCTCCATGATGACATCACAGAGCTGGTGGATGTTAGAGACCTTGTGCTCCTCCACCTTCTGTTTGAGGATGCCCCACAGATGCTCAATAGGGTTTAGGTCTTGGGACATGCTTGGCAAGTCCTTCACCTTTACCCTCAGCTTCTTTAGCAAGGCAGTGGTCGTTTTGGAGGTGTGTTTGGGGTCGTTATCATGTTGGAAATCTGCCCTGCGGCCCAGTCACCGAAGGGAGGGGATCATGTCTGCTTCAGTATGTCACAGTTGTCTTTGTACTCCTAACCTGGTTGCTTGCCACACACGCTTGACACCATCTGAACCAAATATGTTTATCTTGGTAATCCATGTCCTTAGTCTGCTTGTCTTCAGCAAACTGTTTGTGGGCTTTCTTGTGCATCATCTTTAGAAGAGGCTTCCTTCTGGGACAGCCATGCAGACCAATATGATGTATTGTGCGGCGTATGGTCTGAGAACTGACAGGCTGACCCCCCACCCCTTCAACCTCTGCAGCAAAGCTGGCAGCACTCATACATCTATTTCCCAAAGACAACCTCTGGATATGATGCTGAACACGTGCACTCAACTTCATTGGTCGACCATGGCGAGGCCTGTTCTGGGTGGAACCTGTCCTATTAAACCACTGTGTGGTCTTGGCCACTATGCTGCAGCTCAGTTTCAAGGTCTTGGGAATCTTCTTATAGCCTAGGCCATCTTTATGTAGAGCAACAATTATTTTTTTCAGATACTCAGAGAGTTCTTTGCCATGAGGTGCCATGTTGAACTTCCAGTGACCAGTAAGAGAGAGTGAGAGCGATAACACCAAATTTAACACACCTGCTCCCCATTCACATCTAAGACCTTGTAACACTAACGAGTCACATGACACCAGTGAGGGAAATGGCTAATTGGGCCCATTACACATTAATGGCTGTGTGTTGAGTTATTTTAAGATGATAGCATATTTACACTGTTATACAAGCTGTACACTCACTACTTTACATTGTAGCAAAGTGTCATTTCTTCAGTGCTGTCACATGAAAAGATAGAATAAAATATTTACAAAAATTTGAGGGGTGTACTCACTTTTGTGAGATAATGTATAAAAAGTGAACCAGTGATTCTGTCTCCTCCATGCAGATCCCAATCAGCTATTTTGGGATGCAAAATGGACTATTGTTGGCTATAAAAAGTGCAATTTGATTACAATTTCAGTACTAGAAAAATATATATACTTGTAGATAAGAATTTTAGGGTACCATATGAAGAGGTAAATAACATATACTCAAGATGTTATCATTACTATCAAAATGTTAAATTTATATACTGTATAAAAACAAGCTGAGAAATCCATGTGATTGCATATATTGATATACCAATACATTTGCTACTCCAATGAACTCAAAGCCCACTATTCAGCTAACTAGGAAGTCTTTTTGATTATAAACAAAGCTACTATTTCCATTCATTTAAAGCTGATTTCTGCATTTGGATGAGGGCGGTTATCAATGCATTTGTTTCAGCTTTAGATTACAAAACAGTCAAAGGATATCCTACCAATATCCCAGTCATACAAATAAGAATACACAATTATATTAATATTTAAATTGTTGGTGATTGATTCTTTGAAAGCTTTCTGTGACCTAAATCTACATGAAATTGGGTTAAATTGCTAAAAAAAAAGTTTTGCATATAGCAAGAAATGAGGTTCTGAAAGGTGGGCCTATCAATGTACAGTCATTACATCATTGCCCTTAAAATGACTTTCTGACATAGACAAACCTCAGCACTTCTGCTCACATGCACATGCACTTTTTGTCACAAGTAAGCACAATGCAATGCAATACTTATTAGTAGCAGTGCTTGAAACATTTTCATGGTGAATATATTTAACATTAACCAAGCATATATTTAACATTTGGAAAATAATTTAATTTTCCATCAGGATTGCTGTTTGTGTCCCTGTTAAACAGGTTTCTACACTTGTCTTACACATTAATGCTGTGCAATTAAAAGGTATAAGATGGGTTGGATTTTAGTATACATCGGTACCCAGAATGTCCTGTTCAGCTCTATGTCTTATATTGGGGATGTTGGTATCTATGATATGGTTAATTGAGTGGTCCAAATTGCCTAATTTCTGCACGAGTCTTGTCATGACCACAAAGGTAGTGAGTGCTGATCACATGCACCCTCCCAAGAAAATAAAAACCTCTCTAGCAATTCACACCAAACTGAGCATGTGCAGAGTGCCCCCAAGGCTCTGTTCTCTAAGGAAATTATTATGGGACAATGGAAGGGGGGGAGGATCAGAGAAGACAGGATCCAACAGCCTTTTTACACAATGTGGAGGATCAACCCTTAGGTTCCATAGTGAGTATAACAAGCATGCTTTACTGCATATACAAACTGATTTTACTGCTGTAGGTTTAGTAACACTTTAAAGCTAAGTCCCACTCCATCCAGACAAAGCACAAGACACCCAAGAATTATAATGGAAACAATCATTCTTCTGGGCCTAATTTTTAGTAGCAGCTAACAGACTTTATGTTGAAGGGATCAACATATATTAGTATGCTTCATTTTATCATACAAAAGTAATCATTGCCAACTCTACAGACTGTGGTAATCAATAGACAGATCATGCTTTTGGTATGCCAAATGGCTTTGCACTGAAATTCACATTATAGTTGTCCCCAAACTACTGCTGTGAGCTACATATGACCCCTTTGCCTGTCTTTAACTGACCTTTAGAGCAACCTCTGACTTAAATAATGGGGCACAATTCCTCTCACTGACACTAACTATGGGGCACAATTCCTCCTTCTACTAGCCACAGGTGCTAGGTCATTTTTTTTAGGCCCATGACCACCACCACTGGGGCATTTTTTGCTCCCATTGGCCACAGTCTGGTCCCTTTAAAGTCTGAAGGACAGGGGCCTAGCTCTTTTTTTAGAAAGTTTGAGGACCACTTTACTGAATAAAAACTGTTATGACGCCGGGCATTTACAAGGTAATTTTTTGCCTGTGTAACACACTCAGCAAACAGGTGTCCTTGTTTCACGTGAGACCATAAAATTATTATTCAAAATGTTTTTAAATCATTCAGTGCAGTAGTAATTTGGTATGAGGCATTACCTAAGTTATATAAAACTCCATGTCCACATCCTCCCTGATTTGAGTATTCTGTTTTCAAAAATAATGATATATCTCTGTCTTGCCTAACCATTTTTTTTTTCATTGTACAAGTAGGTATAGTGATAGCTACATAGGACAAAGTCTATGTGCAAACGAGAAGATCTGGACAGCCGCACTCCAGGAAGTAATAATCCAAGTTTTTTTATTTTAAAATCAGGAACAGATCAGATACAGGACATCATAGACAGAGTGTAAAGATCACAGGCTAACGCGTTTCACACTTGTCCAAGTGCTTACTCATAGCTCACATGAGACAAAGTGCTATCTTTGTTTCAGGTACAGCCCGAGAAACTCTGTACTACATAAAACTCATCCTCCAACTGGATAGTGGCAGAAATCAGTAAATGGCTAGGATTTCTGAGGTCACCTCCTGACATCAGTGTTTGTGGATAGCACTGGATAGCTTCCCCATTTGTCATTAAACATTGATGTCATGATTCAACAACAACAAGCAAAGTAATTAGACAGCTTATGCTTATGGTTTATGTGTATGGATAAGCACAGAACTTGTATGCACGTCAGTGATGTCTCTACAAGTCAGTTCACAGTTCAGAACTTATTGAGCCTATGGTGTGCATATCTCTTGAGTTCAGAGAAGAGTTGTCACTCTTATGTAAACTGTGCCTGTTTACACTATAAAAAAAATGTTACAAGTGGTGTGGTTTTCATCATTTTCACTGCTGGTTCACAAGCCTGTAGCTTGTCAATCAGAACTTGACCACACCTAGTCCTGCACTTTACTTCTGGAGCACTTCCTCTGTTGCTGAAGCCCTTCCACTGTGAGCTGCAGTGTCTGGTTGGGGAGCGTGTGGGACACAAATGAAGGAGAATTAGGCTCAGTCAGCAAAACTCAAGAAAGCTTTTTTTTCACTCTGCAAGGCTCGTGCATCACAGTAGTTGGATTTGAAATTTGTCTTGCAGGAGAATTTAGTTGTCCTTTAAGGAAAGTGCTGCCTATTGTTTGGAATTTTCTTCTATTTTAGGATAAAGGAGATTTGATAAAGCCTGTCTAGTTTTACGCAAAGGTGTTACCAAGTGAGGAGCAAGCTGTGTAATGCCCCGTACACACGGTCGGACTTTGTTCGGACATTCCGACAACAAAATCCTAGGATTTTTTCCGACGGATGTTGGCTCAAACTTGTCTTGCATACACACGGTCACACAAAGTTGTCGGAAAATCCGATCGTTCTAAACGCGGTGACGTAAAACACGTACGTCGGGACTATAAACGGGGCAGTGGCCAATAGCTTTCATCTCTTTATTTATTCTGAGCATGCGTGGCACTTTGTGCGTCGGATTTGTGTACACACGATCGGAAATTCCGACAACGGATTTTGTTGTCGGAAAATTTTATCTCCTGCTCTCCAACTTTGTGTGTCGGAAAATCTGATGGAAAATGTCCGATGGAGCCCACACACGGTCGGAATTTCCGACAACACGCTCCGATCGGACATTTTCCATCGGAAAATCCGACCGTGTGTACGGGGCATAAGATTAGGACACTATACATAATTACAATTTTATATTAATTATTTTCCATTTCCATTAAAAAAAAAATAGCTCTCGAAACACAAATGTTATTAGCTATTCCTTCAGAAGAACTTGTTTGTAATTGAGGTTTATTGGCCCTTTGCAGGAAACTTTCCATCCTGTCTGAATGTATAAGACCACATTTGTATAGCCTCTCAGAGGCAATTAAGTCATTGCTGAGCACTCTACAATTAGCACTTCAACATATTTTGTAATATACTCTTGATACTAAGCTGTATATAAATTTAAAAAAAAAGTAAACTATGAGAAGAAGTCTGTTCAACACATCCCTGCATTAGTCTACAGAAAAGGATAGAAATGGCCTGAATCAACAAAGTTATTATTCCTAAGTGGTAACTCTTAAGTGCAGTAACCCACAGTGCACTGGTCAGACTAGAACAGAGTGGATGTTGATTGGTTAATATGGGATACTGCACTTAAAAATAAGCACTTCAAACTTTTTCGAGTTCGGTCAAAAGTCAATTTACCATTACCATAATACCTTGTTCACAACTGTATGTTAAATTACAATACTATCCACATAAATATCAAGTACTGTTAAAGTGCAGTTTTTTATACAGTAATTGCAGAACAATGAAATAATTAATGATGTGAGTTGTATTTTCTAGTCATCTTGTTTTCCTTTAGGGCTGATTCTCAAGGACAACATTGTAGTGACATTTGCTCATCTTCTGTGCTGCAACAAAATGCAGGAGCAACGGAAAGGAAACAGTTTTCAGAGGTGCCTGTTTTTACTACAGTGCTGCTTACTGAAAAAAATATAGCTGCCCACATTTACCTGTATCACAATGCATTGCAATCCCCCCCCAATTTTTCGGAATGCATTTTTAAAGGGTTTTATAGAAAGCAGATCATTTTGTGATATAGTAATAGCATTGCAAGGAGTAAGCCATGGCACAGGATAAGTGGGGCTCTATCGGCATGATTAGGTTTTAGGGCAATATCATACTAGCCAACAACAGTACTGCTTGTCTGCTGCTACGTGTTACTCCCTCGCTTGCAGAAATACAGCAGAATTTCACCTACCAGCAAAGAGCAGAGATGTAGAAACACCTCACTGGTTCAGTGGGTGACTTAAAGTGGAACTTCACTCTCCCAATCAACATTGATTATTTTTTATCCTTATGCTGCTAGCATTAGTAAATAGATAGGAAAGTATATATTTACTTGCTTTAAACTTTTTTTTTTTTTACATTTTTAGTTACTTCCTAGTTTCTTGCCTAGGCAAATGATGTCATGCATCCCAGGAGTCTTCAGGAGGGGAGGAGAGGAGGAGAGGTTTTCTCAGCTAAGCACATCCTCCTGTATGCATACTTGAGCTATGGAAGTAAATGCTACATGAATCATTCGCCCTTACTCAAGATGGCCATGGCCACAAATGCTAGGGGGTGAATTCCAAAGTGATTTCTCAGCAAAATAAATCATGGAGCCATGGATGGATGGGGGAGTTTGCTTTGAATAATAAAAATGAATTAAATTGCGTTTTTGGTTTGTGGTGCTCAGATGCAGTGAAGAACTGCTTTACAGACATCAGAGGAGCAGGAGAGTGGCCTTAAAGCCTTCACACAGATCAAACATATGGAGCTCACCAACATCCCCACCTATCATGTCACCTCACAACGCCCATGAAACCACAACTGTGGTGCCAATTCCTTTCACCTGTACTTGCACGTTCTTCCCCTCCTGCCATAGTCCTACAATCCTGATGCCTATTCCCCTCACCTGTACTGCCAAAAATCTTCCCCTACTGTCAAAGTGGTACAACCCACCAATTTTCAACACCCTTACTACCCTTTCCTGTCTACTATGCTGGCAGACCACAAGCCTTTTAAGAGGCCCACTGGCTGAGAGATAAATTGCACTTTTAGGTAGAATCTAACTTCCTTAAATAATGGCATTCACGTCTTAGTCTTCAACTTGAAAATGGGTTAGAAATATTTCTGTACTGCACACAACTAATCAAAAAAATTGCCTGAGCCTAATGTGTCTACAGATCTCTAGCTAAAAAAAAAGGCTTATCTGCTCATCAAACAATGGAATTTTAATTTGTAGTTTTCATTACTACTGCCACACTAGTTCCAGTCACTAATCTATAAATTAAAGAGGAGCTCTGAATAAGTTAACTACTGGGCACACACAGTAGCAATGGCATAACTATAGCCATAGCAATTGACACAGCTGATATAGGCTTGAGGGTAAGTGGGGGTAAGGCAATTAGGGAGGCTGTTGATACAAAATAACAGAAAATCTCTATTCATCAGTGGATCCAACACGCTATCAATAAGGGTTTGATATGCTGTAGTTGGTGGTTATACTGACCCTCTGTGAAGCCTTCGGTCTAAAAAAGCTATGGTCTATAGTCGAAAAAAGCTCTCCCTCACTCTCCCTTTGCGGCTAGCTGCATATGGGAGTAGATTTATTGCCCTCAGAAAGTATGCTACATCTTGATATTAACTGTGTAAGACTTAACATAGTCTTTCTAAAGCTCTAAAAAAAATCCTGGAGTGTCACCTCAGCTTAAAACTGACAAGACAACTGAGATTTGTAGTTCTGCAATACAAACACAATTTAATGAAGCTTGTTTTAGGAATAGAGAGTAATTTTGTGTAGGAGCACTAAAAACCTTTCCACAATCTAAAACATTATGGTTATTGTTGTTGCTATTACAACTTGGTCACTACAGTGACCGTATTCTTCAAGTAATACTGACGGGTGCCACTTAGAAAGGTTGCCAAGGGTTGCCCATGATCTGTAGCTATGCCTGTGCACAGTAGCTTGAATTATCTAGAAAAAAAAATCCCAGCAGCTTTTGGGGATTTCATGAACACCAGAGGTAAGTTTTACTGTAATTTACCATTTTCACAGGGTTGCTTCAAATTTGAGATATTTTTTGGAGCTTAGATCATCTCTGTATATGTTACATTATTGCATTTTAAGTGATTATATAAAATATATTTTCTGTTTGTAATAGAAGAAGCGAGTCTCAGTCTGATTGTTGGCTGTATAAAGTTGACAGTTGCTAGTTTTAATGCTTTGATGTCTGAAATGTCTATAGGGGCGTTATTTACTAAAGGCAAAAAAACTTTGCACTACAAGTGCAAACTAAAAGTGCAAAGTGCACTTGAAATTGCACTGAAAGTGCACTTCGAAGAGCAGTTGCTGTAGATCCAAGGGGGACATGCAAGGAAAATAAAAAACAGCATTTTAGCTTGCACATGATTGGATGATAAAATCAGCAGAGCTTCCCCCCATTTCAGATCTACCCCTCAGATTTACAGCAACTGCACTTTCAGTGCAATTTCAAGTGCACTTTGCACTTGTAGTGCAAAGTGGATTTCCCTTTCGGAAATAACCCCCATAGTGTTTGTCACATTACTATTCCAAAATCATGGCTAGGAAGCTAATTGTTTGTGTTGGTACCTCATAAAGATATATTCTGAATAGTGTGTGTTTATACTTAACTAGATCCTGGCACCCTGTGCACATTTGGTGCCTTTGGTTCTCGTTTGCAGTAATTGCAGTAGCCCAAGTATTGAAAATACACAACTTGGGTTGTGAGATTTGTATTTGTATTTTATTCATCCATTCTCCTAACCCTTTTTTAGTAATTGTGTTTTCCCCTCATAGCATTATGTTAGATAAGTTAGTTAAAAATTTGGAATTTTTTAAACTACTGAGTCTCAATGTATTACCAGTATTACGTAATTCATATTCCTTTTCAGTTTACAAGAATATTGCCATATTACTAAAAATGAAATTATGTATTCTATGCACAATATGCTTTGGAACATTGTGCACCTAATTTTGAATCACTATTATTTTTTAAACTAACGATAAAACATTTTTGTTGTTTTAGCCATGTCATCATGTTTACAAAATTACAGTTATGACTGTTAAAATCCAGTTAATTACTTTCAGAAAAAAATTCGACTTATGCCGTGTACACAAAAGTCCGACGGACGCCGACGGACTAAAGCTGGCTGACAATCTGATCGTGTGTGGGCTTCCCCGGACTTTTAGCGGACTTTCAGCGGACTTTTCCAGCCGCAAATCTGACAGACTTTAGATTTGAAACATGCTTAAAATCTTTACGTCGTAACTACGCCGGACCCAGAAATCCACTCGTCTGTGTGCTAGTCCGACGGGCAAAAACCCACGCTAGGGCAGCTATTGGCTACTGGCTATCAACTTCCTTATTTTAGTCCGGTGTACGTCATCACGTACGAATCCGTCGGACTTTTGTGTGATCGTATGTAGGCAAGTCTGTTCATAAGAAAGTCTGCCGCAAGTCCGCCAAAAGTCCGTCGAAAGTCTGTCGGACAGGCTGTCAGACTTTTGTAGCCCCAAAGTCCGACCGTGTGTACGCGGCATTAGTCCCAGATGTAAGGGTGGTGGGAAGCAGTGGAGTTGCAAGATACTTTTGGGTGTCCTGAGTGCCATGCTTCTGAGGACGCTGTCAACATAAATGCAAAGCACCAGAGTCAGAGAATGTAGCAGAAAAAGGCTGGAAGAAAGGCAAGACCATGAAGAGAAAGCAGAAAGAATACAGAAGAGATAACATGAAGCCAAAAATCTGTGCTTTTACACTGTTATGTTATGATACAAGTCATGTCACGTTCCATCCAGGTGTCCAAGGTTACACTGGATTTTTTTTCGGGACCCTACCTACACCCTAGTACACACTTGGTTGGTTGTACCTGAATACAAGTAGGTATATTATTTGACAAACTGTTTAATATTATTTTAACTGATGTTGATGAATAAACACAGATAAACACAGATCCGCTATATCTTCAGGAGAAAATAAAACACTATACACCCAATCGCAGCCTTCGATCAGCTAACCAAAATCTCCTCATCATGCCTAAATATCGCTACAAAGCAAAGGGAGAACGAAGATTCGCAGTCCAAGGACCCCGACTATGGAACGCTCTTCCGTCCCACATCCGCATGGAAGAAAACCATCAGGCCTTCAGGAAAAAACTAAAGACCTTCCTTTTCTAAGAGCTGGCAACAGAGAACGCATTCCAGCGCCTTGAGGCGATTCAGTTCGCATTTGCAGCGCTCTACAAATCCTTCATTCATTCATTCATTCATTCATTCATTCACACATAAAGTGATATTTACTTAACAATAATCCAAAAACAC